>JAYGXS010000001.1:5369575-5395946 GCA_036362985.1 Ligula intestinalis | reverse complement strand
TTTCTGAAGCTTAGCGGATGACCGAAAACGGAAGACTTGAGCAACGGATTTGGAAGAGTTAGCATCATTTAGTGCCAGGGAATCTCTACGCTTATCTCGTGCAAGCCTTATTTTAGCGCTAATTCAACTATTTGCGCTATCCTTAAGTGCACCGACAAAGAGCTATTAGACGGATCCTTAAGTTGCTTCCGTAATTTTTTAAGTCTATTTTGGAGCAAATTTGAAACGGTAGAGGAAGCTGAATTTGATTTAATAGGCTTAAGTGGGATAAAAGTCTGGATTGTTTTGTAAGGTTTTGTAAAAGTTCATTGAAAAAGATTGGATCATTAGTTGAAAAAATAGTATGCCAATCTAGAGTACTTACGAAGTCATTTATGAGTTCAAGGTTTGCGTTAGCAAAAGCGAGGTTATTGCATTTTACCTCAGGCTTTTTTGAAAGAGAGACTGGAAAACAACACTGAATTAATGCGTGGTCACTTGTAAAGAGATCACGATGAAAATTCATAAAGAGAGGGTGGACGTCATTTGTAAAAATTAAATCTAATATGCTCGCATTTCTAGTCACTGAACTGACCAGTTGTGACAGGTTTGCGAAGTTAATAGTTTCTACCAATTTTTGAAATTTTGGCGGGCAAGTATTTGCCTCCCAGTCAACGTCTGGCAGATTGAAATCACCTACGATTATTTTGACATCAACTTCAGCTTCTGCAACTTTTGCAAACAGTTCGCAGAGCGCACTTTCATTACCAGAATAACATGGGGGATTATAAACACAGCCAATTACGGCTTTTTTATTGTGCGGGAGGATGACTGAGATAAAGCAAACATCTCCCGAAAACGATGAAATGCTCAGATGAAACGGGAAATGTACAAAAGATGATTTGATATAAAGAAGGCAACCGCCGCCACGTTTTTCAATGCGGTCTTGTCGGTACAAACTAAAATTATCTATAGCGAGCGTTGAGTCAGGGATAAGAGAGTGAGCCCAAGATTCAGTGATACAAATAACATCTGGATCAAGCTCAAAAGCTACTGTTCTGAGCTCTGTCATTTTATTTACAACTGATCTCGCATTCAGAGAAACTATACTGAGCGTATCCCTGAGATGCAGGTTACGCTCATCCGTATTTATAAAAAAGGAAAACTTGGTGACGGAAAGGGAACTGGCATGGTAGAAACAAAAGGCGAAAAGCAAGATTGCTGTGGTCTACAAGTAGCTGAAATATAATTGTCAAATATATTAGGATTATTGTATGGTGGCAGATTTGCTTGAAAATTCAGGAAATGGTGCCCGTTTTGTGGAGTAAGAAAAGTAGGAGGCGGTCGTAAAAAATGATTATGATAAGAGTTAGCATAATTCTTCGGAAAACGCACGTTTGAAAATGACCTAAATGGGTATGGAAGACTATGATCATAATTAGTGGTTTTGATAATGTGTTGATTTTGGTCATTTTGCGGGTTTGGAAAATAACTAACGCGAGTATTTACATCTGCTATAGGTGCTGAAGTGTCAGCATACTTTGTCAGAGGACGGGCATTCGAAAATGGCATTGAAGGTTGCGAGAAGCTATTCATAGTATTATTAGAGTGAATTAATTGTGGATTGTGGGCCATTTTGGGGATTGGAAAATTAAAAACATGAGGGTTGACATCTGGTGTAGATGCTGAAATGTTAGTATTGTTCCCATAATTATGTAAATTACTGATTTTTGCAATTGGCTTCGATTTACGGGGGGCACGTTTAGGTCTATTAGGTTTAGCCTCTTTAGCAGGCGAGGTTCGCTCGGAAGGCGATGGAATTTCACTCGAGCCAGGAGTAAAGATTGCAGGTGAGTTTTCGGGTGAAATTATCGTTGTCCCTGATCCGGAGGGACGTGAACTTGCGTCTACCTCAGGAGTAAGGACTGCGAGTGAGGTTTCGGGTGAACTTAACGTTGTCGCTGATCCGGAGGGACGTGAACTTGCGTCGACCTCAGATACCACATTTGGAATAGTATGGGTAGGAGTGGGCCTAGTTTTTGTAGATGCAGGCGAAATCCTACGTTCCATGGGGGTTTTATCCCTACATATAAAAAGCTTATGTTTTTTCAGGTATTGAGCTGAACGCTCATGCTGAGAGAAGAGGTTGTCAACTTCTATCGCCGAAAAAAGTTTTACCAAAATCGGCGGATTTTTGCTTCGAGAGGACAATCTTTTAGCTTCTGCGACCTCAGAGTTAAATCCACACGAGTAAAGGAATTGACAGGCGATGTCTAGCGGAATTTTACTTTTTGGGACATTCTTTAAAAGAAAATTATAACTTCTTTTTTGCCGGTCACAGGTCTCAGTAGACACCAAATTGATCAAGGGCTCTAATTTCTCACATTGCTGAGAAGTGAGCGAAGAGACATTTCCATCAAAGATGGTACTGAGAACCGTAAGCAAACATCCATATTGAGACATGAAATTATTAAAAGTGTCCAAAGCGTCAAGATTCAGTTTTTTCATATTTAAGACGGGTTGATCTTGGAAAAATTTAACACCAAGAGGGTCGTTAAGGGGGGATTTTCGTCTAAAAACTGACTGTATTTTCATATTGAAGTTTAAAATATCAGAAGGATATGCAGTTAGATATATTTTTAATCAAGGCTATGCAAGAAAGTTTCTCTTATACAGAGAATAAAATTGACGAGTCTATGCTGGATGAACACTCACTCGATTGATATTGCAACAAGTGTAAACTGAATCTTGTTGGAAATTGCGAAATCTTTTTAAAATTTGCAATCTAAAATAAACGTTCAGATGAGGCTATGTCGGTTGAAATTATGAGGCTATGTAGGGTGAAAAATATCTAGATTTATATTTCGACCAGTGAACACTATTTCTTGTTGGGAAAAGAGTATTCTTTCAAAATATACAATCTGATTTAATAATCACGCAATTAATTACGTGTTATTCAACTGAATCTTAGAGAATTCCTAGGAGGCTATGTCGGTTGAAACAGTAGAAAACTGTATATTTCCACCTATAGACAAAGAAAATGACCACCGGTTTGTGGAGTGGCTTAGGGGTTAAAAATTTGAATTATGAACAACAATTATGCTAATAAAGTCGACAGGATGCGGTAAAATCCTATTAAAATTTGAAAATTCACTTAGCTGCGAAAAATCGAGTTGCGCGCCAAGGATGGAGAGAATTCCATCTGCCAGGTAGCACTCCAACGTGAGAGTGTAAGTAGGTCCGCATTTATTTTATCAACGCATATGCTTGCCGTGTCCGTAGAAAACGAGTATATGCATTTTAGGTCGTCTGCATAAATGAGAGTGTGTGAATTTTTTAGAACAGTCGAAATTTCGTTTATGTATAGAATGAAGAGTAATGGACCCAAGACAGTGCCTTGAAAAACGCCACTCGTGATCAGCTGAGAAGTGGAGTAACTATTACCCACTAGGACCTTCTGGCTGCGGTTAGACAAGTAGGAACCGATGAAGTCGAGGAGAGGGGGACGGATGCCAATGGCTTCCAGTTTTACCAGAAGCCGTCTGTGCGGTACCTTGTCGAAGGCTTTGCTCAGGTCAAAGTAGATAACAACCACGGATTGCTGCTCGTTACGGAGGGAAGTGACGTGGTTAAGAAAAGCTAAATGACACGTCTCGCATGATCTTCCAGGTAGAAAACCATGCTGCGAGTCACTTAAAAGCTTATTTTTTAGGCAAAAATCGAGAATTTGATTAAAAATTATCTTCGCCAGAAGTTTAGCTAGGGCCGGGGTTTTATGTACACCGCGGTAGTTATTTATTTCTGAACGAGATCCTGATTTAAAGACTGGAAGAATAATGGATGTCTTCCAAGTGTCAGGAAAGTAACCATTTAAGAGATAGACTGAAAATATATGGCTAAGTAATTTGGGAAAGGTCGACACTCTTTTGATAACTGAATTGGGGATACCATCAGTTCCGGAAGAGTGCGAGTTTTTTAGACAAATTATCTGTTTACGAATTAATTCTATGGAGAAATCAATGTTTCCGAGAGTATTGTCCGAGGATGGTTGAAACGACGGGACCGGTTCGGATTCTGTCGTAAAGTGATTCGCAAAGAAGGCATTGAATAAGTCAGCCTTATCAGACTCATCTACTACAAATGTTTTGTTTTCATTAAGCAATGGGGGTATTTCAATTCCTCGTTTTGCGGAGGCCCTACGACGAAACAGTTGTGCAACCGATTTTGCAGAGTTTGACTCGCTCAGGGCGCAAGATTCCCTGTGCTGGTCACGTGCAAGACGAATCTTTGACGCTAATTCGAAGATCTCTGCGATCCTTAGATGCACAGACAGCGAACTAGTAGATCTATCTTTCAGCTGCCTCCTCAATTTCTTTAGTCTGGGCAAAAGAAAATGAGGGACGGTCGATTCTGGTGTGTAGGGTTTCGCAATTTTAGTGGGCACAAATTCCAGCATTTTAGTAGAAACGACCGACATGAGTTCAGAAAGATATGCAGCGTCGTTAATGGAGGAGAGGCTCTGCCAATCTAATGAGTCAAGAAAATTGTTGATTGAGCTAATATCTGCGAGATCGTACGCATGATAGGTACGACTAGCACTAGCCTTTTCCGTAGAAGGAAGCGGAAGGCAACAGTGAATTAATGTGTGATCACTTTGGAAGCTGTCCTGCTTAAAATCAACGAAGAGAGGGGCAATACCATTAGTGAAAATCAGATCTAGGATATGATTCTGTCTTGTTGGGGAACTAACCAGTTGAGACCAGTTAGAAAAATTAATGGTATCCAGGAAAGGCTGAAATCTAGGTGGGCAATAGTTTGAAAGCCAGTCGATTTCAGGAAAATTAAAATCTCCAGCGATAATTTTAACTTCAAAAGTGGATTCTGAAATAAACTTGAACATTTCAGACAAATTTGCATCTTCTTCAGATGAAGAGTTAGGAGGATTATATATACAACCGATAATCGCCTTTTGCCGGGGCGACAGGATAATAGAGGCGAAACAGTAATTTCCAGAGAAGGACGTGCTATTTGGATAAAACGGAAAGTGCCTAAATGACGTTCTAATATAGAGAAGACAACCACCACCACGCTTATTAATGCGATCGTGACGATAGAAATCATAATCGTCTATGATAAGGGAGGAGTCAGAAATGATTGGATGGGTCCAAGATTCTGTTATGCATATAACATCAGGCATCATCTCAAAAGCGATAGCTCGAAGTTGAGCCATTTTATTTATAACGGACCTGGCATTAAGCACTATGGCATCTAGTGTGTTTCGAGTGACAGGACAATGGCTATAGTTATTCATAAAAAAGAATTTGAGGGTGGGTAGACAAACTGTAGGCCGTTATTATTTGTGGAATAAGTACTGACGGGTATGGAGCTGTTAGCATACGGGTAGCCAACAATCGATGGCTGATAAGGTCTGAGATATCTAGGGGCCTCGATTTCTGGCAGGGAAAAATGAGGAGAGGGTAAACCAAAATAAGCTTCTGGGGCGTTTGGGAGGAATGGGGGGAGGTGAGAAGACATGTAGAAGTTAGCAGGTTTGGTTGGTAGATGATGGGTAAAGGAACTGATAGGGGGAATCGGTGACATAAAATTAGTGTTAGGGCCGCTCGCGTAAGGACTAGCGTTCTTAATCAGTGAATGTCCTGTACGGCAACTCCGATTAGAATTAAAACTATACCAGTTAGGGTTACTGCCGTGCAAATTAAATTTTTCTTGGTTCGGGCCCGGCGTGTTCAATAACGCATTAAACGGGGGAATAATATGACTCCCACGGTCAAAAGAGGAGCTAGGTTGTGCTGGGAAAGCACTCGGCCTAAACGCTATCGACGGTGTTGGCGACATTCTTAATGAACTTGTTGCCGCGTTAGGGGCGGCGGAATTTATAGATCGTTGGACAGAGAATGTATTTAGACTAGTATTAATCGTAGTAGATGACGGGGCGGCGGGCCTTGACGGTCCCGATATCAAGAGAGTTGGGCTAACTGGTGCACTGATGTTTATGGACCTATGACTAGATATTCGGGAGGTAGGGATAGCAGGTGTACTGACCGTTATGGGACTATGAAAAGACACCTGGGAGGCAGGGATAACGGATGCACTGACGTTAGTGGGTGTATGGCCAGTTATGCGGGGGGGAGGATTAGCGAGTGCATTTACCCTATCGGGACTACGAACAGATTTAGGAATAGTAGGCTGAGAAGTCATTGGTCTATTGGACTGGGGAGCCGTATTTCGTCGCTCCATTGGTGTAAGATCTCGACAGAGAAAACTTTTAGTCCTTTCTAAATATTGGGAAATGCGACCTCGTTGAGCAAAGATTGAGTCCACCTCGATCGGTGAAAACAGTTTAACTAGGATGGGCGGGTTTTTGCTACGCGATTGGAGGCGTTTGGCTTCTGCAATTTTGTAGTTAAAACCACCCGAACATAGAAAATCGTTTGCGATATCCAAAGGGCGACTGATAATGGAGGCATTTTTTAGTATAAAGTTAAAGCTTCGCTTTTGTCTATCAAAAGCTTCCGTGGTTATAAGATGGACGAGGGAGTCTAACTTTTTACAATCTTGCGAGGGCACATCTGATAACTTGCCATCAAACAGATTGCCTAGTATTGATAAAACAGAACCAAACTTCATCATGAAGTCATTACAGTTCTGTAATGCAGATAAATCAATTTGCTTAGCCTTGACAATGGGCTGCATGTTGATATCAAGGCATTGACTAATAGGCGTGGTCAGGCACCGCTTGGGTCTGGGAGCAGATATCTTACGATGAGCTATAATTTTTGTTCTCATAATTTTGATAAAAAACTGCTTTAAATGTAAGATGATTTATAAAAATTCAGCCTTATATGACTTACGAAAAATAATTAGAGGGAACTTAACAAATACTGTAGCTATTTTTTTTAATAAGCACTTTAAATTTATTTGAAAAAGTGTATTCAATATTGGGAAACGACTCAGCCTTTGAAGGTCTCAAGAATATTCTGATCTTGACGATTTCTTTTACTAGGCCGCGAATTTGTTGGTTTGAAGAGGTTGTGTTCGGTTTAAATAGGTTGCGTCTCGGTAGAATTGGTTGGAAAACAAAATCTTCTTAAATTCCGACTTCAAAAGATCGTCCACGCAAGAAAAATTATTCCTTGCCTTCTATGCGGTTTTAGCACAGTGAGTTGACGGTTTGAGGTCGGGCGTCATGCACACACCTAGATCCCGTAGTTCGTTCACTAGCTCGAGTTGATGACCTCCGATAGAGTAGGCATACTCGAATGGTATCGCCTTTCTGAGATTAGACCGTAAACGGATTACTGAGCATTTGTTTAAGTTCAGCTGCAGTAGCCATTTTTCACACCACTTTTGCAGCGATCTAAGTCATTTTGCAAGGTCTCTCCATCCTCTGAGCTTTTAATGGACTTCCAGATCTTTAGATCGTCTACCAACATGACTTTCTCACAGGTGAGGCAGTCAGGGCAGTCGCTCACACATACCAGAAATAGACTGAAACCCAGAACGCTTCCCTGCGGAACCCCACTTGATACGGTTTTCCATTCTGTTTTTGTGTCTCCAATACAAACACGCTGAAGCATGCCTGTTAGGAAGTCAACTGAACATTTGAGTAGGTTTCCAGTCACACCCATTTGACGCAGTTTTGATATAAGTCATCTGTGTGGAACCTTGTCGAATGCTTTGCTGAAGTCAATGTAGACCGTATCGACCGACGAACCCATTTCCAGAGATTTCGTCCAGCTTTCCATGGATGTTAGCAGGTTTGTGAGACAAAAGCGGCCACTTCAGAATCCGTGTTGCGCTGCCCTACACAACTTGTTCTCCTCAATATATTGCATTAGTTCCCTTTTTATTAGTTTTCCATTAGTTTGCAACAAATTCTTGTGAGACTAACTGGTCTAAAGATATGAGGTGAAGTTCTCTCTCCTCCTTTATAAATAGGTGTTATATTGGCCAGCTTCCAGTCAGTAAACAGGGCCCCATTTTCCATTGAACTTTCAAAGATCTTGGAAAGCGGGGAGGTCAGTTGTTCGTCGAGCTTATTCAGAGGTTTCGCTGATAAGACATCCTGACCAGGCGAATGTGTGGGCTGTATTTTTTATATATATCCTATTACCGATCACAACTGACAAAGCAGGGGATCCGTGGACCTGGGGCAGTGTCTCAAACACAATGACCGAAGGTCCCGGGTTCAAATCTCGGAGGTGCCGACCCTCGAGATTGGGTATCAGTGGCTGATGACGGCTTATAAGCCAGAAATGGCCATTCTGGTCTCCCTTTGCTTTGTCGGATCCACTTCATCATATCAACTTAGTCACAATGTGATGGTCATGAGAATTTGCGTTGCGAGATCCTTGGCAAAGTGGAACTTAATTGCTTCTTGACTAAATCGGTGAAACACCTGCATTAATTCATTTATATGTATATTTGAAGGGTTGCAGGCAAGTAATGCCATTGAGGACCCTATTTGTAAAGTTAACCATATCATTTTTACAGTCAATATGAAGTTGTAGCAAAAAACATTGTACCATAATACACTTTCGAATGAATTGTCGCGGAATAGTATGGAATCAGCCTAGAGCCAGGGAACTTTTTTTACAATGCTGGCAATGAGAAATCGTGTTATGAAAGTCGCCTTTTGTCAAATAAAATGAAATCAAGTCTTGTTTAAAATCCACAATGTTGTCAGCGAAAAGCCTTTCGCTTGGTAGCATGTTTCACGGTCGGGCCACTCTTTGGCTGAAGCAAAACAGGTCAAATCGAGTGCGTTCGCTGGTGACGTTGTAGGGATGACCACGCAGGTGAGTTGCCTTAGCTAACTCAAAAAAATCCTCCAATTTCCTGATATCATAAGTCCCTGAGAGCATCGATCATCTTTGTCATCCTCCGTTGCACTTGTTCAAGAAGGTCCACGTCTTTTTCAATCACGGTGTCCAAACTGGTATTCCGCATTCAAGATGTGGTCTCACGAAGGCGCCAAATATATTTCTGAAAAGTTATACAGGACAACTTTCAGGAATTTTGGGTGCTGACTCGTTTGAATCTCTCTTTCACTCTGATGGCGTTCGTGGACTTTGAACCCCGCCAGGTTTCATGCAGCCCCCACTCTGCTAACCCTTCAGCCGATAGCGCGCAACTTTTGCCGACAACCATTGAAGGAAGACTGAGAACACTGTGTTCTTGTGCCAACCTTCTCTATCTGAAACTAATATTTTGAATCGATATGAAACATTTCTCCTGCTGATGAGTCAACTCAGCTTACAAATGTACATTTATTCCGTTTGTATCATACCTTTGAAGGCAGGTTTTTTTTCACTTAAAACAAACTCCCTATCTCGCCCAGTATTGACAAAAACAAAAAAACTGAAACAAAACCAATACTGGCTGCAAGATAGGGAGTTTGTTTTAGGTTTTATCCGGTCTTCGAGGTGTTGGAAGGCGCCCAAGAGGTGCATTACCAACTCTTTACAATTGCCTGTAAACTGGCATGATAACAATATTCTATATTATATTATATAAGAGTAAAGGTGGGAAGATTTTGAACAGTCGTCTAATCCAGTGCAAGCTACTAGTTGCCATCTGGACGGCCTTTTTGCAGCGCTCTGTGGGCATCAAGATCGCGGTTGTCCACACGCCTACATCTTTGTGCGTATCTGCATCCTTTAGTGCGGCATCATTGATAAAATACCTGTGCTTCTGTGACACTTTTCGACCTGGGCTTATGTGTAGAACCAGACACTTGAATACATTAAAATTTGGAAGCCACCTGGATGACCAGATAACCAGTTTATCAATGTTTGACTGCAGCCTCTTTGCGTCTTCAGCGCAGCTAACTTCAACCCAGATTTGTAGGTCATTCGCAATCAAGGTCATTGAGGCAGTCGTTAACGCAAATAAGGAAGAGTAACGGGCCAAAAGCTGAGCATTGCAGTACACCAATTCCTACCCCTCTCCATTCCGAGGTTGAGGTTTCAATAACGACCCTCCGTTCTCTGATGGACAAAAAACTGCTGATACATTTAAAAATGTTTTCGTGAATTCCCATGTCCCACATCGTCCGTCGAAGAAGCCTGTGTAGTATACTATCGAAGGCCTTGTTGAAGTCGAAAAATATGATATCAATTGGATAACCCTTATCTGTGGGCCTTGTCCACTTCGCATGCGAATAAAGAGGACTTGTGAGACAAGATTATCCTGAGCGAATGCCGTGCTGTCCATCACATAATATTTTGTTACTTTCCAGGAATCTCGGTAAATGCCTCTTGATAATGCACTCCATTTTTTAAACGCGATGAAATTGTCTCAGGGCTTTGCTTACTGTGTCTGTTGTGAACGACAGTGTGCTAATTACGGCCGCCGCTGAGACGATATATCGCAGTTTATCTTTGTTAAAAGAAGTGTGAAGAGAGGTTCGCCTTATCTGAGTTATGGGCTAACTTGTTTCTACGGTTATCTTTCAGGTAATGAGTGTGATTTCGATTTAATTTGTCTTTATTCGCGTAATAAAAGAATGTTTATGGTAAGTTGGCTATTCTCTTGACTAGCTCTGTCAACCCGTCAAGGTCAAGGTCAAGGCGCGCAACTTATCTTTCAAAGCTTAGTAAAATAGATATTTTTTATCAGATTTCATCGTTACTTGCTGAAGTTGCTAGCTTAATTGTTGTTATTTATTTGTATATCTAACCCTGTAGCAACTGCACATACCGGTAGTTGTCTTTTTTACCGGTAGGTCAAAATATACATTTTTATACTGTTTCACCGACATAGCCTCATTCTAGTTCCGGTGGATTCACGTAAAAAGCAAGTAATCTATTGCGTAAATACTGAATAATATCTAAAAATTTGGTAATTTATCAATTTCCAGCAAGAAATAGTTTGTATTACTCGATATACTATAAGAGATAATTTTCACCCTGCGTAGCCTCTTCGGTAATTCAAATTTTCTGTCGCAATTTTGTGCATAACTTTGCTTAGAACATATCCTATCACTCACTTTCTATTGAATATGATACATAAGCCACAACTGAGACGTAAATTAACCCGGAATACCAATTCTCCTAACGATAAACCCATCTTAAGCATGAAGAAACTTGATCTTGATGCTTTAGACAACTTTAGTAAGCTTTATAACCAATATGCTTGCCTGTTTACGGTCCTTGGTGCCATCTTTGATGGAAAGGTATCTACGCTCACTTCTCAGCAATGTGAGAAACTAGAGCCTTTCATCAATATGGTGTCTACTGAGACCCGTGATCGGCAAAAAAGGAATTTTAATTTTCTTTTGAAAAATACTTCAAAAGATAAACAACCTATGGATGTTGCTGTTTAGTTTCTTTACACTTGTAGCTTTAATTTTAAAGTTGCAGAAGCTAAAAGACTCTCATCCCGAAGTAAAAACCCGCCGATTCTCGTAAAACATTTTTCGGCGATAGAAGTAGACCTTATATTCTCTCAGCATGAGCGGTCAGCCAACTATTTAAAGGAAAATAATCTTTACATATGCAGGGATAAAACGCCAATGGAGCGTCGGGTTTTATCTAAAGTAGCAAATGAGAACATTGGCTCCGGTTCAACAAAACCAAAAGTTGTCTCTGAGGCCGGCCCTCCCGCTCAGGTAAGCCCGCATCCCTCTGGGTCAATGTCAGTTTCCCCTGATACTTCTCCCATTCACCTTACTCGTGATTCGAGTGAGATTGTAGCCTCGTCAAGTTGTTCTCCTTCTAAGCCAACCACGTCTGTGATAGCTTTAAATTTCGATAAACCTATGAACGCCCCTAGTAAATCTACGTCAGTTTTCAAATTCGGCAATATGATTACCGATAATAACTCAGTATCTAATAAAGACCCAACCGCTGAAGCTAGCGCTTTTCCTATCCCCAAATCTCATCAACATCCCCAAATAATACAGCCAGCTTATAAAATTAACCGTTTTTCAAAACCAGTCATGCAATTTTCGAAGGCAAATTTTCCGTCAAATTTTGATATAATGCCTCAAAATCCTATATTTATGCCCTACTGGTTTTCCCATGCCACACTTCAGCCGCCCTTTCTATGGAGCCCCCTCTAATATGCCTTTCTACAATATGCACCGTTCGTTTGATAATAATTACTTGACAAACTGTAGACCAGGGCCAATTTGCTTTCCGCCTTTTGTTTCTCCCATGCCGTTTCCCTTTCCGCCACCAAGTTTTCCTTTATTATAAATACTGACGAGCGTAACCTGAATCTGAAGGATACGCTCAGTATAGTCTCACTCAATGCGAGATCAGTTGTTAATAAAATGACAGAACTTAAAGCAGTAGCATTTGAGCTTGATCCAGATGTGCTCTGTGTCACTGAATCTTGGACACACTCTCTTATTTCTGACTCGACACTCACCATAGATAATTATAGTTTGTACAGACAAGATCGCATTGAAAAGCGTGGCGGTGGTTGCCTTCTTTATATTAAATCATCCTTTGTACATTTCCCGTATCACCTGAGCATTTCGTCATATTCTAGAAATTTTTGTCTTATTTCAGTCATCCTGCCACACAATAAAAAAGCGATAATTGGGTGTGTCTACAATCCTCCCTGTAACTCAAATAATGTAATGCAGCTGTGTGAAATGTTTGAAAAAGTTGCAGAGACTCAATTCGATGTCAGAATAATAGGTCATTTAAATCTGCCAGACATTGACTGGCATGCAAATACCTGTCCACCAAGATTTCAGAAATTGGTTGACACTATTAACTTTTTAAACATGTCACAACTGGTCAGTTCAGTGACCATAAATGACAACATATTAGATTGAATTTTTACAAATGATGTCCACCCTCTTTTTATGAATTTTCATCGTGATATTTTCACAAGTGACCATGCCTTAATTCACTGTTGTTTTCCAGTCTCTCTTTCTAAAAAGCCCGATGTAAAATGCAATAACCTCGACTTTGGTAACGTAAACCATGAATTAATAAATGATTTCATAAGTACCCTAGATTGGCATAGCATATTTTCAAATAACGATCCCTACTTCTTCCAGGAGCTATTGCAAAACCTTACAGAAAATATTCAGGCTCTTACCTTACGTAAGATTTTTAAATCAAATTCAGCTTCTTCTACTGTGCCACATTTTCTCCAAAATAGACTTAAGAAATTACAAAAACAACTTAAGGATACGTCTAATAGCTCTTTATCAGTTCACTTAAGAATAGCGCAAATATTTGAATTAGCGCTTAAAATAAGGCTTGCACGAGATAGGCGTAGAGAGGCCACAGCATTAAGTGATGCGAATTCTTCCAGATCAGTTGATCAAGTCTTCCGTCTTCGGTCGGCTAAGCTTCAGAAAGTCATTCCACCCTTACTCAATGGCAACAATCATTTTATGACAGAGGATTTGGAGAAAGCAGCATTGCTTAATTCATTTTTCGCCGAGTTCTTTACCATCGAAACTAGCCCCACTCCTGTAATCCCCCTGCTGTGTGATTCAAATCTCAGTACCCTTAATTTCTCACCCGCTTGTATTCAAAAAGAAATAAGTCGTCTTAAAAATTCATATTCGGTAGGAACTGATAACATTCCAAACTCACTCATAAAACAATTAAGCGATTTCCCACCCTTACTGAGTAAGTTATTTTCAGTGTTTCTTGAGAATGGCTTTTTCCCGGACTACTGGAAAACTTCTATTATAATTCCCGTATTTAAATCTGGTTCCCGATCAGATATTCACAAGTATCGCGGTGTTCATAAAACGCCCTCTCTGGCTTAACTCTTTGAAAAACTAATTGCCAAAAAAATTACAGATTTCTGCATAAACAATAACATTCTCAGCTCCTCACAGCATGGCTTTTTACCGGAACGATCTTGTGAAACATGCCACATGTCTTTTCTAAATCTACTTACTTCTCTTCGTAATGATCATCTATCTGTGGTAGTTATCTATTTTGACCTTAGTAAAGCATTTGATAAAGTTCCTCACAGGAGGCTCCTAGCCAAACTAGAGGCTATAGGATTTCGTAGTCCTCTTACTGACTTCATCAGATCTTATCTTTCAAATCGACAACAAAAGGTTTTAGTGGGATCCTCATACTTTTATCCTACCGCAATTTTGAGTGGTGTCCTTCAAGGTACCGTGCTAGGACCTCTGCTCTTTTTGCTTTACATAAATGATATCTCATTGAGTGTTAAACACTCCCAATCTTATATTTATGCAGATGATCTCAAGTGTGTTTACTCCTTCTCTAACTCTACGGCCGCGAGATGCTTAGAACAAATTCATTCTGATCTGCACGCTCTTTCGGCGTGGAGCTCAACATGGCAGATGGAGTTCTCACCTTCTAAGTGCCGATATATGTGCTTTGGGCCTGAAAGGCTGCCACAACCTGTTATTTTTCAAGGTTACCCAATGACTGAATGTTCCAGTATCAAGGACCTAGGATTAAGCTACACCAATAAATTAGACCTTTCTCCTCACGCCGATAGAATTACAGCCAAAGCCGCACAGATTTGTGGCTTTATCTCTTATAATTTCTATCTTCCTGAAATGAAATTAAGACTTTATCGTATGTTCGTGCTCCCCATCTTAGAATACTGTTGCCCCTTTTTCGGTCTCATGAATGAAGGTAGCCGTTCAAAAATTGAACAAATTCAAAAAAATTTCACACGAAATCTGCTGTATCCGACAGCTTCTAATACTTGTTACTCAAATAGATGTCAATTAACAAAACTTAGGTTCCTTTGGGTCAGGAGATTGGAAGCAGGCTTTTGTCTCCTTTTTCGGCTTAATAATTGCACAAATTTACCCGGCACTTTTTATACCCCCTCCTGCATCTTCCGCATGTAAACGCTCTTTGTTTTTTGCTTTCAGATATAGCTTTCTTTGGAATAACTTGCCAATCGAAATTAGGTCGTTAACTAGACTGCCTGCTTTCCAACAGAGACTGCACATTTATCTTAACACTGATTCTATTAACCTTCTATTCTCCTCATCTTTTCCGAGCAGCTTTCTCCATGACCCCGAGAAAGGACCATCGGGAATTTAGGAGATCCGCTTGAAACTATTCTCTCTGCCTCGTGTCCCCCTAGAACATAGATTTTTCCATTAACCACCGCTGAATCAAACGAAGCCACGCGGAAGTACTCAGTCTAAAATGCTGCAGTTTCGTTGAATACTCACCTTCATCAGACCACCCACACCTATTTCTGCTCTACTACCCTCTTCCTAAGCAGTTTTTTTTCTCTTGCACACTTTTTGAACATGGAGGCCCGTTGAACACTCTCTCCATTTTCACTGTAAGAGTTTTTTTTAACTGCCATAAGTTTTCGTTTTTAGTTCAAAATTACCTGCTAAACATTGCTAAATGTTGCCCCAAAAGGACAATTTCTGCTGACATTATTACGACTTTCTACGTCTACTTGCACATATTGTCAAATTATTTTTTGAATTTTTATTTTTTCGAAATTAACTTTGTATAGATAGTGCCGTACCGGCGCTGAAAAATATAAATTCCAAATTCCAAATTTTAAAACGCCAATCGTTCTTTCCATAGGTGATTGCGAAACACGTGTCGCTGTTTCTTAAATTATACGAAGTGTTCGGGTTTTTGATATCTGGCATATGTTTTTCACCATCTTCGTTTCTTTAAGTCACAGTTGGTCAATTTATTAAGGGCAGAAGGCTTTCGCCCCTGAGCTCTCTATTCATTAGCAAAAATCGCAAAATGGGTCCACCGTAACAATAGTACATAGTACAAATGTACAAATGTAGGCTTAATATCAGCGATAATTGTGAGCCAGATGCAAAGTGCTGCTACTGACACTATGTTCATTATATCTGTCACAGTTGCTCAGCAAATGAGAATCAAGTGTGTGCTTAAAAATTTTTAACTGTGTCTGAGAGGACCACCTTGTCAGGGAGTCCGTTCCACGCTCCGATGACCCTCTGAGAGAAGGCGTTTCGTCGAACGTCGATATGGGCTGGTTCCTTTGTAGTTTAAAGGGACGACCCCGCAGATGATCAGTCCGAGCCAATTCGAAGAAAGCGTCAAATTCTAGTGCGCATTCATGGTATCATACAATCTGGTAGGTTTGTGTGAGGTCACCGCGGAGTTGCCTATAATTGAGAGGAAATAGATCAAGTTCGGTTTTAGAACTTTGAAGCATGCTGTTCCCGGGGAGAACTTGAAAATGGTTATAGCTGTAAGATTTATTGGTACCATAAATTTCGTAAGAGCTCCTCAGTTACAACCCCTCATTGCATTAAGGTTCACGAATGAGAAAAACACGAAATTGAAAATATACAGAAAGGTCATAGGTCCTAGTCAGATAGAGAAAGAAGGTTAAAACAAAATTGGAAGAAGAAAACAGGGAATTGAGTTGTGGGGAATATTGGGCTGGAAAATGTGCGAATCTGGGGCTTGTGGTTACCAAGGTAAGGCAAGGTTAACCACGTGCTCCAACTGTTTGCAGAGGTCCTGTTTAAAGCGTCTAATATAAGCAGCTTCCAGGTAACACAAGATTCGAGATGTTCGTGCTCGAAAAAGAACTCGGAAAGAAGTTATAGGATCTACCGAATGACCCGTGTCCAGTAAGTGTTCAGTGATAGAGGAACGAGGAGAACGGATTTCTTGCTTGAATAACCGGCTAGGTAGATGTTCCTTGGCTCTGGTTGCCAATCGATATAAACCGGCAGATCGCAACTTCGTGCTCGAGCTGATAAAAAAGGATCTTCAGGCCTTCGCCCAGTGGTGTTGCACATGGTGCCTCACCCTTTCATGGCACAAATGTTCTGTTATGGTTGTTGGCGACGATCATCAACCGGAATTAAGCATTGACGGCCACGAACTAAATGTCCCAGGAGTTATCAAGGATTTGGGCATATCCTACTCTAATAGTCTCAATTTGTCAGAGCACTGTGCCCTGATAGTCTCGAAAGCACGCCGAACCACCGGATTTATCCTAAGAAATTTTAAGACTATCAAGGTTAGAACTAGCCTTTATAATATGTACGTGAGACCTAGTCTTGAATACTGCTCACCCTTATTCAGTCTTCTGCGCACTAATGAACGGAAGAAAATAGAATCGGTGCAGCACTTCTTCACTAGAAGAGTTTTCACTACAGAACACCATAACTTAACCTACCAACAAAGGTGCGAACTTATAAAGCTGGATCCCCTATGGCTTCGTCGATTGCAGAAGGGTCTATTTTTACAGTTTAAACTTTTGAATGGTCAAACCTTTAATCCTCTTAGTACAATAAGGCAGCTTGAGCACTCTCGATGCGCCAGTCATCGAGACGTATTTTTATTTCTTCCTATGACACGCACAGTTAAGTACCGGCAATTCTTTTTAGTAAATGCCATATCAATCTGGAATAAGCTGCCCAAAAGTATTAAAACCCAGCAAAACTACCCTATGTTTAAGAGAGCTATAACTAGTTTTCTACATTCAGGACAACTTTCACGAATTTTGGGTGCTGACTCGGTGGAATCTCTCTTTCACTCTGATGGCGTTCGTGGACTTTGAACCCCGCCAGGCGTCACTGCTGAAGATAATGCGGCTGAAGCAGCAGCCCGCAGTCTGCTAAGCTTTCAGCCGATAGCGCGCAACTTTTGCCGACAACCATTGAAGGAAGACTGAGAACACTGTGTTCTTGTGCCAACCCTCTCCGTCTGGAACTAATGTTTTTAAACGATGTGAAACAGTTCTCCTGCTGGCGAGTCAACTCAGCTTACAACTGTACATTTATTCCGTTTGTATCATACCTTTGAAGCCAGGTTTTTTTCACTTTAAACAAACTCCCTATCTCACCCAGTATTGACAAAACAAAAAACCTGAAACAAAACCAATACTGGCTGCAACATAGGGAGTTTGTTTTAGGTTTTTTCCGGTCTGCGAGGTGTTGGAAGGCGCCCAAGAGGTGCATTACCAACTCTTTACAATTGCCTGTAAACTGGCATAATAAACGTATTATAATTGTCTTTGCGTACGCCCTATGTACTTGCGTCCACAAGTGCAAATGAATTCGTAAACGCAATTAGACGTGGCGTGCAAAGGAAAGGCATCCTTGACACAATGAGTCGGCAGGGGCTTTGTTGGAGAGCAAATTATGAGTTCTGCGGCGTAATAGGTTCTTCTATGGTCTTGAGCAAGCGCCTCTTGATTGTGTTTAGGACGTTATCCCCCTTGAAGGGCAAGGATATAAATACTGGCTTCTTCGGGGCTAATTGTTCACTCATTTTGGGTCGTAGAGGTTTACTATATTTGTCTATAAACTGACGTGGATATCCACGCTTCAGTAAAGTAGCTTTGAGACAACCTAATTCTACGTCCAAAGTATCCACAGAACAGATTTTCCTAGTTCTCTGGAAAAGGTTACAAACCAGGTTACGTTTCCATTGAATGGAAACAAAACTTAGAAAATGTAAGTACTGACCTTTCCAGGTTTTTGTGGAAGACTCTCCGTGAAATGGAGCCATCTGTCTGTCTGAACAAGTGGACGTCAAGGAAGGAAAGTTGGTTATCAAGTTCCAGTTCCATAGTAAATTTTATCTTCGGATGTAGCTTGTCCATAGTGGACAGCAATTCCTCGGCTTCTTTTAGGTTCTCCACGATCGTAAAATCATCGTCTACATATAGTCTGTAGATTGTTGTGTGGTTCAATTCTGCGAGTACTTTTCTTTCCAGATGGCCCATAAAATATGTCTGCAAAGGTTGGTCCGAGTGGACTACCCATTGCGACTCCGTCAATTTGTCTATACAGTTGGCCATTGAACAGAAATTTGACATTTTTAGTACAACGTTGTAGTAAGTTTCGTAGTAATTGTGGGGAGAGGCGTGTGTCGGATGAATAAGCACAGATACTATCAATGGTTTCATCCAACGGTACGTTAGTAAACAGGGACTCCACGTCCAGGGATAGCATGCATTTGTCTTGTAAGTTGAGCTGGGTGATCTCGTCGATAAACTGGAAACTGTCTTTTAATGTAAATTTGGAAAATCTTTGGCAAATTGGTTCTTATTCCTTCACTAGCCAATGTGCTAGTTTGTGAAAGGGGGAGTTCGACATTGAAAGAATGGGTCGTAGAGGAATACCGTTTTTATGGGTTTTTGCTAATCCGTAGAGTCGCGGAATGTTGGAACCTCTGGGTTTTAAGGAAGAAGCGGTTTTGGTGTCAATCAAATTATTATCCAACAAAATTTTGAAAGTCTTCCAGACTGAATCTTCTTGTGCCTTAGTTTTATCTTTACCTTTCAGTTCTGGCCGGAATTTGCGAGAATCATTTAAGATTGTCTTCATTTTATTGACATAGTCCATGCGATTGAGGATAAATACTCCATGCCCTTTGTCCGGTTTGGAAATTACTATTTCTTTGTGGCATTTCAACTCGGAAAGACCATTTGTGTGGTCTTTGGTTATAGGAGAACGTTGTGTTATTGGAGCTCGCCGGTATTGATGGACAATGTCCACAAGTTTTGCTTTCATCCTCCTCCTCCTCCTTCCTCCAATTGTGTTTTAACCGTCTTTCTCTATCTGACTAGGACCTATGACCTTTCTGAATATTTTCAATTTCGTGTTTTCCTCATTCGTGAACCTTAATGCAATGAGGGGTTGTAACTGAGGAGCTCTCCCGAAATTTATGGTACCAATAAATCTTACAGCTATAACCATTTTCAAGATCAAGTTCGGTCAGTCTGTCTTCATAAGGCAGATGACCAAGGTTCTTGCCCATCTTCGTAGCCCTCGCCTGCACTCGTTCTAGGTACAGGTAATACTTCTTGAACCACG
The DNA here is from genome assembly GCA_036362985.1 of Ligula intestinalis. Classification (NCBI taxonomy): domain Eukaryota; kingdom Metazoa; phylum Platyhelminthes; class Cestoda; order Diphyllobothriidea; family Diphyllobothriidae; genus Ligula; species Ligula intestinalis. The sequence goes on along the minus strand of JAYGXS010000001.1, from coordinate 5,376,184 downwards.
GACGCCAGGCCTGGACGGCATACTCCAATTGGGACCGAACAAACGCTCCGTAGGTTTTCCTGAAGGGCTCCTTGTTGATGTTGACGAATCCCCGCCTAATCGCAAACAGCACATGTGTCGCATGTTTAGCTGCCTTTAGACACTGTGAAGAGGCGAGGAATTTATTAGGACACCGAGGTCCTTTTGTTCGTCCACATTTGGAAGCGGTAGCCCATCGAGTAGGTATTGGAAGGAATCGTCCTCCTCATTAGTCCCTCTAGTACGGAGTCTATAGACCACACACTTACTAACGTTGAGGTTCAAGAGCCAACGAGCAGACCAGCAGCTAAGTCGATTGAGACTCTGTTGAAGTGCTTTCCTATCGGCGTCAGACCTGATGGCTCTCCAGATTTTGACATCGTCGGCAAACATGTGGGCACTGCAACCCAGGTCGTTGACACAGTCTTTGATAAAGATAAGGAAGATCAGAAGCCCTAATAATAATAATAATAATGATAATAATAATAATAATAATGATAATAATAATAAGTTGTATATTTCAGGCCCAATGGGCCTCATCAATAAACCAAAAATTCGATAGCACGAAGTACTAGAAATAATAAGTTTAACAAACAGTATCCGAAGTCTATAGCTATGAGACGAGTATAACTGTTAAGAAGCGAATTTGTTAGATTCGAAAAAATGAATATAGCAGTGTCATGCGGAAGGTGAAATTCAAGGGCACACACAGATGAGCCACAGCGTTATCTAGATTCTGACTATGTATTCTGGTACCCACTGCTTCTGTTAGTAAGGGGGGGGGGGGCTTGGAAGCAAACTCAGTCGAAGCTGAGCGTGGGGCAGAACAATAGTTATTAACGAAACATTACTGGTATAGACGGGTTCCCGGCACTACACTCGGGTTCCCAAACCGGTGCGGCTAATGGAACATAGGGAACCCACCAGTTTATGATCGTGATGGGCACCGCCGTATGATATCCACAAGTCCGTCAAATCTACAAGACCATCGTTGAGGATGTCTGAGATGTGACCAAATATAAGGCCCTGATGATGGTTGATGACAAGCGAAACGAGAGGCATCAAGACTGCGTCCTGATTCCGGGGGACACGAGTCAGAGGAAGGTAGTTTAAAGAAGGGATCCTAAATTCCCGATGGTCCTTTCTCGGGATCGTGGAGAAAGCTGCCCGGAAAAGATGAGGAAAACAAAAGGTTAATAGATTCAGTGTTAAGATAAATGTGCAGTCTTCGCTTGAATGCACATAGAATAGTCAACGCCCGAATATCAATCGGCAAATGATTCCAAAGATAGCTATACCTTGAAGCAAAAAATAGAGATCGCTTAGAAGTGGAAGAAGCAGTAGGAGGTATAATCAACGTTGAATTTCTTAGGTTGTAAGGGCGAGTAACGGGAGTAAGGGCAGAAATCTTGGGGAGATTTGAACTATTATTAAGGCGAAACAGGAGACAAAACCCTGCTTCCAGTCTCCTGACCCAAAGAAATTTCAGTTTCGTTATCTCACGTCTATCTGAGTAGGAAGTATCTGAAAATGCCGGATAGAGGACCCTTTTAGTGAATCTTCTTTGGACACTTTCAATTTTTGAACGGCTAGATTGGTTCATTAGACCGAAGAATGGACAACAGTATTCGAGAATAGGAAGCACATACATACGATAAAGTCTTAGCTTCATTTCGGGAAGGTAGAAATTATAAGAGATGAAGCCGCATATCTGAGCAGCTTTTGCTGTAATTCTATCAGCGTGAGGTGAAAGATCTAATTTATTGGTGTAACTTAAGCCTAAGTCTCTAATGTTAGAACATTCAGTCATGGGGCAACCTTGAAAAATGATAGGCTGTGGCAGCCTTTCAGGCCCAAAACACATGAACTGGCACTTAGAAGGCGAGAACTCCATCTGCCAAGTGGAGCTCCACGCAGCTAGAGCGTCCAAATCCGAATGAATGCGTTCTAAGCATCCCTCAGCCGTAGAATTAGAGAAGGAGTATACACATTTCAAGTCGTCCGCGTATATATACGATTGAGAGTGTTTAACTATTGTTGAAATATCATTTATATAAAGCAAGAACAACAGGGGGCCCAGAACGGTACCTTGAAGGACACCGCTTAAAATAGTGGTAGGGGTAAAGTATTAGGACCCCACTAAGACCTGTTGTTTCCGATTAGAAAGATATGATCTAATAAAGTCAATGAGAGGACTACAAAATCCTATAGCCTCTAGTTTGGCTAGTAGTCTCCTATGAGGTACTTTATCAAATGCCTTACTAAGATCAAAATAGATGACCACCACAGATAAATGATCGTTACGAAGAGAAGTGAGGAGATTAAGAAAAGACATATGGCATGTTTCACAAGATCGGTCCGGTAAAAAACCATGCTGAGATATATTTAATATTTGATTGCTTATGCAAAAATCTGTAATTTTATTGGCGATTAATTTTTCAAACAGTTTAGCTAAGGAAGGTGTTTTATGAACACCGCGATAATTTTTAATGTCAGATCTGGAACCAGATTTAAAAACTGGAATTACAATAGAAGTTTTCCAAGAATCAGGAAAAAAACCGTTTTCGAGAAATATTGTAAATTATTTGCTCAGTAAAGGAGGAAAATCTCTTAAATACTTAATAAATGGGTTTGGAATGTTATCCGGCCCGACTGAATGTGAATTGTTGAGACGAGCTATTTCTTTATGAATACTTGTAGGTGAGAAATCAATTGAAGTGAGATTTGCATCGCACATCAGAGGTATTTCGGGTGTTGGACTAGTCTCAATTGTAAAGAACTTGGAGAAGAAGGAATTTAACATTTCTGCTTTTGCCAGATCCTCTGTAACAAAATGATTACTACTATCGAGTAAAGGCGGAATGACTTTCTGAAGCTTAGCGGATGACCGAAAACGGAAGACTTGAGCAACGGATTTGGAAGAGTTAGCATCATTTAGTGCCAGGGAATCTCTACGCTTATCTCGTGCAAGCCTTATTTTAGCGCTAATTCAACTATTTGCGCTATCCTTAAGTGCACCGACAAAGAGCTATTAGACGGATCCTTAAGTTGCTTCCGTAATTTTTTAAGTCTATTTTGGAGCAAATTTGAAACGGTAGAGGAAGCTGAATTTGATTTAATAGGCTTAAGTGGGATAAAAGTCTGGATTGTTTTGTAAGGTTTTGTAAAAGTTCATTGAAAAAGATTGGATCATTAGTTGAAAAAATAGTATGCCAATCTAGAGTACTTACGAAGTCATTTATGAGTTCAAGGTTTGCGTTAGCAAAAGCGAGGTTATTGCATTTTACCTCAGGCTTTTTTGAAAGAGAGACTGGAAAACAACACTGAATTAATGCGTGGTCACTTGTAAAGAGATCACGATGAAAATTCATAAAGAGAGGGTGGACGTCATTTGTAAAAATTAAATCTAATATGCTCGCATTTCTAGTCACTGAACTGACCAGTTGTGACAGGTTTGCGAAGTTAATAGTTTCTACCAATTTTTGAAATTTTGGCGGGCAAGTATTTGCCTCCCAGTCAACGTCTGGCAGATTGAAATCACCTACGATTATTTTGACATCAACTTCAGCTTCTGCAACTTTTGCAAACAGTTCGCAGAGCGCACTTTCATTACCAGAATAACATGGGGGATTATAAACACAGCCAATTACGGCTTTTTTATTGTGCGGGAGGATGACTGAGATAAAGCAAACATCTCCCGAAAACGATGAAATGCTCAGATGAAACGGGAAATGTACAAAAGATGATTTGATATAAAGAAGGCAACCGCCGCCACGTTTTTCAATGCGGTCTTGTCGGTACAAACTAAAATTATCTATAGCGAGCGTTGAGTCAGGGATAAGAGAGTGAGCCCAAGATTCAGTGATACAAATAACATCTGGATCAAGCTCAAAAGCTACTGTTCTGAGCTCTGTCATTTTATTTACAACTGATCTCGCATTCAGAGAAACTATACTGAGCGTATCCCTGAGATGCAGGTTACGCTCATCCGTATTTATAAAAAAGGAAAACTTGGTGACGGAAAGGGAACTGGCATGGTAGAAACAAAAGGCGAAAAGCAAGATTGCTGTGGTCTACAAGTAGCTGAAATATAATTGTCAAATATATTAGGATTATTGTATGGTGGCAGATTTGCTTGAAAATTCAGGAAATGGTGCCCGTTTTGTGGAGTAAGAAAAGTAGGAGGCGGTCGTAAAAAATGATTATGATAAGAGTTAGCATAATTCTTCGGAAAACGCACGTTTGAAAATGACCTAAATGGGTATGGAAGACTATGATCATAATTAGTGGTTTTGATAATGTGTTGATTTTGGTCATTTTGCGGGTTTGGAAAATAACTAACGCGAGTATTTACATCTGCTATAGGTGCTGAAGTGTCAGCATACTTTGTCAGAGGACGGGCATTCGAAAATGGCATTGAAGGTTGCGAGAAGCTATTCATAGTATTATTAGAGTGAATTAATTGTGGATTGTGGGCCATTTTGGGGATTGGAAAATTAAAAACATGAGGGTTGACATCTGGTGTAGATGCTGAAATGTTAGTATTGTTCCCATAATTATGTAAATTACTGATTTTTGCAATTGGCTTCGATTTACGGGGGGCACGTTTAGGTCTATTAGGTTTAGCCTCTTTAGCAGGCGAGGTTCGCTCGGAAGGCGATGGAATTTCACTCGAGCCAGGAGTAAAGATTGCAGGTGAGTTTTCGGGTGAAATTATCGTTGTCCCTGATCCGGAGGGACGTGAACTTGCGTCTACCTCAGGAGTAAGGACTGCGAGTGAGGTTTCGGGTGAACTTAACGTTGTCGCTGATCCGGAGGGACGTGAACTTGCGTCGACCTCAGATACCACATTTGGAATAGTATGGGTAGGAGTGGGCCTAGTTTTTGTAGATGCAGGCGAAATCCTACGTTCCATGGGGGTTTTATCCCTACATATAAAAAGCTTATGTTTTTTCAGGTATTGAGCTGAACGCTCATGCTGAGAGAAGAGGTTGTCAACTTCTATCGCCGAAAAAAGTTTTACCAAAATCGGCGGATTTTTGCTTCGAGAGGACAATCTTTTAGCTTCTGCGACCTCAGAGTTAAATCCACACGAGTAAAGGAATTGACAGGCGATGTCTAGCGGAATTTTACTTTTTGGGACATTCTTTAAAAGAAAATTATAACTTCTTTTTTGCCGGTCACAGGTCTCAGTAGACACCAAATTGATCAAGGGCTCTAATTTCTCACATTGCTGAGAAGTGAGCGAAGAGACATTTCCATCAAAGATGGTACTGAGAACCGTAAGCAAACATCCATATTGAGACATGAAATTATTAAAAGTGTCCAAAGCGTCAAGATTCAGTTTTTTCATATTTAAGACGGGTTGATCTTGGAAAAATTTAACACCAAGAGGGTCGTTAAGGGGGGATTTTCGTCTAAAAACTGACTGTATTTTCATATTGAAGTTTAAAATATCAGAAGGATATGCAGTTAGATATATTTTTAATCAAGGCTATGCAAGAAAGTTTCTCTTATACAGAGAATAAAATTGACGAGTCTATGCTGGATGAACACTCACTCGATTGATATTGCAACAAGTGTAAACTGAATCTTGTTGGAAATTGCGAAATCTTTTTAAAATTTGCAATCTAAAATAAACGTTCAGATGAGGCTATGTCGGTTGAAATTATGAGGCTATGTAGGGTGAAAAATATCTAGATTTATATTTCGACCAGTGAACACTATTTCTTGTTGGGAAAAGAGTATTCTTTCAAAATATACAATCTGATTTAATAATCACGCAATTAATTACGTGTTATTCAACTGAATCTTAGAGAATTCCTAGGAGGCTATGTCGGTTGAAACAGTAGAAAACTGTATATTTCCACCTATAGACAAAGAAAATGACCACCGGTTTGTGGAGTGGCTTAGGGGTTAAAAATTTGAATTATGAACAACAATTATGCTAATAAAGTCGACAGGATGCGGTAAAATCCTATTAAAATTTGAAAATTCACTTAGCTGCGAAAAATCGAGTTGCGCGCCAAGGATGGAGAGAATTCCATCTGCCAGGTAGCACTCCAACGTGAGAGTGTAAGTAGGTCCGCATTTATTTTATCAACGCATATGCTTGCCGTGTCCGTAGAAAACGAGTATATGCATTTTAGGTCGTCTGCATAAATGAGAGTGTGTGAATTTTTTAGAACAGTCGAAATTTCGTTTATGTATAGAATGAAGAGTAATGGACCCAAGACAGTGCCTTGAAAAACGCCACTCGTGATCAGCTGAGAAGTGGAGTAACTATTACCCACTAGGACCTTCTGGCTGCGGTTAGACAAGTAGGAACCGATGAAGTCGAGGAGAGGGGGACGGATGCCAATGGCTTCCAGTTTTACCAGAAGCCGTCTGTGCGGTACCTTGTCGAAGGCTTTGCTCAGGTCAAAGTAGATAACAACCACGGATTGCTGCTCGTTACGGAGGGAAGTGACGTGGTTAAGAAAAGCTAAATGACACGTCTCGCATGATCTTCCAGGTAGAAAACCATGCTGCGAGTCACTTAAAAGCTTATTTTTTAGGCAAAAATCGAGAATTTGATTAAAAATTATCTTC
>JAYGXS010000001.1:5237264-5369475 GCA_036362985.1 Ligula intestinalis | reverse complement strand
AATTCCTCGTTTTGCGGAGGCCCTACGACGAAACAGTTGTGCAACCGATTTTGCAGAGTTTGACTCGCTCAGGGCGCAAGATTCCCTGTGCTGGTCACGTGCAAGACGAATCTTTGACGCTAATTCGAAGATCTCTGCGATCCTTAGATGCACAGACAGCGAACTAGTAGATCTATCTTTCAGCTGCCTCCTCAATTTCTTTAGTCTGGGCAAAAGAAAATGAGGGACGGTCGATTCTGGTGTGTAGGGTTTCGAAATTTTAGTGGGCACAAATTCCAGCATTTTAGTAGAAACGACCGACATGAGTTCAGAAAGATATGCAGCGTCGTTAATGGAGGAGAGGCTCTGCCAATCTAATGAGTCAAGAAAATTGTTGATTGAGCTAATATCTGCGAGGTCGTACGCATGATAGGTACGACTAGCACTAGCCTTTTCCGTAGAAGGAAGCGGAAGGCAACAGTGAATTAATGTGTGATCACTTTGGAAGATGTCCTGCTTAAAATCAACGAAGAGAGGGGCAATATCATTAGTGAAAAGCAGATCTAGGATATGATTCTGTCTTGTTGAAGAACTAACCAGTTGAGACCAGTTAGAAAACTTAATGGTATCTAGGAAAGGCTGAAATCTAGGTTGACAATAGTTTAAAAGCCAGTCGATTTCAGGAAAATTAAAATCTCCAGCAATAATTTTAACTTCAAAAGTGGATTCTGAAATAAACTTGAATATTTCACACAAATTTGCATCTTCTTCAGATGAAGAGTTAGGAGGATTGTATACACATCCGATAATCGCCTTTTGCCGGGGCGACAGGATAATATATGCGAAACAGTAATTTCCAGAGAAGGACGTGCTATTTAGATAAAACGGAAAGTGCCTAAATGACGTTCTAATATAGAGAAGACAACCACCACCACGCTTATTAATGCGATCGTGACGATAGAAATCATAATCGTCTATGAAAAGGGAGGAGTCAGAAATGATTGGATGGGTTCAAGATTCTGTTATGCATATAACATCAGGCATCATCTCGAAAGCGATAGCTCGAAGTTGAGCCATTTTATTTATAACGGACCTGGCATTAAGCACTATGACAACTAGTGTGTTTCGAGTGACAGGACTATGGCTATCGTTATTCATAAAAAAGAATTTGAGGGTGGGTAGACAAACTGTAGGCCATTATTATTTGTGGAATAAGTACTGACGGGTATGGAGCTGTTAGCATACGGGTAGCCGACAATCGATGGCCGATAAGGTCTGAGATATCTAGGGGCCTCGCTTTCTGGCAGGGAAAAATGAGGAGAGGGTAAACCAAAATAAGCTTCTGGGGCGTTTGGGAGTAATGGGGGGAGGTGAGAAGACATGTAGAAGTTAGCAGGCTTGGGTGGTAGAGGATGGGTAAAGGAAATGATAGGGGGAAACGGTGACATAAAATTAGTGTTAGGGCCGCTCGTGTAAGGATTAGTGGTCTTAATCAGTGAATGTCCTGTACGGCAACTCCGATTAGATTTAAAACTATACCAGTTAGGGTTACTGCCGTGCAAATTAAATTTTTCTTGGTTCGGGCCCGGCGTGTTCAATAACGCATTATACGGGGGAATAATATGACTCCCACGGTCAAAAGAGGAGCTAGGTTTTGGTGGGGAAGCGCTCGGCCTAAACGATTTCGATGGTGTTGGCGACACTCTAAATGAACTTGTTGTTGCGATAGAGGCGGCGGAATTTATCGATCGTTGGACAGAGAATGTATTTAGACTAGTATTAATCGTAGTAGATGACAGAGCGGCGGGCCTTGACGGTCCCGATATCAAGAGGGATGGGCTAACTGGTGCACTGATGTTTATGGACCTATGACTAGATATTCGGGAGGTAGGGATAGTATTGACTAATAGGCGTGGTCAGGCACCGCTTGGGTCTGGGAGCAGATATCTTACGATGAGCTATAATTTTCGTTCTCATAATTTTGATAAAAATCTGCTTTAAATGTAAGATGATTTATAAAAAATTCAGCCTATATGATTTTACCGCAGCTGGTTGTTAAAATCTCTTAAAATTGCTTAACAAACTGTATAAGTTATTACGTTCAGAAAAAAAAACAGTTGATATGATTTTCAGATTATGACTTACGACAAATAATCAGAGGGAACTTAACAAATACTGTAGCTATTTTTTAATAAGCAATTTAAATTTATTTGAAAAAGTGTATTCAATATTGGGAAACGACTCAGCCTATGAAGGTCTCAAGAATAGTATGATCTTGACGATTTCTTTTACTAGGCCGCAAATTTGCTGGTTTGAAGAGGTTGTGTTCGGTTTAAATAGCTTGCGTCTCGGTAGAATTGGTTGGAAAACAAAATCTTCTTGAATTCCGACTTCAAAAGATCGTCCACGCAAGAAAAATAATTCCAGCAGTGTAGAAAAAAAATGTTTACGAACGGTTGCAGCCACAATATCCTAGATCGTAATTGATGGGGGATATCAATGTAGAATTGTCCTAGGAGGAGCGAGGGGAAATATTGACTGAATCTTAGAGAATTCCTAGGAGGCTTTGGCGGTTGAAACAGTAGTAAACTGTATATTTTCACCTATAGTCAAAGAAAACGACCACCGGTTTGTGGAGTGGCTTAGGGGTTAGAAATTCGAATTATGAACAACACTTATGCCAACAAAGTCGACAGGATACGATAAAATCCCATTAAACTTTGAAAATTCACTTAGCTGCGAAAAATCGAGTTGCGCGCCAAGCAAAAGTTGATTATCGGAAGCCTTGAGGGACGCCACTCAGAACAGATGTAGGGATTGACTTCGAGTCACCGATGCACTAAGTTTGCGATCGCCGTGTGATAAAATCAGTGATTCATGCCAGCAGATTTCCTCTTATTCCAATTTCTGATATTTATACATTAGACGTTTATGTGGGAGGCTGTCTTATGCCGTCCTGAAGTCCGTATAGATGATGAAAACCTTATCAGCTTCATCCAGTTCATAAATAAATAAATAGATTGTATATTTAAGGCCCAAGGGCCCCTTTCATTACAAAGTAAGTGCTACCGTGAAAACAAGAAATAAATAAAAATAATTTCAGATTAACAACGAACTCTTATAAAATAATAAGCTGGGCAGTAAAAAAACTCCTACATCGGTTGATGAGTTCAGCGAGCCACCAATTTCCAAAAAAAATGTAGGAGAAAAAAATGCCCTTAGAGGTAGCATGATACAGTTAGGTGAGATCCTATTGTTGTGGGTTCGGTACGCCTATTGTCATGGGAAAAATAATATAGCGGTGAGTTAAGAAGGGGTCATCTGGAACAACAGGAGAGGGCAGTGGAATACAGGGCAACATAACCCAGATGTGACCCACCAGACTCCAGAATCCACCGATAAGTTGGCAGCCAAGCAATAACCTCGAAGGTCACCGTACCCTGTGAACAGCTTCAAATGCCAGGAGGACCCTTTTCAAAATCTACAAATTGCGTGTTTGGAAAGGAAACAGACAGTAACGACTTTATTTCCTCCAAATTAAATGCTTACGTAACTTGCATTTGGAAATCGATAATGTAGTAGACAACCTAAGTTCGAGAGGAAGATTGTTCTAAATAAAGGCATATTTGGAGGTACAAAAACAAGAATGGTTAGATGTGGAGCTACGGGGTGGTAAAATTATCATGGAGGAGTTACGAGTGGTGTAATGTCGGTTAACCGGAGTGAGAGCGTTAATTTTGTGAGAGATGTAGAGACTGTATCACTAGAAAGGGAAGGACAACAGTTGAACTGCCTCGACCTTATCTTTACCCGAGAGGAGGAAACTGTGATTGACCTGCAGGATCGACCCCCATTAAGGGTCAAGCGACCATATTATGCTGTATTTCGAGTAATCGCTGTTCTCCAAACCTTACTCCTCCGACACATGGGAAAGTAACATTTGGAAGGGCGACTACCCACTTATGAGAAATGTCAGAGGTATCATGGGAAACAGATCTCCAAGGTGGGGCAAATGAACAGTGAATGACCTTTAGCTTGACTTTGAAAAGGACTGTTTGTCTCAACTGTCCCTTCAGAAGAACGACAAGTACGAATCGCCCGAAGTGGATGAACTCAAACTTGCAGGCCGCTTTCAAAAAAAGAAACCGCTTCTGGAGACGCTACAGATTAACCGGCTCCGGTAAACACTTACGGGAGTATAAGCAACAACGTAACATTTTTAAAGGAGAAGCTACTAAACTGCGCAAGAGATACGAGTTGAACATATTACACAAGTCGTTGGAACACCCCAAGATCTTGTATGGTTACATACGAAGCACGAATAGATCTCAGGAACTGATCCCTGCCCTTAGATTAGCCGATGGGCAACTGGTGACCAAAGACCAGATGAAAGCCTCCCTCCTCTCCGATTTCTTTGAATCCGTCTACAACCGAGAACCTACAACTTTTGCTGACGGTCCGTCCACTCATCGACCGATAACTGCACCCTTACCCTCCTCCTTATTGCCCAAAATAGAGGACCTGGAGTTTTCACACAACACTGTCAGGGCCGAATTACTCCAACTTAAGCCTGCCAAATCACCTGGGCCGGATAAAATTCCTGCACTAGTACTAAGAGAATTAGCTAACGAACTATGCAAACCCCTGGCTGCCATCTTCCAGAAATCTTTTGACGAAGGCGAACTCCCAGAAGAATGGAAGTGGGCAAACGTCACCCCGATCTATAAGGGAGGTTCGCGACTTGATTGCGCAAATTACCGTCCTGTCAGTCTAACTTGCATCGCGTGCAAAGTAATGGAGCGCATTATTAAGAAGCATTTAATGTATTTCCTCAAAAGCAACAAAATACTATGTGATGAACAGCACGGCTTTCGCCCAGGACGCTGTTGCCTCACGAGTGCTCTTTACTCAAGGAGAAGTGGACAAAGGCCGCTTATAAAGGCTATCCAATTGATTTTATATTCTTCGACTTCAAAAAGGCCTTCGATAGTGTACCGCACAGGCTTCTTCTGCAGAAGATTTTGGACGTGGGAATTCAAGGAGAAATGTATAAATGGATCAGTAGTTTCTTGTCCCTCAGAGAACAAAGGGTCGTTGTCAGAAACTCAATCTCAGAATGGACAGTGGTCGAGAGTGGTGTACCACAAGGCTCAGTTTTGGGTCCGCTGCTATTCCTGATTTACGTAAACGACTGTCTCAATGAGCTTGATTGCGCAGCTGTCATGTTTGCGGATGACATAAACATATGGGCTAAAATAAGTGCGCCGACGATGCAAAGAGACTACAGTCGAACCTCGATAAACTGGTTATCTGGTCGTCCACGTGGCTTTTTAACTTTAATGTATCCAAGTGTTTTGTTCTACACATAAGCCCGGGGCGAAAAGTGCCACCGAAACACAGTTATTTTATATATGGTACCGCATTAAACGAGGTTGAGACACACCAAGATCTGGGTATATGGACAACCGCGAACTTGATGCAAACAGAGCACTGTAAAACGTCCGTCCAGAAGGCAACTATTACCCTGCACTGGATCAGACGAGCGTTCAAAATCTTTCAACCTGAACTCTTCGGAAAAATATTTGGCACCTTTGTGAGACCAAATCTTGAATACGGAATGCCAGTTTGGACACCGTGGTTGAAGAAAGATGTGGAGCTTCTTGAACAAGTGCTACGCAGGACGACAAAGATGGTCGACGGTCTCAGGGACTTACCATATCAGGAGAGATTGATAAAACTTGACCTTTTTCCTTTGTCTGACAGGAACCTTCAGTTCAGCCTGCTCTGGACATTCCGGATAATCCGGGGCCACATTTCCTCCCTAAAATTGGAGGATTTCTTCCAATTAGCCACCACAACTCACCTGCGTGGCCATCCTTACAAGGTCACAAACGAACGCACCCGATTACACCTCCGAAAATATTTCTTCAGTCAACGCGTGGTCCGGCCTTGGAACTTGCTACCAAGCGAGAATGTTTCCGCTGACACAATTGCGGAATTTAAACGAAGACTTGATGTGATTTTATTTGACAAAAGGCGACTTGTGCAACACGATTTCCTACTGCCAGCACTGTGAACAATTTTTCTGGCTTTAGACCGTTTTCATTCTTTTCCGTGAAAATTTACTCGAAATTCTGTTATGATATCATGTGCTCCCCCTGAATGCACATTAACTATAAGAATAACCTTGTTTGCGTTACATTTATAGGGTCCTCAAGGGCATTTCTTGCCTGTTACCCTTAAAATATACATACACACAAATATACTAAACGTCTTCGCGAATGCGTAATGGAAAACTTTCTACGATAGGTTAATTGCTAGTAAGTGATTTATCCGACTATTCTAGTGGACAAATCATAAAAACCAGTACATGAGGATGACCATGAAGAATAGAAATGATACAACTCACTTAGATCCTTCATGGTCCTAGCTGGCAGTATTCAGGCAGTCGACTTGCCAAAATATGACTCAGTGAAGACCGGGATCCAAGTTCGTTGCGCCGCAATTGTGAAAATCCCGAGAAATCTCGTTTGAAAATTGTTGCTGGATTCTTCTGAGCTTGACAGTGATCACCAGAGAGTTGTCGTTGAAGGGTAAAATTAACAGCTGCAGGTGAGGAGAGAATTGAGTTGTGGAGAGTCTTTAGCAAGACTATTGCTGGCACGCGTCAAAACCGAAAGTGTGCTTGTGTGTTTTATTCGAGTTTAAACAAAATTAGTTATTGATAAATTTAAACAACGCAAAAGTTGAGCCAAGAGCCCACATAACTCTCCCACCAGAGCATTGGTGGGTTACAAACGTTCGACAAGAGAGGATGTACAAAAAGGTTAAACAACAAAGTCTCGCAAGTTGGTAGGAAAACAAACATGTCAACCAGAACGAGTGGAAGGTGGGGAAGGAGTGGGAGGGGGGGTGAGAGGGGTGGGGTAGGTTCTGTTGGGGAGGGTGGCGGTGGGCTGGGGGCAACCTATGCAGTGCAGGGTGAAGGTGCCGTGGAAGTGGACGGACCAGGTGATGGTGTCGTGCATTCAACGAAGGCCGGCTTCAGTTTGTCGATTGAGACCATATCAGTAGCATCAGCCCTTTGAATGACGAAATGTTTGTCCTTCCGTTCAAGCACTTTGAAGGGACCATCGTATGGTGGGCAAAGGGGCCTGCGAACTGCGTCCTGCCGGACAAACATGAATTGGGTTGTGTGCAAGTCGTCGTGCACGAAAACGCGTCGAGGTGTCGCGCGTGTGGGGGTTGGGCGCAGTGCGGCCATGCGTTGCTGCAGCTGTTGCACGATGTTGTTCGTGGCGTCAGGGGTGATGAAGGAAGACTGCACGAGCTCACCAGGTAAATGGAGGGATATGCCGTAAACGAGATCAGCGGCAGTGCATTTAATGTCTTGCTTAACAGCCGAGCGAATGCCGAGGAGGACGAACGCCAGGTTGTCGCTTCAGTTGTGTGGGGCAGGTTGAAACATCAACGCGTACTTCAACTGACGGTGAAGGTGGTCCACGAGGCCGTTTGATGCTGGGTGATAGGCATTGATGGTGATATGCGAGCATTCGAGCAGTTTGGTGAACTCACGAAAGAGTGCAGATGTAAAATTCCGCGGTCAGTGGTGAGGGTAGCTGGAACACCGAAGTTGACTATCCAGTGCGTAAGGAAAACCATGGCAATATTCTCTGCCGAGGTATTCGAGATGGGAACAGCGATGGGCCATCGTGTGAAACGATCGGCAGCGGTCAGAATGTGCGTGAATCCGCAAGATGTGGGTAACGATCCAACTAAATCCATGTGGACGTGTTGAAAACGGGCGTCGGGAACCGCGAACCTGCTTGGAGGTGAAACGGTGTGTCGTTGCACCTTATTCTTTTGACAAGCTAAGCACTGCCAGGTCCAGGTAGCAATGTCGGTTTTCATCTTTGGCCAGACGAAACGGGCTGCGATGAGTTTGCGGCTTGCACGAACACCGGGGTGGGATAGCGAATGGAAGTGGTCAAAAACCACCTTCCGGTAGGATTGAGGTACTACAGGACGAGAGGTACCTGTAGAAAAATCACACACGACAGAGCCTGGTGCCGCGGGGAGGGGAGCATCACGCAGTTGAAGCACAGAAGCCGCAAGCATTTCAATTATGGAGTCATCAAGCGCCTGCGCTTCCGCAAGCTTCGCCAGGTCTAACGTGGTGAGAAGAGCGTTGACCTCTGGACGGGACAAGGCGTCAGCAACAAAATTCTCATTACCGCGGACATAGCGTAAGTTTGAGGTGAATTGAGAGATTTAGTCAAGGTGACGTACTTCACGTGGCGAATATCGATCTGGCTTAGCTTTGAGGGCGTAAGTGAGAGGTTTGTGACCCGTATGGACCTAGAAATCTATCCCCTCGAGCAGGTGGCGAAAATTTCGGATGGCCAGGTAAATGGCGAGAAGATCACGCGAGAAAGTACTATTGCGAGTCTGCGCCGGATGAAGCTTCTGGGAGAAGTAGGCTAGCGGCTGCAACTGTCCGTGGACCTGTTGCTGCAGAACTGCGCCGGCGGCAATGTTTGAGTCATCGGTGAACAGGAAAATCTGTGTATCAGCATCGGTGCTCAGATGATGAAGCAGGGTGGCATCTGCGAGTGCTTTCTTTGCTGCCTCGAATGCTTCAAGAGCACTGAGTGAAAGTTGAAGTGACTTGGCCTTTGACTTCGAAATATCCGTCAAAGGTGCCAGGGTGACGGCGCAATTTGGTATGAAACGCCGGTAGTAGTTGATAAGACCGATGAAACGGCGAAGCTGAGTTATGGACTTCGGGGCTGGAAAAGACAACACGCTTTGCAATTTCTCTGGGAGGGGTGTGATCCCATGTTGGTCAAGATGATGGCCAAGAAAATCCAGAGAAGTGACGCCAAAAAGACTATTATTGACGTTTAACTGTAGAACATTTTGTTGAAAACGATCGAAAACTTGGCGTAAGTGTTAAACGTGTTCCTCGGGTGACGAGCTTGCGATAAGGATGTCGTCGATGTACATGAACTTGAAGGAGAGACTGCGCAAAATGTCATCGACAAAACGCTGAAACATTTGGGCCGCGTTCCACAAACCAAAAGGCATGCGAAGGAATTCAAACAGGCCAAATGGGGTCGTGACGGTTGTTTTAGGGATGTCATCCTCCGCGACCGGTATTTTGTGATATTCTCGCACGAATTCAATCTTGGAAATAATCGTTTTTCCAACCAAAATGTGAAAGTGTCCAAAGAAGATTCACTAAAAAGGTCCTCTATCCGGCATTTTCAGACATTTCATACTCAAAAAGATGTGAGATAACGAAACTGAAATTTCTTTGGGTCAGGAGACTGGAAGCAGGGTTTTGTCTCCTGTTTCGCCTTAATAATAGTTCAAATCTCCCCAAGATTTCTGCCCTTACTCCCGTTACTCGCCCTTACAACCTAAGAAATTCAACGTTGATTATACCTCCTCCTGCTTCTTCCACTTCTAAGCGATCTCTATTTTTTGCTTCTAGGTATAGCTATCTTTGGAATAATTTGCCGATTGATATTCGGACGTTGACTAGTCTATGTGCATTCAAGCGAAAACTGCACATTTATCTTAACACTGAATCTATTAACCTTTTGTTTTCATCATCTTTTCCGGGCAGCTTTCTCCACAATTCGGAGAAAGGACCATCAGGAATTTAGGATCCCTTCTTGAAACTACCTTCCTCTAACTCATGTACCCCAGAATCAGGACGTAGTCTTGACGGCTCTCGTTTCGCTGGTCATCAACCATCATCAGGGCCTTGTATTTGGTCACATCTCAGACATCCACAACAATGGTCTTGTAGATTTGACGGACTTTTGGATATCATACAGCGGTGCCCATCACGATCATAAACTGGTGGGTTCCCTATGTTCCATTATGCCGCATCGGTTTGGGAACCCGAGTGTAGTGCTGGGAACCCGTCTATACCAGTAATGTTTCGTTAATACCTATTGTTCTGCCCCACACTCAGCTTCGACTGAGTTTGCTTCCAAGCCCTTCCCCCTTACTAACAGAGGCAGTGGGTACCAGAATACATATGTCAGAATTCTAGATAACGATGTGGCTCATCTGTGTGTGCCCTTGAATTTCACCTTCCGCATAACACTGCTATATTCATTTTTGTTGAATCTAACAAATTCGCTTCTAAACAGTTATACTCGTCTTATAGCTATAGACTACGGATACTTTGTGAAACCAATTATTTCTAGTTCTTCGTGTTATCGAATTTTTGGTTTATTGATGAGGCCCACTGGGCCTGAAATATACAACTTTTTATTATTATTATTATTATTAAAAGTAATGAATATGGGGAATCGGGTACCGGTCTGGGACTGCAGCTCGATTGAGAGCGCGATAATCACCGCATGACCGCCAAACATCGGATGACTTTTTGGGAACCATGTGAAACCCATGGACTGGATAAAGGACGATAATCCCCAAATTCAATATGTGGTCGAATTTATTCTTCGCGATTTGCAGCTTCTCAGGATGAAGCCTACGCGGATGAGCATGGACCAGTCTGCCGGTGGTAGTGATATTGTGGCGAATGGCGTGCTGAACCTGCTCCGTCAACTGATGGGGCTTTGAAAAGGAAGGATAATCCCTCAAGATGTCAGAAAATGTCGGGCTTGGCACGGCCAAGTGGATGCCAGTGGAAGGCTCACGCAAAACTACCCCGACAGTAAACAGCTAAGTGGTAGGATCTAGCAACTTCTGATATTTAAAGTCAACTGTGAGGCCGAAGTGTGACAGGAAATCCGTTCCAATGATAGGCGACTTGACGGTGGCCTGGATGAAGCCCCATTGTAAGCGGCGACGAAGTCCAAGGACTAAAGTAAGGGAACGCTGACCGAACGTGGCGATAGAAGTGTTCTTCGCAGCCTGCAGAGTAAACTGCGAGCGCTGGAGCATATGACGTCAAAGAGGCGGCAAAACGCTACCCTCGGCAGCTGTCTCGATCAAAAAACCGCACCCTGTGGACTTGTTGGTCACGTAAAACAGGTGACTGTGCCGCGAGTGGCCAGCACAAGTCGTCGCCATTACTGGCTGGCGACGCCGTTTCCCGAACGTGAACGTCGAGCATAAGATCAATGTGGGAACATTTAATAGCATCCGGGCCGAATGTTCGGTGGTGTCAGCAGACTTTGTCGTCTGCACGCTCTTTTGCGTTAGAGTGGTTGCGGCTTGCAGCGGGACGACCAGTTTGAAGCCGGTTGAGTGTGGAACACATCGTGCTCACTTGAGAGCACAATAACCTGACAGTATCTTTAAGATCCTACAGGTCGTCATCGCTGTTGTCTGTAACATCTCGAATCGGTTGAGAGGGTGAAGTAGACCGCGGGAATGAGATATCAAACGGTTTAGTGGACTTTTGCTGTGTACGGCTGTTAGGTTTACGGTCGGATCGTGAGGCCGAAACCTGGGAGATGGCATGCTGAGGTATTGAGATCGAGGTTTGGTTTATAGCATACGAACTAGTTCCGGGGTAACATTGTTGGATGCGGTCTGCGTGATCCGCGAGTTTGGTCAGCGGAACATCATCATCGAGTAGGGCGAGTACTTGTTGCATTGAATGGGGTAATTTATCCATCCAAATGCGACGAAAAATAGAATCATCTAAGGTGCGACCAGCAAGCAGGTGACGCATGTGGCGCATTAGAGCGGAGGGGGTTTGTTTGCCAAGCTCGACGTTGTTGAGGAGTTGGCAAAGCTTGCTGTCGGTAGATTGTGCCGTAAGCTCGAGAATAGCCTTTTTTAAGCTAGAGTAGGGCTTGACTTTGGGGATAGGATCAAGGAGATCCTGAGCGGTGAAAGCGATGTCGAACGGTAGGTACTGCACGACGTACGCGTAACGTGTGCACTCGCCAGTAATCTGACATGAGGCAAAAACAGCCTCGATCTGTTTGAACCAGACCGTCGGATCACGCACTTCATACGGGGGAAGCTTAATGGATATCTTAAAATCCTGAGGCTCGTCCTGATCAGGTGGTGTACGCAAGTTGTTAGAACCAGCAGCATCTTCGTCGCAATCGGGAAATTAGTGGTATTCATTGCCCATGTTGAAAAACGAATGAACGACAGAGTCAAACGGGAAAAACAGGTAAATGGAATAAATAATAAGACGTGGATAACAATAGAAACGGGGTCACCAAATTTGTAGAGGCTGTATCACTACAAATATACAAAACGTCTTAGCAAATACGTAATGGAAAACTTTCTAGGATAGGTTTATTGCTTGTAAGTGATTTACCCGACTATTCTAGCGAAAAAATTGTCAAAACCGGAACATGAGGATGACGATGAAGATTAGAAATGATACAACTCACTAAGATCCTTCAAGGTCCTAGCCGGCAGTAGTGAGGCAGTCGTCTTGCCAAAGGATTAATAAAAATAATTTGTATATTTAAGGCCAAGGGGCCCTGTCGTTACAAACTAAGTGCTATCGTGAAAATAAAAATAATTATGATAAACAGTGAACTCATATAAAATAATTGTCATTGGCAGTAAAAAAACTACTAAATCGGTGGATGAGTTTAGAGGGCCACCGAGTTCCAAAAACTATAGGAGAAAAAACTGCCTTAATAGGAAACAGTGTTTGATGTGGTTAGTTTGGGACCTGATGTTGAAGGTTCGGGACGTTCATGGTCATGGTCATGGGAAAAAATAATATATCGTTTAGTTAAGAAGAAGTCATTCGGGACAACAGGAGAAAGCAGTAGAAGTCAAGGCATTATCATCGAGTTGCGATCCACCAGATTCCAAAGCCAATCTCGAAGACCACAGCGAAGGTTGCAAAAACGGAGAAGAGTTCGCAACCCTTGGAAGTGATGCTTGACTCTGCAGAGGAAAATGCTAACATATTTAGAAACCATTTTAGTATCCTGGGAAGAGCTTCAAATGCCAGGAGGACCCTTTTCAAAATCAACAACATGCGTGTTTGGAAAGGAAACAGACATTAACGACTTTATTTCCTCTAAATTTAAATGTTTATGGTATTTGCCTTTAAAAATCGACAGTGTAGAAGAAAGTCTAATATCGAGAGGAAGGTTGTTCCGAATAAAAGCATATTTGGCGGTACAAAAGCGAGAACGTTTAGATGTGGAGCTACGGGGTGGTAAACTTATCATGGAAGAGTTACGAGTTGCGTAAGTTCGGTCTACCGGAAGGAGAGCGTTAATTTTTCGGGAGATTAGGACTATTGTTAACGCGAAACAGAAAGCATATACCAACTTCGAGTTGTCTTACCCAAAGAAATTTAATGTTTGCTAACTGACAGCGATCTGTATAACACATACCAGACCCAGCAACAGAAAATATTTTACGAGTGAAAACTTGCTGAACCTTTTCAATTTTACTACGGTCATTCTGTGTCATGAGACCAAAAAGCGGACAGCAGTATTCTAGTATAGGGAGAACAAACATGCGGTATAGTTTTAACTTCATTTCTGGAAGGAAAAAAATTATGTAATATAAACCCACGTATCTGTGCGGCATTGGCAGAAATTCGATCTGCATGAGGCGATAATGCAAGCTTATTCATGTAAGTAAGACCCAAATCCTTCATCGTAGATGTTTCTAACAGTGGACTGTTTTGGAAGGTAATGGGTCCAGGAAGCCTTGCGGGACCAAAACACATGAAACTACATTTGGATGGAGAAAATTCCATCTGCCATGTAGCGCTCCAGCTTGAGAGGGTAGGCAAGTCTGCGTTAACTTTTTCAACAGAAGTACTGACCATGTCCTTAGAAAATGAGTAAATGCACTTAAGGGCGTCAGCATAAATGATAATAATAATAATTTGTATATTTAAGGCCCAAGGGACCCTGTCATTACAAACTTAGTGTTATCGTGAAAATAAAAATAATGATGATAAGCAGTGACCCCTTATAAAATTATTGTCATCGGCAGTAAAAAAAACCTCCTTAATCGGTGGATGAGTTCAGCGGGCCACCGAGTTCAAAAAAAATTTGGGAGAAAAAACTGCCTTAATAGGAAACAGTGTTTGATGTGGTTAGTTTGGGACCTGATGTTGAGGGTTCGGGACGTGTATGTTCATGGGAAAAAATAATATATCGTTGACTTAAGAAATGGTCATCCGGGACAACAGGAGAAGGCAGTAGAAGTCAAGGCAACATCATCGAGTTGCGACCCACCAGATTCCAGAGCCAATCACGAAGACCACAGCGAAGGTTGCAAAAACGGAGAAGAATTCGCAGCCCTTGGAAGTGATGCTTGACTCTGCAGAGGGAAATGCTAACATATTTAGAAACCATTTAAGTATCCTGGGAAGAGCTTGAAATGCCAGGAGGACCCTTTTCAAAATCTACAACTTGCGTGTTTGGAAAGGAAACAGACAGTAACGTCTTTATTTCCTCTAAATTTAAATGCTTATATAATTTCTCTTTAAAAATCGACAGTGTAGAAGACAGTCATATATCGAGTGTAAGGTTGTTTCAAATAAAAGCATATTTGGAGGTAAAAAAGCGAGAATTATTTAGCACTGTTGAAATTTCATTTATGTAAAGAATGAAAAGGAGGGGACCTAAAACCGTGCCTTGTAAAACGCCACTCGTGATCGGCTGAGGCATCGAGTAGCTACTGCCTACTGAGACCTTCTGGCTGCGTTTAGATAGGTAGGAGGCAATGAAATCGAGGAGGGGAGGCCTGATGCCTAGGGCTTCTAGTTTCACTAGAAGGCGCCTGTGCGGTACCTTGTCGAAAGCTTTACTAAGGTCAAAGTAAATCATAATGACTGATTGCTGCTCATTACGAAGTGAAGT
Organism: Ligula intestinalis; assembly: GCA_036362985.1. NCBI lineage: Eukaryota > Metazoa > Platyhelminthes > Cestoda > Diphyllobothriidea > Diphyllobothriidae > Ligula > Ligula intestinalis. Next base: position 5,354,701 of record JAYGXS010000001.1, on the reverse strand, counting down.
AACGAGGTAAAGAAATGCCAAGTGACAGGTTTCGCATGATCTTCCAGGAAAAAAAAACATGCTGTGAAGCGCTTTATAATTATTTTCTATACAAAAGTTGAGAATTTCATTAAAAATGATCTTTTCCAGAAGTTTGGCTAGTGCCGGGGTTTTATGAACACCTCGGTAGTTATTTACGCCCGAACGAGATCCTGACTTGAAGTCTGGAAGAATAACAGATGTCTTCCATGAGTCAGGAAAGTAACCGTTAAGAAGGTAAGAATAGATGACTTAGCATTCGGAGGAAGCTGAACACTCTCTTTGTAAGTGAGTTTGGAATACCATCCGTTCCCGAGGAGTGCGAGGTTTTCAGACGGATAATGTGCTTGCGAATTACTTCTATGGAGAAATCTATGGGTATGGTAGTATTGACTGGGCATGGCTGAAAAGACGGGACCGGTTCAGATTCCGTCGTAAGATGCTTTGCAAGTAATGCATTAAACAGTTTAGCATTGTCAGACTCACCTAGCCCAAATGTTTTATCTTCATTCAGTAAAGGGGGAATTCATGACCTCGTTTAGCGGAGGACTGACGACGGAACAGCTCGGCAAAAGATTTTTCAGAGATAAACTCGCTGATGGCGCAGGATTTCCTCTATTTGTCACGTGCAAGCCGAATCTTAGACGCATATTCGAAAATCTGCGATTCTGAGGTGCACAGATAATGAACATGTAGAATGATCCCTCAACTGTCTTTGCAATTTTATTAGTCTAGGCAAAAGAAAGTGTGGAGCGGTGGGGTCCGAAGTATAAGGCTTGACATTTTTGATGGGCACAAATTCCAAAATGCTATTTGAAATTGCCGTCATTAAGTCACCGACGATTGTTACACTGTTCGTGGAGGTAAGCTTCTGCCAGTCTAGTGAGTCCATGAGGTTGTTAATTAAATTATTATCAGCAAGGTCAAAAGCATGATATGTACGAACGGTGCTAGCCATTTTGATGTTAACATTTTTCGTAGAGACAAGCGGAATACAACAATGTATTAAACTATGGTCACTTTGGATGCGGTTCTGATCGTCGTCAACGTAATGGGGGGAAATGTCGTTCGTGAAAATAACATCTAAAATATGTTGATCCCTCGTTGGGGAACAGACCAACGGAGACCAGTTTGAAACATTGATGGTATCTAGGAAGGGCTGAAATCTGGATGGACAGCAGTTCAGTGACCAATCAATTTCGGGAAAGTTGAAATCCCCAGCGATAACTTAAGCATCAAAAGCGGACTCCGAAATCAACCTCAATTTATCGCAAAGTTTTTCCTCATCTTCGCATGATGAGTAAGAAGGACTATAAATGCATTGAATAATCGCCTTCTGACAGGGAGACAGGATAATGGATGCAAAGTAGTAATTGCCCGAGAATGACACAGCATCTAGGTCAAACGGGAAATGCTTAAAAATAGCTTAAATATAGAGAAGACAACCGCCACCACGTTTACTAGGGCGGTCTTGACGGTAAAAAATAATACTCGTCTATTATGAGTTAAGCCCTAGAATTTGATGATTTCTTCGAATTGGCTCGGACTGACCATCTGCGAGGTCATCCTTTTAAACTACAGAGGAAACCGGCCCGTATCGATGTTCGACGAAACGCCTTCTCTCAGAGGGTCATTGGAGCGTGGAACGGACTCCCGGAAGATGTGGTCCTCTCAGATACTGTTGACATTTTGAAACACAAACTTGATTCTCATTTGCTGAGAAACTGTGGCAGATATAATGAACAAAGTTTCAGTAGCAGCACCTTGCAACTGGCTCACACTTATCGCTGATGTTAAGCCTACATTTGTACATTTGTATTATGTACTATTGTTACGGTGGACCTATTATGCGATTTTGGTTATGAATAGGGAGGTCAAGGGCGAAAGCCTTCTTCCCTTAATAAAGTGACTTAAAGTGACTTAAGCATCAGAAATTAGTGGATGGGTCCACGACTCTGTAATGCATATAAAATCCGGCTTCAGCTCGAACGCAATAGCTCTAAGTTGAGCCATATTATTTAAAACAGATCTTACATTAAGCAGGATGATATCTAGTGTAGCTTTAGTAATCGAACTAGGGTTATCTTCATTTAGTAATAAAAATTTGGAGGTTCGTAATTGAATTGGAAGTTTGGAGAAAAGCCACCAGCTGGATCAGGACAATTGGCATTAGGAGGCTGAGAGAGATAGCTAAAAGCTGCAGGTAGATAGCTCTGTGACATCAACAGGCCATAGGGATTAGTGCCGTGATAATCTTGCTGATATTTACCAGGAAATTGGGAAAACCAAGACGGGAAAGAGAGGCTGGAGGGCGAGGTTAGGTAACCATGAGGATTAAGCGGTGGAAATCCTTGCCTAGTATAACAGATGTGATAAGTAGGGTAAACTATATTTTTTTTAACATTGTATATGTATATTTTAAGGGTAACAGGCAAGAAATGCCCTTGAGGACCCTATTAATGTAACGCAAACAGGTTATTCTTACAGTTAATGTGCAGTCGGGGGGAGCACATATGATATCATAACAGAATTTCGAATGAATTTTCACGGAAACGAATGAAAACGGTCTAAAGCCAGAAAAAATGTTCACAGTGCTGGCAGTAGGAAATCATGTTGTAAAAGTCGCCTTTTGTCAAATAAAATCACATCAAGTCTTCTTTTAAATTCCGCAACTGTGTCAGCAGAAACCGTCTCGCTTGGTAGCAAGTTCCAAGGCCGGACCACGCGTTGACTGAAGAAATGTTTTCGGAGGTCTAATCGGGTGCGTTCGTTTGTGACCTTGTAAGGATGGCCACGCAGATGAGTAGTGGTGGCTAATTGGAAGAAATCCTCCAATTTTAGGGAGGAAATGTGGCCCCGGATTATCCGGAATGTCCAGAGCAGGCTGCACTGAACGTTCCTGTAAGACAAAGGAAAAAGGTCAAGTTTTATCAATCTCTCCTGATATGGTAAGTCCCTGAGACCGTCGACCATCTTTGTTGCCCTGCGTTGCACTTGTTCAAGAAGCTCCACATCTTTCTTCAACCACGGTGTCCAAACTGGCATTCCGTATTCAAGATGTGGTCTCACAAAGGTGCCAAATATTTTTCCGAAGAGTTCAGGTGGAAAGATTTTGAACGCTCGTCTGATCCAGTGCAGGGTACTAGTTGCTTTCTGGACGGACGTTTTACAGTGCTCTGTTTGCATCAAGTTCGCGGTTGTCCATATACCCAGATCTTTGTGTGTCTCAACCTCGTTTAATGCGGTACCATATATAAAATAACTGTGTTTCGGTGGCACTTTTCGCCCCGGGCTTATGTGTAGAACAAGACACTTGGATACATTAAAGTTAAGAAGCCACGTGGACGACCAGATAACCAGTTTATCGATGTTCGACTGTAGTTTCTTTGCGTCGTCGGCGCAGCTTATTTCAGCCCATAATTTTATGTCATCCGCAAACATGACAGCTGCGCAATCAAGCTCATTGAGACAGTCGTTTACGTAAATCAGGAATAGCAGCGGACCCAAAACTGAGCCTTGTGGTACACCACTCTCGACCATTGTCCATTCTGAGGTGGAGTTTCCGACAACGACTCTCTGTTCTCTGAGGGACAAAAAACTACTGATCCATTTATACATTTTTCCTTGGATTCCCACGTCCCAAATCTTCTGCAGAAGAAGCCTGTGTGGTACACTATCGAAGGCCTTTTTGAAGTCGAAGAATATAACATCAATTGGATAACCTTTATCAGCGGCCTTTGTCCACTTCTCCTGTGAGTAAAGAGCACTCGTGAGACAAGAGCGTCCTGGGCGAAAGCCGTGCTGTCCATCACACAGTATTTTGTTGCTTTCGAGGAAATACATTAAATGCTTCTTAATAATGCGCTCCATTACTTTGCTCGCGATGCAAGTTAGACTGACAGGACGGTAATTTGCGCAATCAAGTCGCGAACCTCCCTTATAGATCGGGGTGACGTTTGCCCACTTCCATTCTTCTGGGAGTTCGCCTTCGTCAAACGATTTCTGGAAGATGGCAGCCAGGGGTTTGCATAGTTCGTTAGCTAATTCTTTTAGTGCTAGTGCAGGAATTTTGTCCGGCCCAGGTGATTTGGCAGGCTTAAGTTGGAGTAATTCAGCCCTGACAGTGTTGTGTGAAAACTCTAGGTCCTCTATTTTGGGCAATAAGGAGGAGGGTAAGGGTGCAGTTATCGGTTGATGAGCGGACGGACCGTCAGCAAAAGTTGTAGGTTCTCGGGTGTAGACGGATTCAAAGAAGTCGGAGAGGAGGGAGGCTTTCATCTGGTCTTCGGTCACCAGTTGTCCATCGGCTGATCTAAGGGCAGGGATCAGTTCCTGAGATCTCTTCGTGCTTCGTATGTAACCGTACAAGATCTTGGGGTGTTCCAGCGACTTATGTAATATGTTCAACTCGTATTTCTTGCGCAGTTTATTAGCTTCTCTTTTACAAATGTTACGTTGTTGCTTATACTCCCGTAAGTGTTTACCGGACCCGGTTAGTCTGTAGCGTCTCCAGAAGCGGTTTCTTTTTTTGAAAGCGGCCTGCAAGTTTGAGTTCATCCACTTCGGGCGATTCGTACTTGTCTTTCTTCTGTAGGGACAGTTGAGGCAGAGAGTTCTTTTCAACGTCGAGCTAAAGGTCATTCACTGTTCATTTGCCCCACCTTGGAGATCTGTTTCCCATGATACCTCTGACATTTCTCTTCTCATAAGTGGGTAGTCGCCCTTCCAAATGTTACTTTCCCATGTGTCGGAGGAGTAGGGTTTGGAGAACAGCGAATACTCGAAATGTTTGTTATCTTTCTGCTGGAAAGGCTAAGTTTGTGTTTGGAAAGGCTGCATGCTCGCGGTTGAGTTCCGGATCACACAATTTTGATGACCTGAATTGGGTGATTTAATAGGAGGTTAAGGATAAATAAATAAATAAATTTTATATTTTAGGCCCGAAGGGCCTCGTCATTGCAAAATTAGTGCTGCAGAAAAATAAATACAAAGTTGATAAATGCTGCTCTCCGTGAACAACCACATAGGCAGGGAGAGCATTTAGTATTGTTGGCAGATAAAAGTTATACCCACCAACATATCGTCATTTTAAAATAGTAGTCAACACTCTCTGAAACGCATAGTGAACTAAGGAGGAAGCAATGAAAAAAACTCCTACCATTAAAGCTGGGGCGGAGTTCAGCGAACTCCCGCTTAAGAAAAAACAAAACGTAAGAGAAAAAACCGCTTCAACTAAATTAAGGGGATTAATTGAGAGGATTGATTGTAGTGCAAATGAGACAGGACTTTTGATGAGAACGAATGAGGGTTGGAAACGCTTCTTGTTATTGGAGAAATCATATAACAGCAGAGGCTGTCGTTCACCACTGTAACACCGACGACTGGCTTCATGATCAACCATCAGGGAGGTGAGACCGGAGGAGGCCATCGCGGACAACAGGGTCGACAAGAGAGTTAACGGCAGAGGTCACCTGATCATTAACGAAACGCCGGATAGCGACCTTGTTCACTGCGGAGTCCAGCGACGACTTGGCGAAAATAGCAGAACCGCCATGAGCATGAATAAAGACGATGAAGCCTATCGTCAGGTTTGTAAAACGGAGAATGGAGAAACGGCAATGATGACTGGACAGAGAAGTGGACAAAAAATCGTTGCAAATATCACTCAAAAAAGGAAGAAATAGACATCTATGAAAAAATATTAGATAAACATAACCACCTCAGTTACCAGGGGGACTCTTTTAAAAGTCTAAAAGTTGTGTATTTGTGAAGGAGACGGATAGCAAGGACTTTATATCTTCCTAGGTTAAGTTTTTACGTATTTTGACTTAAAAAACTGCTAAGTTAGACGACAGCCTACTTTTGAGGGGAATATTATTTCAGACGAAGGCATACTTGGAGGCAAAGAAGTAAGAATGTTTCGAAGTGGAGCTAAAGGGGGTGTAATAATCCTGGAGGAATTACGAATGGCATAAGGTCTATATGCGGGAATAAGAGCGTCGCTTCGTGGGAGGTTATGGGGTAGAGTTAACGCAAAAAAGGCAGCAGAGGCCCGCTTCGAGTCTTCTGACCCAAATAAATGTCATGTTCCCTAACTGACATCAATCCGTATAAAAAGTAGTGGATCGAGGAAGGGCGAATATTTAGCGATAAAACATCCTCTGTATATTTTAAACCTTACCGCGGTCAGAAGCATTCATTAGAACAAAGAGGGGACGGCAGTATTCTAGGATGGGTAGAACATACATGTGATCAAGTTTAAACTTTATTTTAGCAGGGAGAAATTATGTGATATGAAACCACATATCTGTGCAGCCTTCGCAGATATTCGATCCGCATGAGGCGACAATGCTAGTTTATTTGTGTAGCTTTGACCTAAGTCTATTATGGTGGATCGTTCTAAAAGTGGAGCATTTTGAAAGACTAGGGGACGGGGAAGCTTGGCGGGACCGAAAAACATGAAACTACACTTGGATGGAGAGAATTCCATCTGCCAGGTAGCACTCCAACGTGAGAGTTTAAGTAGGTCCGCTTTTATTTTATCAACGCACATAATTGCCGTGACCTTAGAAAATGTGTATATGCATTTGAGGTCGTCTGAATAAATGAGATTGCGTGAATTGTTAAGAACAGTCGAAATTTCGTTTATGTATAGAATGAACAGTAAAGGACCCAAGACAGTGCCTTGAAAAACGCCACTCGTTATCAGCTGAGAAGTGGAGTAACTATTACCTACTAGGACCTTCATGCTGCGGTTAGACAAGTAGGAACCGATGAAGTTGAGGAGAGGGGGACGGATGCTAATGGCTTCCAATTTTACCAGAAGCCGTCTGTGTGGTACCTTGTCGAAGGCTTTGCTCAGGTCACACTCTTTTGATAACTGAGTTGGGAATACCGTCAATTCCCGAAGAGTGCAAGTTTTTTAGACGAAGTATATGCTTTTAAATTAATTCTATGGAGAAATCAATATTTCCGAGAGTATTGTCTGAGTATGGTTGAAACGACGCGACAGGTACGGTTTCTGTCGTAAAATGCTTCCTTTGCAAAGCAGTTAACAATTCAGTCTTGCCCGCCTTGTATTTCTATTCCTCGTTTTGCGAATAACCTACGACGAAACAGTTGTGCAACCGATTTCGCAGAGTTTGACTCGCTCAGGGCACAAGATTCCCTGTGCTGGTCACGCCCAAGACGAATCTTGGACGCAAATTCGAAGATCTCGGCGATCCTTTGATGCACAGACAGCGAACTAGTAGATCGATCTTTTAGCTGCTTCCTCAATTTATTTTGTCGGGGCAAAAGAAAATGAGCTTCTGGGCAATTTAGGAGGAATGGGGGGAGGCTAGAAGGCATGTAGAAGTTTGCGGGTTTGGGTGGATGAGGGTGGGTAAGGGAACTGAGAGGGGGCAACAGTGATATATAATTAGTGTTGGGGCCGTTTGCATAAGGACTAGTGGTCCTTATCAGTGAATATCCTGTACGGTAACTCCGATTTGATTTAAAACTATACCAGTTTGGGTTACTGTCGTGCAAATCAAATTTTTCGTGGTTCAGGCCCGACGTGTTTGATAACGCATTATACGGGGGAATAATATGACTCGCACGGTCAAGGAAGGGGCTAGGTTGTGGTGGGAAAGCGGTCGGCCTAAACGCTTTCGACGGTATTGGTGACATCATTGATGATCTTGTTGCTAAGTTAAAGGCAACGGAATTGATCGACCGTTGGACAGAGAATGTATTCAGACTATTTGTAATCGCAGTAGATGGTGGAGTGACGGGGCTTGCAGGTCCCGACATCAAGAGGGATGGGCTTACTGGTGAACTGATGTTTATGGGCCTATGACTAGACATTCGGGAGGCAGGGATAGCAGGCGTACTGATGGTTACGGGACTATGACTACATATCCGGGTGGCAGGGATAACGAGTGTACTGCTGCTAGCGGGTGTATTACCAGATATCCGGCGTGGAGGATTAGCGTGTGCATTGACCCTATCGGAACTACGACCAGACTTATGAACAGTAGGTGGAGAAGTTATTGGTCTATTTGACTGGAGAGACGCATTTATTCGCCCCATTGGTGTAAGATCTCGGCAGAGGAAACTTTTAGTCATTTCCAAATATCAAGAAGTGCGACCTCGTTGTGCAAAGATTGAGTCCACCTCGATTGGTGAAAACAATTTAACTAGTATGGGTGGATTCTTGCTACGCGATTGGAGGCGCTTTATTTCCACAATTTTGTAGTTGAATACGCCCAAGCATAGAAAATCTCTTGCAATATCAAAAGGGCGACTAAGTGTGGAGGCGTTTTTAGGTATAAAGTTATAATTACGCTTTTGTCCATCAAAAGCTTCAGGGGTTTTGAGATGGACGATGGATTCCACTTTTTGCAGTCTTGGGAATGTACATCGGATAACTGACCTTCAAAGAGGTTCCCTAGTATTGACAAAACAGATCCAAACTTCAGCAAGAAGTCACTACAGTTCTGTAATGCAGATAAATAAATTTGTTTAGCCTTGACAATGGGCTGCATGTTGAAATCAAGGCATTGTCTAGTAGGCTTGGTCAGGCACCGCTTGGGTTTGGGGGCAGATATCCTACTCTGAACAGCATTTTTTGTTCTCATAATTTGATGGAAGTATGATTTAAATGTAAGAAGGTCTAGAAAAACTCAGCCTACAGGATTTTTCCGCAGTTTTTTTTGTTAAAAGCCCTTAAAGATTGTTAAGCAAACTGCATTAATTATTACGTTCAGAAAAAAACAGTTTATCTGATTTTCAGACTATGACTTACGACAAATAATCAGAGTGAACTCAACAAATACTGTAGCTTTTTGTTAATAAGCACTTTAAATGTATTTTTTAAAATGCATTCTATATCGGGAAACGACTCAGCCTTTGAAGGTCGCGTATCATGGTCGCATCTCCGGTCTTCGGGACGTTCTCGTGACTCCGAGGTCTCCTTCTCGTATGGTCCTTCGAGTGTAGATATTACTCGTCATGGACGCCATGGCTACCGTCAACATTCACAGAAGCATCATGCCCCTATCATTCACATGCTTCCCCACGAGCGACAGTTTTTCTCCTAAAAACCAAAAATGACATTCCATTTTGAATTATGAGCCAGCCTTAGGAGTTTTTTCACTGTCTGCTATTCTTCCTCAGTTACACTGCTGGCTCGTGTAAACTGCGTGTGAGTTTATTACTTGAAACAAGCGAGTAGTCGTTCGAAATTGTGTCAGGCCAGGTCAGGTTTTATTGAGGGAAATATACGTAAATACCTTTGAACTCCCTATTGGTACAGTTTTTTCAATGCATTTGATCTGCAGAACATTTCAGATCAGTTGCGTTGCCAGAAATTTGAGGGCCGACAGTGAAAAAACTCCTTAGGCATTGTTCAGAAGTCTAGGGGTTTGAATGCCATTTGAGAGATTTAAGGAGAAAAACTGTCGCCCGGGGGAGGGGGGGGTGCAGAGTATATTCGAAGCGGATGGCCAGTGCTAAGAGTGTTTCAAGCATGTCAGGGAGAGTCCATCGCGGTTTTCGCCATAATACCAAGGGTTACACGAAGAGAAGGTTGCGGAGGTCACGCGAACCTCATCGAGTATCGGCGATGCGCCCATCGTGCACCCTTGTTGGTTTAACGAGTCTGCCTGCTAATTGACAGAAAAATATAATCGGTAGTTTTCTAAACAAACATTACTGAAAATTAGCGAGTAGTATGTTTTTTATAATGTGATTATTCCATAATTTGCATTCGGCAACTGGCAGTTTATTTTCAGGGGCTCAGTGGCTATTTGTTCTACATTAATATGGTCGTCAACATGCCTACAGATGCGTCTGACGTGTGCTCAGATGGCGACATAACAATGTCCGCGGGCAGAGCATTCCAGGCCTGAATTGGGAAAAGTTTTACAAATCCGCGTAGCGTCGGATCACAACGTTTGGTGGACTCGGAGCTTGCAATTCTTGTTATTCTTAACTAACATATTCCTAAAAATCAGTGAGTAGTATGTTTATATACATATATATATATATAATTTCAGTCTCGTCAGGTCTAATTTTAGTGGGTATTTCGGGTATGAAAATCGAAATTTCTCTTGAATGCATCCACAGATGGGGACATAACAATATCCTCGGGGAGAGCATTCCAAGCTTCAACTACTCCATTTCTAAAGAAGAATTTGCGTGTGTCTAGTCTGGCCCCTGTTATGCGTAGTTTGAAGAGATGCCCCTTTAAGTTCGTCGTTGTTGCTAACTCGAAGAAGTCACCAGGTAGAAGACAACAGTCTTGCCCGCGCATTATACGAAATGCTTGTATCAGATCGCCACGTAGCTGTCTGTAACTTAACGCAAATAGATCAAAATTAGCTAAACGTCTTTCGTAGGGTAAAAAGCTCTGACCGGTAACCAGTTTGGTCGCGCGCCTTTGGACCATCTCGAGGGAATTAAGGTCTTTCGCGGTCCAGGGTTTCCGTGCTTGCATTGCGAACTCCAACTTCGGCCGCACAAATGTTCCAAAGACCTTAGCAAAGCAGTCTTTATCGAAGGCACAGAAAGTTCTTTTGACAAGATAGAGGACGGACATCGCAGACTTGGCTACTTTTGCGCAGTGCAGCGAGGGCTTGAGAGAAGTAGAGATCCATACTCCTAAATCTTTCTGCGCGTCCACTTCTTGCAGTTGGATGCCATTTAGGCTGTAAACCATGGGGTTCTGAGGGCTAGGTCGGCCAACTCGTAGGATACTGCATTTGTTCTCGTTAAACGGCAAAAGCCAGTCTTGAGACCAAGTTTGAAGACGGTTTAGGTTTAGCTGCAAATGTTCGTCGTCAGCTGAATTTCTGATGACGTTCCAAATCTTAATGTCACCGGCAAACATAGCCACATCGCAGTCCAGTTCACGGACGGAGTCATTGACGTATATAATGAACAGTATAGGGCCAAGGACAGAGCCTTAGGGGACACCGCTCTCGACTGCAACGTCTGCCGACTGCTGGTCACCAATATGGACAGTTTGAGAGTGACCAAGTAAAAAGCTTTGAATCCACTTCAGCAGATTTCCTCGAACACCTATTTGGCTGAGTTTGTGCAGAAGTCGTTGATGTGGGACGCTATCAAAAGCCTTCTTGAATTCGATGTAGATTACATGAAGCGGATTTCCTCCATCAACTGCCCGATTCAAGCGTTCCAAACAATGGAGCAGGTTCGTCACGCAGGACCTGCCTCTGCGGAACCCATGTTGCGCATCCGATAGAAGGTTATGCTGCTCTAAGAAACGCATCAGCTCTCGTTTTACTACTTTTTCCATAATCTTGCAACAGATCGCAGTGAGGCTGATTGGTCTATACCTGTTTGCAGAAAACTTTCTGCCAACTTTATACAACGGTGTGATCCGTGCGGATTTCCAATTGGCGGGTAAACAACCTGCGTTAAACGAGGTACTGAAAAGCATAGAAAGCGGTTTGGTTAACTCCCCAGCAAGTTCTTTCAGTAATTTAGGCGGGATGTCATCGGGACAGGATGATTTCGAGTCGTTTAGTGCCATTAACTCTTGAAGAACGGTTGCTTCGTCGAAGGCCACATTTTCAATCTTTGGACCCTCATCTAAGCCAAAGTTTGGAGGAATGTATCCGATTTCAGTTGTAAAGTTCGATTTGAAAAATTGTCAAAGATGCTCAGCTTTTGCTCCATCCTCACTCATTTCTGTTCCATCGCTAGCCTTCAGAAGGGGAACTGGGTCCCGGTTGCGTGTGGTCTTTCTTAAGAAGCCATAAAATAGCTTCGGATTTTAACTGCCTGGTTTATTAAATCTTTTTCAAAGTCTTTGCGCGCTTTGAAGATAAGTCGCTTCACGAGGTTCCTCTGCGTTTTGTATGCATTGAGGGATACCGGATTTCTGTCTGCTCTATACTTTCTAAACAATCTTCCCTTGAGTCAGCCACTGAGGTTTGTTGTTTAGCTTCTTCCGTGTAATCGGACAGTGGTTTCTCAGGAGAGTATGCAATAACTCACTGAACCATCCCCAATCATCAGATATATTGCCAGAAAAAACCAATTCCCAATTTATGTTGTTTATTTCGGCCTTCATTTGATCAAAGTCACCACGTCAAATATTCCTTTTAACCTTGGTGGGTTGTTCGGGTACCGAAAATATAGAATAGTCCCAATTTAGTACGATGTGATCACTTTTACCTAGAGGAGGTAGAGATTGCACCTCGTCGATGCTGTCCAGCGATTTCGTAAGTACCAGGTCTAGGCAGTTTGATTGCTGCCCCTCACGCACCCTGGTGGGAAATAGAACGTGTTGACTGAGAGATGCATTAAGTGTCAGAGCTAGTAAACGCCAGTCGAATGCTTGCTATGGGCCTCGTGCGTATAATGAACCCCAATCGATAAGCGGGGCATTGAAGTCTCCCATAATCAAGACGTCGGGCCGAGCAGCTAATCTCGCTAACTCTTCTAGTAGACCAGTGTCAGCCTCATTATCATATCTAGGCGGACGGTACGTGGTCAGAACTTCCAGGCTGGGTGATTTCGGTACCTTTATAGTAATCCAGATGGCCTCGATGCTGCAATGAAACCGCTCTGTTTTTTCCGAGACTAGCAGTCCATGTTTGACGTAAGTTATAATTCCTCCTCCTTGGCGCCCTCTTCTATCGCTCCGGAACAGATTAAAGACAGGTAGTGCCACTTCGCGGTCATCCACGTTTTCAGACAGCCAGGTTTCTGTCAGAGAGATAATGTCGGGAGAAAGGTCATATATCTGCACTTTTAGTTTATCTAACTTAGACAACAGACTCTGTGCGTTGGTGTAGAAGAATTTGAGTGAAATATTTTTGACGAATTTTGTCTCGGTGGAATTTGAACTTTGTTTGACATCGGCTGTGTAAGCCACGCTCAGGCCATTGTTCGAAGTATTATCGGTTGGTTCAAGAACCTCATATTCCTGTGAATAATCTTCCCGTTCGAGATTACCAGGCTGGTCTCGCCATTTTTTCTTCTCGAAAGTAATTCTGCCACAAGTTCCCGACGTTTGAGCCGTTCCACTAGGGAGTACTCCGGCTGAAAAAAACTTCTTTGTGTGACTGGCGAAGGCTGGTCTTTTTTGATAAGATCAGTTTAACGTGTTCGTTATTTTGCATCACAATTTTTAGAGGTCGTGGTCGCGGCGTACCTGTGGCCTCGTCAGGTTTTTTCCGATCCGAAACGATTTCAGAACTGGAAATTCCAAACCTACAAGATCAGAAAAAAGACCCTACAAGATCACAGTCGATATTTCCCCTCGCTCCTCCTAGGACAATTCTACATCGATATCCCCCATCAATTACGATCTTGGATATTGTGGCTGCAACCGTTCGTAAACAATTTTTTTTCTACACTGCTGGAATTATTTTTCTTGCGTGGACGATCTTTTGAAGTCGGAATTTAAGAAGATTTTGTTTTTCAACCAATTCTACCGCGACGCAACCTATTTAAACCGAAGACAACCTCTTCAAACCAGCAAATTCGCGGCCTAGTAAAAGAAATCGTCAAGATCAGAATATTCTTGAGACCTTCAAAGGCTGAGTCGTTTCCCAATATTGAATGCACTTTTTCAAATAAATTTAAAGTGCTTATTAAAAAATAGCTTCAGTATTTGTTAAGTTCCCTCTAATTATTTGTCGTAAGTCATATAAGGCTTAATTTTTATAAATCATCTTACATTTAAAGCAGTTTTTTATCAAAATTATGAGAACAAAAATTATAGCTCATCGTAAGATATCTGCTCCCAGACCCAAGCGGTGCCTGACCACGCCTATTAGTCAATGCCTTGATATCAACATGCAGCCCATTGTCAAGGCTAAGCAAATTGATTTATCTGCATTACAGAACTGTAATGACTTCATGATGAAGTTTGGTTCTGTTTTATCAATACTAGGCAATCTGTTTGATGGCAAGTTATCAGATGTGCCCTCGCAAGATTGTAAAAAGTTAGACTCCCTCGTCCATCTTATAACCACGGAAACTTTTGATAGACAAAAGCGAAGCTTTAACTTTATACTAAAAAATGCCTCCATTATCAGTCGCCCTTTGGATATCGCAAACGATTTTCTATGTTCGGGTGGTTTTAACTACAAAATTGCAGAAGCCAAACGCCTCCAATCGCGTAGCAAAAACCCGCCCATCCTAGTTAAACTGTTTTCACCGATCGAGGTGGACTCAATCTTTGCTCAACGAGGTCGCATTTCCCAATATTTAGAAAGGACTAAAAGTTTTCTCTGTCGAGATCTAACACCAATGGAGCGACGAAATACGGCTCTCCAGTCCAATAGACCAATGACTTCTCAGCCTACTATTCCTAAATCTGTTCGTAGTCCCGATAGGGTAAATGCACTCGCTAATCCTCCGCCCCGCATAACTGGCCATACACCCACTAACGTCAGTGCACCCGTTATCCCTGCCTCCCAGGTGTCTTTTCATAGTCCCATAACGGTCAGTACACCTGCTATCCCTACCTCCCGAATAGCTAGTCATAGGTCCATAAACATCAGTGCACCAGTAAGCCCAACTCTCTTGATATCGGGACCGTCAAGGCCCGCCGCCCCGTCATCTACTACGATTAATACTAGTCTAAATACATTCTCTGTCCAACGATCTATAAATTCCGCCGCCCCTAACGCGGCAAGAAGTTCATTAAGAATGTCGCCAACACCGTCGATAGCGTTTAGGCCGAGTGCTTTCCCAGCACAACCTAGCTCCTCTTTTGACCGTGGGAGTCATATTATTCCCCCGTATAATGCGCTATTGAACACGCCGGGCCCGAACCAAGAAAAATTTAATTTGCACGGCAGTAACCCTAACTGGTATAGTTTTAATTCTAATCGGAGTTGCCGTACAGGACATTCACTGATTAAGAACGCTAGTCCTTACGCGAGCGGCCCTAACACTAATTTTATGTCACCGATTCCCCCTATCAGTTCCTTTACCCATCATCTACCACCCAAACCTGCTAACTTCTACATGTCTTCTCACCTCCCCCCATTCCTCCCAAACGCCCCAGAAGCTTATTTTGGTTTACCCTCTCCTCATTTTTCCCTGCCAGAAAGCGAGGCCCCTAGATATCTCAGACCTTATCAGCCATCGATTGTTGGCTACCCGTATGCTAACAGCTCCATACCCGTCAGTACTTATTCCACAAATAATAACGGCCTACAGTTTGTCTACCCACCCTCAAATTCTTTTTTATGAATAACTATAGCCATAGTCCTGTCACTCGAAACACACTAGATGTCATAGTGCTTAATGCCAGGTCCGTTATAAATAAAATGGCTCAACTTCGAGCTATCGCTTTTGAGATGATGCCTGATGTTATATGCATAACAGAATCTTGGACCCATCCAATCATTTCTGACTCCTCCCTTATCATAGACGATTATGATTTCTATCGTCACGATCGCATTAATAAGCGTGGTGGTGGTTGTCTTCTCTATATTAGAACGTCATTTAGGCACTTTCCGTTTTATCCAAATAGCACGTCCTTCTCTGGAAATTACTGTTTCGCCTCTATTATCCTGTCGCCCCGGCAAAAGGCGATTATCGGTTGTATATATAATCCTCCTAACTCTTCATCTGAAGAAGATGCAAATTTGTCTGAAATGTTCAAGTTTATTTCAGAATCCACTTTTGAAGTTAAAATTATCGCTGGAGATTTTAATTTTCCTGAAATCGACTGGCTTTCAAACTATTGCCCACCTAGATTTCAGCCTTTCCTGGATACCATTAATTTTTCTAACTGGTCTCAACTGGTTAGTTCCCCAACAAGACAGAATCATATCCTAGATCTGATTTTCACTAATGGTATTGCCCCTCTCTTCGTTGATTTTAAGCAGGACATCTTCCAAAGTGATCACACATTAATTCACTGTTGCCTTCCGCTTCCTTCTACGGAAAAGGATAGTGCTAGTCGTACCTATCATGCGTATGACCTCGCAGATATTAGCTCAATCAACAATTTTCTTGACTCAATAGATTGGCAGAGCCTCTCCTTCATTAACGACGCTGCATATCTTTCTGAACTCATGTCGGTCGTTTCTACTAAAATGCTGGAATTTGTGCCCACTAAAATTGCGAAACCCTACACACCAGAATCGACCGTCCCTCATTTTCTTTTGCCCAGACTAAAGAAATTGAGGAGGCAGCTGAAAGATAGATCTACTAGTTCGCTGTCTGTCCATCTAAGGATCGCAGAGATCTTCGAATTAGCGTCAAAGATTCGTCTTGCACGTGACCAGCACAGGGAATCTTGCGCCCTGATCGAGTCAAACTCTGCTAAATCGGTTGCACAACTGTTTCGCCGTAGGGCTTCCGCAAAACGAGGAATTGAAATACCCCCATTGCTTAATGAAAACAAAACATTTGTAGTAGATGAGTCTGATAAGGCTGACTTATTCAATGCTTTCTTTGCGAAGCATTTTACGACAGAATCCGAACCGGTCCCGTCGTTTCAACCATACTCGGACAATACTCGCGGAAACATTGATTTCTCCATAGAATTAATTCGTAAACAGATAATTTGTCTAAAAAACTCGCACTCTTCCGGAACTGATGGTATCCCCAATTCAGTTATCAAAAGAGTGTCGACCTTTCCCAAATTACTTAGCCATATATTTTCAGTCTATCTCTTAAATGGTTACTTTCCTGACACTTGGAAGACATCCATTATTATTCCAGTCTTTAAATCAGGATCTCGTTCAGAAATAAATAACTACCGCGGTGTACATAAACCCCGGCCCTAGCTAAACTTCTGGAGAAGATAATTTTTAATCAAATTCTCGATTTTTGCCTAAAAAATAAGCTTTTAAGTGACTCGCAGCATGGTTTTCTACCTGGAAGATCATGCGAGACGTGTCATTTAGCTTTTCTTAACCACGTCACTTCCCTCCGTAACGAGCAGCAATCCGTGGTTGTTATCTACTTTGACCTGAGCAAAGCCTTCGACAAGGTACCGCACAGACGGCTTCTGGTAAAACTGGAAGCCATTGGGATCCGTCCCCCTCTCCTCGACTTCATCGGTTCCTACTTGTCTAACCGCAGCCAGAAGGTCCTAGTGGGTAATAGTTACTCCACTTCTCAGCTGATCACGAGTGGCGTTTTTCAAGGCACTATCTTGGGTCCATTACTCTTCATTCTATACATAAACGAAATTTCGACTGTTCTAAAAAATTCACACACTCTCATTTATGCAGACGACCTAAAATGCATATACTCGTTTTCTAAGGACACGGCAAGCATATGCGTTGATAAAATAAATGCGGACCTACTTACACTCTCACGTTGGAGTGCTACCTGGCAGATGGAATTCTCTCCATCCAAGTGTAGTTTCATGTGTTTTGGTCCCGCCAAGCTTCCTCGTCCCCTAGTCTTTCAAAATGCTCCAATTTTAGAACGATCCACTATAAAAGACTTAGGTCTAAGCTACACAAATAAACTAGCATTGTCGCCTCATGCCGATCGAATATCTGCGAAGGCTGCACAGATATGTGGTTTTATATCACACAATTTCTTCCTGCTGGAAATAAAGTTAAAACTTTATCGCATGTATGTTCTACCCATCCTAGAATACTGCTGTCCCCTCTTTGGTCTAATGAATGCTTCAAACCGCAGTAAGATTGAAAATGTACAGAGGGTATTTACTCGCAAAATATTCGCTCTTCCTCGATCCACGCTTTCTTATACGGAGAGATGTCAGTTAGCGAACATGACATTTCTTTGGGTCAGAAGACTCGAAGCGGGCCTCTGTTTCCTCTTTCGCGTTAACTCTACCCCTAACCTTCCACGAATCAATGCTCTCATTCCCGCAGATAGACCTTATGCCACCCGTAATTCCTCCAGGATTATTGCACCCCCCTTAAGCTCCACTTCAAACCATTCTCACTTCTTTGCCTCCAAATATGCCTTCCTCTGGAATAATATTCCCCTCGAAATTAGGCTGTCGTCTAACTTAGCAGGTTTTAAAGTCAAATTACGTAAACACTTAACTTCAGAAGATATAAAGTCCTTGTTATCCGTCTCCTTCCCAAACACACAACTTTTGGACTTTGAAAAGGGTCCCCCTGGTATCTGAGGTTGTTATGTTTATATCAAATTTTTTCCATACGTGTCTATTTCTTCATTCTTTCAGTGATATTTACAACGATGTTTCGTCCACTTCTCTGTCCAGTCATCATTGCCGTTTTCTCTATTCTCCGTTTTACTACCCTGACGATAGGCTTCATGGTCCTTAGTCATGCTCGTGGCGGTTCTGCTATTTTCGCCAGCTCGTCGCTAAACTCCGCAGTCTACAAGGTCACAGCTCGGACGTTTCGTTGATGATCAGGTGACCTCTGCCGTTCCCTCATCTTCCTGACTCTGTTGTTCGCGATGGTCTCCTCCGGTCTCATCTCCCTGATGGTTGATCATGAAGCCAGTCGGGCGGTGTAACAATGGTGAAAGACAGCCTCTGCTATTATATGATGTCTCCAATCACAAGAAGCGTTTCCCACCCTCATTCGTTCTCATCAACAGTCCTGTCTCATTTGCACTACAATCAATCCTATCAACCAAACCCCTTAACTTTTTTGAAGCAGTTTTTTTCTCCTACGTTTTGTTTTTTTTTTAAGCAGGGGTTCGCTGAACTCCGCCCCAGCTTAAATGGTAGGAGTTTTTTTTCACTGCTTCCTTCTTAGTTCACCATGCGTTGACTACTATTTTAAAATGACGATATGACGAATTTATCTACCAACACTACTAAACGCTCCCGCTGTCTATGTGGTTGTTTCATGGAGAGCAGCATTTATCAACTGTGTATTTATTTTTCCACAGCACTAAGTTAGCAATGACGAGGCCCTCCGGGCCTAAAATATAAAATTTATTTATTTATTTATTTATTTACCTGGCTCGAACAGATCGTTTAGAACACGGTTGAAGGATGCCATGTCCTCCGCGTTATGGTCTGAACTGACTGAAGTACATTCTTCTAGGCCCTGGACAATAATACAGTGCTGTCGTCCCTGTGGGTGTTGGAAAACTTTTTCTACAGTGTTTGTCATATTGGCCTCTGTGTGACTCGAGCTCAGGATGGCGGATGTAGATGGTTCCCCAGCATGGGCCTCATTTCTGTTGCAATGTGTATTCGGGAAGCCAAACTCTTCGTTGTTGCATGTGATTTCGGTGTTGGACACGGTCTCTAAGTTGGTCTCAGAATCCGTTTCTGCGATCTGGGAGCTTGGGCTGGCAGTGGGCCTCGAGCTCGGACTGGCTGGAGTCAATATTTCGCCAGTATTGACTTTGCTGTTTTCGCTAGGGGTGCTCGCGAGGTCAGGCACGGCAGCTTTAGGCACCTTCACACTGGGTGTTGGCACAGTCTTGCAATTTTTTATGAGAGCCTTAGGTTTTGGTGGTGGCCCAGCCGTCCCTTTGTTGTCCACAGCGGGGGTGTTCGAATTAGCCTCCACTGTGGCTGCATGGTCAACTATGGGGCCTGTACTTTAGGTATAGGTACACGCGTAGGTTTCTGAGGTGTTCTACACGTAAGCTCGGCAGCTGTCAGGTTTTCTGTTGACACGTGGGTCTGCTGGATAAAATCTCTCATGCCCTTCATTTCTTCCTCGAGTTTTTCCTTTGAAACGAGGGTCTGCAGCATAAACTCCTGCATATTTTTTACCACGTCGACAAGTTTATCAAACTTTGAGGCTAGCACATCATATCCGTCGCAATAGTCTACTACTTGCGGCGGTCGCACCCAATTGGTAAGACTTTTGGATCTGTCTCACACCGTGCGTCAGTGGCGTAATGGTTAGAGACGCGGCCTCGTGAAGAAGCATAACTGAGTAGAACAATTGTATTTTCAACACAAAAGGTTAAGATATGCAGTTTTTGTCATATATACGAGATAGAAAGCCTAAGGCTACGCTTTGCTGATACAATAATCCTTTAGGAGTCGAATCTTTTTACTGAAGACGATTGTGGTTAGAATTTAAGCAGCAGAGCTTTAACTGACTACTAGGTAAATGTCTAAACTTGTAAACTTAGTTCAGGGTTGATAAAAACAGGCGTAGCAACCGAGCTAGTTTAGTTTCTAAGTATGCAGTAGGTAATTTTTAGTACTGGTATCAACAAATGTGATATAATATAATGGAGCGACTAAGCCTTTGTCGTTTTCTCCGTGGATACTCCTCAGAAATCCTAACGAGATTGATTTGGACAGGAAGACTGTGTAATCCAAGCAGGATGCTCGATTTGGAGAAATTTCCTGGTCGAACAGTGACAGTATCGCAGGGAATTGAAAAAAGGATCGTTGCAAAGCAGTGTTTTTTGATCCAATTTTTGTCTTTCGACAATTTATTTCAGTGTAAAACTTGAATTTATTTCGCCTTCGTGTTGCTCGAAAATTCAAACCGCGCGGGTTCAGTCAACGACTTCTTTAGAATGTTCGGCTTTGCCGATGCATTTCTTAAATCCTATGTAACAAGAGGGCGTTCAAAGGCGTTTGCCTATATTTCCTTTGATAAATTTGACGTGACTTGACCTTGACGATGTCTTTTACTAGGCCGCGATTTTGTTGCGAATCTGTTGGTTTGAAGAAGTCACTTTAAGTCACTTTATTAAGGGAAGAAGCCTTTCACGCTTGAGCTCCCTATTCATAACCAAAATCGCATAATAGGTCCACCGTAACAATAGTACATAATACAAATGTACAAATGTAGGCTTAACATCAGCGATAAGTGTGAGCCAGTTGCAAGGTGCTGCTACTGACACTTTGTTCATTATATCTGCCACAGTTTTTCAGCAAATGAGAATCAAGTTGCGTTTCAGTAGAAATTGGTTGGAAAACAAAATCTTCTTAAATTCCGACTACAAACGATTTTCCACGCAAAAAAATAATTCCAGAGACGCAGCGAAATTCGATCGCACCAGTCTTTTAAAATATTTATGGCTCTACCTGGTTATCATACTATTTTGCATTGTATCACGAGATCGCGCTCCAAAGTGTGTCTACAAAATCATATTAGATATTAAAATTCAGTAGTAACAATTGGGTCAAGGCAAAATTTACCAGCTTTTTTATGACCAATTCTGCTACTATACCGGAGATTGGAGAGCCCATGAAGCTGGTATATGCTTTCTGTTTCGCGTTAACAATAGTCCTAATCTCCCACAAATTAACGCTCTCCTTCCGATAGACCGACCTTATGCCAATCGTAACTCTTCCATGATAATTTTACCACCCCGTAGCTCAACATCTAACTGTTCTCGCTTTTGTACCTCCAAATATGCTTTTATTTGGAACAACCTTGCATTCGATATTAGACTGTCTTCTACACTATCGATTTTTAAAGGGAAATTACATAAGCATTTACATTTACAGGAAATAAAGTCGTTACTGTCTGTTTCCTTTCCAAACACGCAAGTTGTAGATTTTGAAAAGGGTCCTCCTGGCATCTGAAGCTCTTCCCAGGATACTAAAATGATTTCTAAATATGTTAGCATTTCCCTCTGCAGAGTCAAGCATCACTTCCAAGGGCTGCTAACTCTTCTCCGTTTTTGTAACCTTCGCTGTGGTCTTCGAGATTGGCTCTGGAATCTGGTGTGTCGCAACTCGATGATGTTGCCTTGACTTCTACTGCCTTCTCCTGTTGTCCCGGATGACCCCTTCTTAACTCAACGATATATTATTTTTTCCCATGAACATTACCACGAACGTCCCGAACCCTCAACATCAGGTCCCGAATTAACCTCATCAAACTCTATTACCTATTAAGGCAGTTTTTTTCCTAAAGTTTTTTTGAACTCGGTGGCCCGCTGAACTCATCCACCGATTTAGGAATTTTTTTACTGCCAAAGACAATTTTTTTATAAGAGTTCACTGTTTATCATCATTATTTTTATTTTTACGATAACACTAAGTTTGTAACGACAGGGCCCCTTCGGCCTTAAATGTACTCATTATTATTATTATTATTATTATTATATATTAAGGAATCTAATATAAAAGGACCGGACACCCTCATCATTGCCAAAGGAAAAAATAATTGAATTCTTATGCAACGGCGGTCTGCCAGTTCACCCTTGAAAACAATGCCTCCTCCACCTCATTGAACTCGCGGGCGTTCTTTGTGACCATTTTATTTGTTCCAACACATAGTGATAAACAGATAAGTCGGAATTAGTACTTCGCACTGAGGGGAAACCGACAGCATTCCAAACTACCTAAATTAACATTTGCCAAACCTTCCGCTTTGTTAAGCAAATATCGCTCCGTTTTGGACAACAGTTTTTTGACGGCACCGAAGGCGGGCTTTACAAATAAACCTTATTTATAATTCCGGCATATTTAGATATTTTATTCACTCATCGCCAGTTAATAAGTTACTTGGTAAATCGCCTTGGGCAACTTCCAAAACCTCGTTCTGTTTTACATTAATTATGGTATTCATGAAAGACTTTCTTTTAATAAACTGCTTGTAAACAGAATCACCAGGAGGAACTGAATTCGCTGTAGTTCAGTATATTAAAGGTCTATAGGCACAGATCGAAATATATTGTGTACATTTTGGCCAAAGTCCATCAGCAACCACAGTTGTGTCAAGCAGCGACAGAATACCGGGAAAAGAGGTGTCTGGACTTTTAGCTTGAAAATAAATCAATAATAGTGCCTATACAACCAGCGTGTTAAATGACAACATCATGTTATACTACTATCTGCCTGTTGACAGCATAAGTACAAAAGTTAATTATCCTGCAATAGCTAACGGGCTTCGGTCTAATGATATGAAGCAAATTTCTGTCTTTGCCTATAAAGCTTGAATATACTGATCTAACCCGAGGTCAAAATTAGTTCCTAAGAAAATTTGTAAGCTAAAATCCCCAAATACCTTAATCATCACCTGCACGACTTTCTCTTCTTGCGAAACAAGTTATTTTCGGAATCCCTAAGTAGCGGTTAGTTTTCTGACTTTTGGACAAGGGAAATTCTGGAATTAATCGTAGATGAACACTTCAGCAAACCTGCACATTGCGAAAATATTTGATGAAAAATCTGCCTTTGGAAGTGCTATGGGTTCACAGAGTAGGCTTTTCCGAAAGATAGGATGAAACTTTAAAGGCAATTCAGAAAGTTGGATCAAACCATACTTATAATGTGCCCGGGCTACGCAGCTGAGGAAGACGTACTCTTAGATTGACGATTTGTGTGAGGCCTCAGCTTCCAAGATAAAATACTGTCAAGGACAATTAACCACCGAAACGGCGTCAAATGGTCCCAATCCATTTTTAGAGGTGGTTTAGGGAGGAAATTGCGTGAAGCACAGCGTGCATGGACTGAACAAATCCAACTTTCCGATGATATATTTTGAAATGGTTAAACGCATGTGGACTGTAAAATACAGTCTTAATAATTCTTGAAGCTGACAGCTTGCGATTTATAAGGAAATCAAAAGGTTAGTCGCGTCAGTTTACAGATAAAAACTCATTCATGGTAGGAATGGGGGTATAATATTTGGCGGTACAATTTAGACCTCTGCATGGACCACTTTGAATGACCGTCTTTTCACTATGAGGTCATTCATGTTATGGGGGACAGCAGCATGATCATAACAGTGTGTGAACGTTTTTAGTTGATATCCCGTGTACTGTGTGCAAAGTGGCCTACAGGAACTGATTTTTATCTATAGGACAGGTGTCTTTGAACTTAATGCAAACAGTTAACGTTCACATTTCAGGTTTTCTTATGCCAAAACTTCGCCCTTAGTTCCTTGATTACTTATTATCTGAAGAGAATTGAAGCAGATTGCAGCGATGGCTCCTGACAATTCTTCACGCATCGTTTATCAAACGCTTACACGCCAAAGCGTAAAAACGTCCCAGCAGTGGATTTAAGGCTTTTGAAGCGAGCGAAAAAATACATGGATGCGAGCCCTTTACGAAGACGGCTTTGTAATTCTTCAGCGTCAAAACGGGTGGGCTTTGCCCATTTCTTTCTTTATTTCTTCTTTGCATCGCAAATCTAATTATTCAATGATGCTCAAGGGCACGTAGAAGTGCACGCATTTTTTATCACTCAGAACCACATACGTCTGTTAATAAGCAAATGAGCGAAACCAAGCTATAGTGCATACGATTAAATATCAAATTATTCACAAAAAGCTTTCGGAGAATAATAGAGTTTGTATTTGAATTATGCACATTATAATAATTTTGAGGAGAAGGAGAGTTATCGAACACTGGAATTATTATTTCATTAGCCTGCGCTTTCGAGCCCCTGCAGGAGCTCATCATTGGAGTAGAGAAAAGCAGCAAATTGGGAGATAGTTCTAGCATGTGCATAAAACAGCTAAAATTCGAACGGGTAGAAAATCAATAATTGTGTGGTTTGGCCGTCATCTCGCTAGTGGGCGAGATCGGTGAAGTTGATGGGAATATTTACATAAATAAAATCATCAACGAAAACAAGCAATATTGTAAAGGGGTAGGTCAATCATAAGTCAAAGTGAAAGGGGGTAGGGAGGGAGGGAAGGACAGGACCCCCAGTTCCGGGAGTCTATAGATACCTGCGCAGGGCAGCATATGAGGGCAGCAGCTCGATGAATCGGTTAATTGAGGTGTCATCCTACACCCAGGGTTCAATAAGTTCTCGGCCCATCTTGCTGCTTGCGTGTGCAATTATCCTCGCAGCTGCGAAGTTAAACTTGTGACCCGTCTGGTAGGTGTGGGCGGCCACTTGTGAATATTCATCAACACGTCGAACAGCCGACTTGTGTTCGTGTATGCGCAAACCCAGCATGCGTCCAGTCTGTCCCGTGTAATTTGTAGGACAGTTTAGACATGGTATGCGATACACTACACCCGACTGCTCATCGGAACTTAGTTGATCCTTGATCTTCATGATCGGGCTGCGCATTGTGGCCTTGAGACGATGAGCGATTCCAACGCCTATTCCCACAGCAATACGCTCGTTCACTTCCGACACGTCTTTGATATATGGCTGCGTGTGCCAAATCGGGGGGGGGTGCTTCTACTTGGGTTCTCAGAACGCGGGCACATAGGCATCGGCTTATGAAAGCTTTAGGATAGCCATTCTGCATAAACTGCTCGCGCAGATGTCGGGCCTCACGCGCTCTTTCTTCCGGGTTACTGTAGTGAGTCTGGATTCATTCGAACAGCATTCTCAAACAGCTTCGTTTGTGAGCCCAATTCAGATCCTCAAAATTTTGTGATCCGGAACTCAAACGCGAATATACAATCTTCCCAAACACTAACTAAGCCTATCCAACAGAAAGATAACAAACATATAGGTTACCCTACTTATCACAATTATCATACTAAACCAGGATTTCCACCGTTTAATCCGCATAGTAATTTTACCTCGCCCACCAGCCACTATTTTCCGTCTAGGTTCCCCAATTTCCCTATAACTATCAGCAAGGTCATCACGGAACTAATCCCTATGGCCCGTTGATGTTAAAGAGCTATCTACATGCAGCTTTTAGCTATTCTTACCTAACGTAAATTGTCCTGATCCAGTTTGTGTCGTTTCTCCAAACTTCAAATTCAATCACCCACTTCCAAATTTTAATTCCTTAATAAAGATAAGCGTAGTCCGATTACTCGATTTACATTCGATATAATCTTGCTTTATGCAAGGTCTGCATAGATAAGATGGCTAAACTTAGAGCCATTGCATTGCATTCGAGCTGAAGCCAGATGTTATATGCATTACAGAGTGGTGGACCCATCCGCTTATTTCTGATGCTTTACTCATAATAGACGAGTATGATTTCTACCGTCAAGACCGCACTAGTAAGCGAGGTAGCGGATGTCCCCCTCTATATTAAAGTTATTTTTAAGCAGTTCCCGTTCGAGCTAGAAGCTGAATCATTCTCCGGCAATTATTGCTTTGCATCCATTATCCTGTCTCCCCATCAAAAGGCGATTATCGGTTGCATTTATAATCCCCCTAACTCATCATGCGAAGATGATGAAAAGGCTTGCGAAAGATTTAAGCTGATTTCGGAGTCCGCCTTTGACGCTTAAGTTATCACTGGGGGTTTCAACTTTCCCGAAATTGATTGGTCATTAAACTGCTGTCCACCCAGATTTCAGCCCTTCCTAGATATCATGAATATTACAAACTGGTCTCAATTGGTCTGCTCCCCAACGAGAGATCAGCATATTTTAGACTTAATTTTCACGAACGAAATTTCCTCGTTTTTCATTGACTGCAATCAGAACCTCTTCCAAAGTGACCATACTAAAATCCATTGTTGCCTTCCACTTGTCTCTACAAAAAAGGTTAACACCGTTCGTACCTATCACGCTTTTGACCTAGCTGATATTAATTTAATTTAAAAATTTATGGACTCACTAGACTGGTAGGAGCTTTCCTCCACGAACAGTGTAACAATTCTCGGTGACTTAATGACGGCAATTTCAAATAGCATTTTGGAATTTGTGCCGATAAAAATGTCAAGCCTTATATTTCGGACCCCACCGTTCCACACTTTCTTTTGCCTAGACTAAAGAAATTGCAAAGACAGTTGAGGGATCATTCTACTAGATTCGGCTTTAACGTGAAAAACAGAGGGATCTTGTGCACTCAGCGAGTTCAACTCCGCAAAATTTATTGCCCAACTGTTCCGTCGTCGGTCGCCCCTTTACTGACTGAAAATAAAACCTTTGTGTCATATGCGTCTGAGAAGGTTGAATTGTTTAATACATTCTTTGCAAAGCATCTTACGACGGAACCTGAACCAGCCCCGTAATTTAAGCCATGCTCAGTCAATACTATCAGTACCATAGATTTCTCCACATTAGTAATTCGTAAGCACATTATCCGTCTGAAAAGCTCGCACTCCTCGGGAACTGATGGTATTCCAAACTCAATTATCAAGAGACTGTTCAGCTTCCCCCCACTGCTTAGTCATCTATTCTCAGCTTATCTTCCTAATGGTTACTTTCCTGACTTACGGAAACATCTATTATTCTTTCAGGCTTCAAGTCAGGATCTCGTTCAGACGTAAATAACTACCGAGGTGTTAATAAAACTCCAACCCTCGCCAAACTTCTGGAAAAGATCATTTTTAATGAAATTCTCGATATTTGTATATAAAATAAACTATTAAGCGCTTCACAGCATGGATGTCTACCTGGAAGATCATGCGAAACCTGTCACTTGGCATTTCTTAACTTCGTTACTTCACTTCGTAATGAGCTGCAATCAGTCATTGTGATTTACTTTGACCTTAGCAAATCTTTCGACAAGGTGCCACACAGGCGATTTCTAGTGAAGCTAGAAGCCCTAGGCATCAGGCCTTCTCTCCTAGATTTCATTGCTTCCTACCTGTCTAAACGCAGCCGGAAGGTCTATGTTGGAAAAAGCTACTCGATGCTTCAGCCGATAACGAGTGGCGTTTTTCAAGGCACGGTTTTAGGTCCCTTCCGTTTCATTCTTTACATCAATGAAATTTTAACAGCGCTTAATAACTCGGAGAAATTCATTTATGCTGATGACCGTTAGTGCATTTATTCATTTTCTAAGGACACAGCCAGTAGTTGCGTTGATCAAGTTAACACACTCTTGCGTGCCTTCTCAAGATGGAGTGCCACAGGCCAGATGGAGTTTTCTCCATCCAAAATAGACCACTGTTAAAACGACCTACGATAAAAGATTAAGGTCAAAATTACACGAATAAGCTTGCATTATCGCCTCATGCAGATCGAATGTCTACCAAAAATGCACAGATATGTGAGTTTTTATCGCATTTTTTCCGTCCGGAAATAAAATTTAATCGATACCGCAGGTTTGTTCACCCTAAACTAGAATACTGCTGTCCCCTTTTTGGTCTAATGAACATGAATGACCGTAGTAAGATTGAAAAGGTTCAGCAAGTTTTCACTCAAATCTATTTACTTTTTCTGGGTCTGGTATTTTTTATACAGATACATGTCAGTAAGCAGCAATAACATTTCTTTGGGTAAGAAAACTCGAAGCTGGTACATGCTTTCTGCTTCGCGTTAACAATAGTCCTAGTCTCCCACAAATTAACGCTCGCACTCCGGTTAACCAACCTTACGCCACTCGTAACTCTACCATGATAATTTTACCAGCCCGTAGCTCCAGTTCTAATAATTCTCGTTTTTTAACCTCCAAATATGCTTTTATTTGGAACAATCTTCCACGCGGAATTAGGTTGTCTACTACATTTTCGATTTTCAAAGGCAAGTTTTGGAGGAGAGCTGCTGGCTACGAGTTGTTCTAAAAAACAAATACTCCTTACTTGTTGGCTGTGTTTATCGCCCACCTTATGCCAATGCAGACTACGATCTTTGTCTCTCGCAGGCATTTCATGCCGCAGCTGACTTGAATCTTAAGTATTGCTTGATTGCAGGCGATTTTAACCTTCCTGACGTGCAATGGTTTCCACCATCCGATTCTTCAAAGTTCGAGAACTTACTTGAGGCAATAGATATCGGAATGTGGGATCAGGTAGTCGATTTTCCCACTCGAGGAGCAAACATACTCGACCTAATTTTTTGTAGGGGATGCGAACCACTTTCAGTGTCATCCTTAGACGCACTTGGGAGTTCAGACCATCTTACAGTTGTTAGTGAACTAGAACTGGAGGTGGATGAAACATTTTCCCAAAAGTATAGTTTTTATCATGACTTCCGATCAGCAAACACGGCTGACCTCCTGGCACATCTAAACGCTCTCGACTGGTCTGAATTTTTCCAATGTTTGGATGTAAATGTTTGTACCGATGCACTGTACAAAGTGTTGGATCCACTCATCCTCCACTTTGTCCCCCGTAAGAAAGTAATACATGTCAAGGATGAAGTGTACCTTCCTCTGTCTTTCCGTCGTAGGCTGAGTAAACTCTCTCGTCGTTTGCATCGGCAGAACGACACTTCCGTTCTGCCCTTGGTCACACTGATCTTTGAGCAGGCCAAGAAGCTCTCCGAAGAAAAGCAGATAGCCGATGAGGCTCACTTCGCTGAAAATCCTTCCCTTAATGTTGCGAAACTCTTTTCGCGTACAGGAAAAGCGCAGAGGAAAACGCAACACCCCATACTTCAAGATGCTTTAGGAAACCCCATAGCTGACGCTAAGTTGACCGCCGATAGCTTCAATGCGTTCCTATCCAAAACGTTTAGTGAAAGCTCGTTCGCTGCACCTCTGGTTATCCGGGCTTGGACGGGTGCCATACTCGAAACCATAAGTTTTACCGTCTGGGATGTGACTGTAGCCATTCGTCGTTATCGTCAATCCTATAGTCCAGGACCAGATGGCGTCCCAGTTAGCCTTCTAAAAGCTGAAGCGAATGATATCTTTCCGTCTATTCTTTGTAAGGTATTTAATCTTGCTCTTGAGAGCGAAACCTTTCCTTCGTTGTGGAAGGAATCGCACATAATGCCTATTCGCAAGCATGGCCGATCGACCTCATTCGACAACTTTAGGCCAATAAATACACTTCCCGCAGCCTCGAAGATATTGGAGACCTTAATCAAAGAAAAGGTGATGCATCACTTGACAGAGAACAACTTGCTCAATACAGCTTAACATGGCTTTATCGAGAAACGATCTTGTGACACCTGTCAGCTCTCTTTCTTTGATTATGTGCTGCAATCTAGAGACAGCGGTTTTGCCACTTATAGCGTCTATTTTGATTTTACTAAGGCCTTTGATCGGGTCGATCATAACCTCCTCCTTCTGAAACTAGCCTCCTTCGGCATAGGTAGCAAGCCACTGAACTTCATATCTTCCTACTTGGGTGCTCGCACACAACGAGTAAAAATTTCCAATGTTATCTCCAACCCCAGGCATGTGAGGAGTGGAGTTATACAGGGTAGTGTACTGGGTCCGCTCCTATTTTGCCTGTTTGTCAACGACGTTTCAGATTGTTTTCAGTATGGCAGACCCTTCATGTACGCTGATGATTTAAAAGTCGCTTATCGATATAAACCGGCAGATTGCAACATCGTGCTCGAGCTGATAAAAAAGGATCTTCAGGCCTTCGCCCAGTGGTGTTGCACATGGCGCCTCACCCTTTCATGGCACAAATGTTCCGTTATGGTTGTTGGCGACGATCATCAACCGGAATTAAGCATTGACGGCCACGAATTAAATGTCCCAGGAGTTATCAAGGATTTGGGCATATCCTACTCTAATAGTCTCAATTAGTCAGAGCACTGTGCCCTGATAGTCTAGAAAGCACTTATAAAGCTGGATCCCCTATGGCTTCGTCGATTGCAGAAGGGTCTTTTTTTACTGTTTAAACTTTTGAATGGTCAAACCTTTAATCTCCTTAGTACAATAAGGGAGCTTGAGCACTCTCGACGCGCCAGTCATCGAGACGTATTTTTATTTCTTCCTATGGCACGTACAGTTAAGTACCGGCAATTCTTTTCAGTAAATGCCATATCAATCTGGAATAAGCTGCCCAAAAGTATTAAAACCTAGCAAAACTACCCTATATTTAAGAGAGCTATAACTAGTTTTCTACATTCAGGGCAACTTTCGCGAATTTTGGGTGCTGACTCGGTGGAATCTCTCTTTCACTCTGATGGCGTTCGTGGACTTTGAACTTCGCCAGGCTTCATGCTGAAGATAATGCTGCTGAAGCAGCAGCCCGCAGTCTGCTAACCCTTCAGCCGATAGCGCGCAACTTTTGCGGACAATAATTGAAGGAAGACTGAGAACACTGTGTTCTTGTGCCAACCCTCTCCGTCTGGAACTAATGTTTTTAAACTATATGAAACAGTTCTCCTGCTGATGAGTCAACTCAGCTTACAACTGTACATTTATTCCGTTTGTATCATACCTTTGAAGGCAGGTTTTTTTTCTCTTAAAACAAACTCCCTATCTCGCCCAGTATTGACAAAACAAAAACATGAAACAAAACCAATGCTGGCTGCAACATAGAGAGTTTGTTTTAGGTTTTTTCTGGTCTTCGAGGTGTTGGAAGGCGCCCAAGAGGTGCATTACGAACTCTTTACAATTGCCTGTAAACTGGCATAATAAACATATTATTATTATTATTACGTAAGCATTTAATTTAGAGGAAATAAAGTCATTTTTGTCTGTCTCCTTTCCAAACACGCAATTTGTAGATTTCGAAAAGGGTCCTCTTGGCATTTGAAGCTGTTTCCAGGATACGGTGATCTTCGGGGTCGCTATTGATGGTTATTGCTTAGCCACCAACTAATAAGTGGACTCTGGAGTCTGGTGGGTCGCATATCAGTGATGTTGCCTTGACTAACACTGCCCTCTCCTGTTGTCGCGGATGAACTCTTCTTAACTCACCGCTATATTATTTTTCCCATGACAATAAGCGTCCCAAACCCTCAGCAATAGGATCCCTTCTAACTGCACCACGCTACCTATAAAGGCAGTTTTTTCTTCTACATTTTTTTGGAAATCGGTGTCTCGCTGAACTCATCCACCGATGTAGGATATTTTCTTACTGCCCAGCTTTTTATTTTTAAGAGTTTGTTGTTAATATGAAATTTTTTTTTCTTATTTTAACGATAGCACTAAGTTTGTAATGAAAGGGCCCCTTGGGCCTTAAATATACAATTTATTTACTCAACAACTACAGACCCATGAGTCTGACCTTCAAAGTAATGGCGAAGATCATCAAGAAGCAATTGATTTTATATTGTGAAACTCACAATATTTTGTCGAATGTGCAATATGGCTTTCATAGGGGTAGGTCATAAGTTACTTATTGCTTTATACGATGCAAAGCTGGACAAGGGCGATTGATGCAGCAGAAACTGTACGTGCAGCCTACATTGATTTCCGGAAGGCCTTCGACAGTGTTCCACACCAACGTCTTCTGCACAAGTTGAGACTGATGGGTATCGGAGGCTGACTTCTTACGTGGATTGAGAATTCCCTCGCTGGTCATTCCCAAACGGTATGTGTAGGACGACAAGAATCAAGGCCGACAGTCATCGAGAGCGGAGTCCCTCAAGGTTCAGTACTCGGACCTCCCCTTTTTTTTCTTGTTCGTTACTGATTGTGTACAGAAATTGGACTGCGAGTGTGCTTTGTTTGCAGATGATGTAAAAATATGGAAGGTCATCAAGTGTGCTGTCAATGAAGATAGCTTCTAGGAAAATCTTTGTCGATTAAATGATTGGTCGCATAGATGGCTGCTGTTATTCAATTCAAACAAATGCACTCTGCTGCGCCTGGAAATCGAAATTTGGTCCCTAATCCGCGACCCTGCCATCTGAAAGGAATCCCACTCCAGGAAACAGAAATGCAGAAAGATCTCGGCATCTGGATGACAGACAACCTCAAACCTTGTACACAATATTGTATGGCCGCTTAAACTGCAACTAAAATGTTTTATGCCATCAAACAGGCATTCGCGGTTTTTGATGAAGTGTGTTTCTCGAAAATCTTTGGTGCCTTCATAAGGCCACATCTTGAATGCGCGATTCAAGCATGGAGAGTGTGGATACGGCAGGATTATAACGTACTTGAGAGGGTGCAGCAGCGGGCCACAAAA
This sequence comes from Ligula intestinalis, assembly GCA_036362985.1. Taxonomy (NCBI): domain Eukaryota; kingdom Metazoa; phylum Platyhelminthes; class Cestoda; order Diphyllobothriidea; family Diphyllobothriidae; genus Ligula; species Ligula intestinalis. Next base: position 5,322,155 of record JAYGXS010000001.1, on the reverse strand, counting down.
TTAGCAAGGGACCAAGGTTCACTACCATATGAGATCCACCTAGATAACCTTAATCTCTATCCTTTGAGTTACAGGCAGTTAAACGGAAATTTGATACAAACCTTCCGTATCTTGCGTGGCTTTGACTGCGCTCTCATGTGTGACGACTTCTTTCAATACGCCACTTCAACTAATCTCCGGGGCATCCTTTTTAACTGTAGGTGCCCCAAGGACGATTGGATGTACGGAAGAATTTTTTCTCTAGTCGTGTCATGGAGCCATGGAATAAGCTTCCCGAGGCGATTGTTATGTCCCAATCTGTGGAGACATTCAAACACCGACTTGATATACACATGCTGCAGCACAACGGGAACTATGTGACAAATTAGCCTTGAAACACCACTGCACCATGTGTTGGTATATATTTTCCTGAATGAAAACTTGTTAACATTGTTTTTAATTCTTGAGATTTTGATGTGAAAAATAGGGAGTTCAAATGTGCAAGCCTATTTTTCCCCCAAATATATTGACTGACTGAAATGTTTGTCCCAGCTACAGTCAATATTTTAGCAAACTCATGAATTTCAATTTCGAGCACAAATTATGATCATAATTGTTTCTTGTAGAGTTGAGCACTCTGAATACTAGATGGTACCGATCTCTAAATTCTAAAAGGACATCTTTTTAGCCTATTGGCTGTAAAAATGGGCAAGCATGTGTACGGCCACTGGTTTGACTGGAGGTGAATGACCGAACTCTGGATTTTGTCCGGTAGAAGTGCTTCATGGGGACTTGCTGCCACGTCAAACCTCCGTCAACAGGTAACTGGTAGTTGATGATGATAGAAGAGCGTGTGTGGGAGACCTCACAGCATGTAAAAACCATTTAGGCACATTAATTAATATTTATATATTCGCAATGAAAAGTTAAGGTGATCCAGGGGGAGAATGATTATTAAACTGACGTTTCGCAGTCATGCTCAAACGGCGAATTGGTAATTAACAAGAAGCGAAGTGCATAGCTGAAATATCTCTTCCTTTCTCACTTCGGATAAATATAGCCATATTTCATCTAACTGGCCCTTCTCTCATGCATAAGTGTTGCATAGCGGTATATGATTGCGCTGGTAAAATCAATGCCATGGTTGTTCGATTTGGCCTCTGATTGTCAAACTCTGATCTTTTATTCTGCCAGGTTGGAAAAGCACCTAGGTATCGGCAGAGTCAATCTGGTGATTGATTTTCAGACTGCACATGACAACGTGCTATTACAGATTCTTACACTTGACGGTTAACCATGCGCGTTTTCGGTCATTTGTCAGTCACGCCGCAGTATTTGATTGGAAAAGCTGGATATTTGGAACGGTTAACGATGTCTGAGTTGCCCGCAGTCTGTAGTCGATCGTTGGGCTGCATATGTAAGCTGCGGATAGTGGCCTCTGGCCAGTGTCAAACGACCAGATGTAGCGGTTTAGTGTGCATTTGGTGGATTCTGAGAAGTTCCACATGTAGATTAAGACACGAAAGATGTCAGGACGTTGTTTATGCGCAATGTCGATGTAAAGGTCTACGTGATCGAAAGACGCATGCGTGTTTGAAGTTTTCCCATTTTAGCTTCAAGCGTTCTGATTGAAAAACACTAATATAAGTAGAACAAGCTCTTAGCTCATGACTATTGGGGAGGTCAGTGTGAATCTGAGCTTTGTATATAGTGGTTGGGATAAACTGTGTGTTTTATGTTAGGTGAAATTTGGCAGTGAACTAACAAGGCAACCATCTGGAACCTCGAGAGTGCATGTTCGATAATAGAGACAGAAGGCGATAACCCCGTGACTGATATCCACAAAGCGACATAAACAACACCATTCTGATCAGCAGCAAATCACAGGTGACAGGAAGACGCTCATGAGCAGCGGGGATATTAACGTTATCCGTCAAGAGTTCATAGATGGCGCTCGGTTCTATCTGACTGGCTGGTACAGAGCAGGGTTGAGTCGGCGTGGACGTTGATTGGTCAGTTTCGATTACAGTGATTGGCCGAAAACTAGGCTGCATTGGCAAGTATGGCCAATAGGCGCTAGGCTCCAACTGACTGACTGGCTGGCCGACTGGCACACGCTATTGGCGTGGGCAATTGCCTTAATTATATAAATACGCCAGTTGTTCTGAATTTCCCACATTTTTAGGAAGCTGTGTGACGATAGTGAGGTAGTTACAACTTTCGTTTTTGATCGCAGGTGTACGCACTTTGAATACCGGATTCACCTTCATTTTGACTCCAGAAATGGACTTCAACATTTTTTCCAGCTTTTCTTCACTCATAATAATATACTTTCTGATCAAGAATTGTGTCTTTACCCTGGGAGGGGGGAGGGATAATAATATTATGAGGTTCTTTCCGTAGAAAGTGGCTTAAGGAGTTGGATGCAATAATGTTGTTCAGTTGACCGAACTCTGTCCAGGCTTGAATCTTATCTCTACGGTGGTGACCCCTTCTAATTTTTTTGAAATCTTCTACTGTGTTATCAGTAGGCAGGATTAAAAGTGTTTGCCTATATTTTCCTTGCGACGAGGGAATGTCCGAACTTGTCCAGTTCTTCAGGTAGACAATAGATAATCATAGTATGCTAAGACTTGATGACACAACTGCAACCCCCGCCTCGATCATGGTCACGACGGCGACCGATAGTTCGAACGTTGCTCTCGATGGTTTCCAGCGCGGACGTCAGCAGGTTGAAGTAACGCGGTGACTCTCGCGGAAAAGTGAAATTTAACTTGTGAAGAATCTACCCCACTCTCTTAACCACTCCCATATTTACATCTGTAGTGCTGCAGGACTCGACATTGGCACTACAAATGTAGAAATATGTAGCTCGCTCATTTCATTGGTTGGAATATTTTAGACTAAAGGCCTTCGCACACATGCAACTGAATTTGCGCAATTTGATTGGCTAAGTCAATTGACGCTAGTAGCGCTAACGGTGTCAGCCATTATTTCGTGATGCACGCTGCTGTTCGCACGCGTAAGTAAGCTCTGTTAGCTGTGACTGTATGTTCCGCAAAATTGTTGATGTCTCGCTGTTTTTTTCAGTATGTTGAAGCCTGTACACCGGACGACAGTGAGAAGGCGAGCAAGGCGCGATTATCTTGCGCTTATGAATGAAGTGAAGCGGGAAATGAGGAAAAGGACTTGTTCCTCTATTTCCTCTTCATCTTCATCGTCCGATCACTCCTTCAATGACAGGGCCCCTTGGGCCTTAAATATACAAATTATTATTATATTCAACAGTTTGTTCCATGGAGAATCGGAGTTGAGCAAATTCGTAGTGGAGGACTGGAGATCTTGTAGCTCTTCAGACTAGTCTGAAGTGTCTTGGGAATATCCAATTCAGCTACCCACATTTGGGAATCTGAATCTCTGAGATGCGTTGAAGTCGTGGGCCATACACAGTAACACGCACATAATTATCGCACACCTTAACCCGATGTCAAGAAAAATGTCAAAAAGGCCGGAGATGAAGTAAGGCGCAGGCGGTGTCCGCAAACAGTCCAACACGTGCCACACGATCATCTTTTGCCAGACAGGCTCCCACGTGTGCGGGAGCGTCATAAAAGCCACCACCACACATTGTCTCACTCTCACCCCATCCGAGACCACTTCCGACGCCAATTTAACAACTACTGTCATCAGGATCATTGCACCCTCGCAATCATAACTTCTCTTCTTTTGCATGGAAAATGCGCATCTTGCATCGGCTTGGTCGGTGTCACTCGACTTCTTATCCTTACGTAAACGGGTCAAGGTGCTTGTAATGGCGACATTTTATCCACCACACTGACACATCTCAGGCAGGATGCCCTGCCCTGATTCAGAGTAATTTATCAGCAAAACCGCCTTCCGCATTCTAAATGCGCGCTCGCACTTGTCGACATCATTGGCAACTACTGGACTGAGGATACACGGTGCCCTTCACTGTTGTTTCTATCAGAAGAGCATGTAGCAAAGGGTTTCTTTCGCTCCTGAATCTTAGTCTGTTGATGATGTCGGCATTTAGAGAAAGTGAGATGAGGGGATGTGGGCTAAAAGAGGTAGAAAGTGTCTGCGGCTTTCCTTACATTTATAAGCACCTGTCCCCTTCGTTGTAGAATAAACTGCTTTTATCATTGATTGTTTATGTGACACGCGAAGATGAGTTTCAGCCGCGACCATTTATGCTCTGATCATGGGGTGAAGAAGAGAAGCAAAAGCACGAATTTGAAAAGGAGGAGGAGGAGGAGAAGGAAGTGGAGCGAAAGAAGAAAAAAAGTAAGAAGATGGAAAGGATTATGATGGTAGGGATGTAATGACGAGGTTCAGTTCTAAATACCTGTTACTTCCGGGCTCCGGAATAGTCGACGGACAAAAGACCTCATCTGACAACTGCCCAGCAGATATCACTTCAGACACCGTCCGCTGTTTTGCGGTTGTGCTGTCGTCAGACAGTCAATTTCTGTATGAAATAAACTCCTCCTAGCACCATAGCCTTCGCATGACATATTTTTTCCGAAGGAACCGGGTCTGAAGATCGCAGTTGCGATATCGATGCTGCTGCTGCTGCTGCTGATTTCGATGATACTGATGAATCCATCTGGCAGGTCTTTTTAGATTACGGAGTTATGCTGACAAGTATTACTGCAACAACCGTCAAAGTTTTTCCAGCCCTTATCGACAAAACTTCACGGGTTACGGTGGCAGACCTCAGGCTAAAAAACTCGCCAAGACCGCAGCATTGCAGGTCGTTATACAACGCTAGTTGATCGATACTCGGTGCTGATAGGGGTTATCTTAGCAGGTCTACCATCATCAGCGGATACATCTTTACTGAAGCACCAAGGTTTGCGCAATGTGGTGCATGGGTGGGTTTTGTCGCGTGACTGATACGCCCTCAGGGTTTGAACTCGGTCAAGTATACAACGGGAAGTATTTTACAATAGGTTTGCTCCAAAATCACAAAAGTTCTCGAGCTTCAGATGAAGCTAATCATTCATCGTATTGGGGACCATTTGGCTCTCCATTGGACCTCAGAAAGTTTTTCTTCAGCCGACAAGTGGTACGAACTTGGAACGCGCCACCAAGCGAGACAGTTTCTGCCGAAACCATTGCCGATTTTAAAAGAAGAGTTGATGAAATTTTATTTGACAAAAGGCGACTATCACAACATGATTCCTTATTGACCGCATCCTAAACCACTTTCTACGCTCTAGTCCGTTTTCATACTCTATTGCACTGTTCCACGAAAACTTACCCGAATATGTGTCATGTTACCACATCTCTCTACAACTTCATATAGTCTGAAATAGTCATCAGGCACATTTATTGCATGTTACCCTTCAAATATACATGTAAACATATACAGGCTGATGTTTTTGAGGCCTCGAGTTGACCGGAGAGGTTTTATGACAAAAATAATTGAGGGGAAAATGATACACTTCTTTAAAACGAAATTACGAAGGAAAATATTTAACCTACTGCCAGCAAATGCATTACTTTAAAGTCCAAATATGTGACGCGCTGCTATTCTGTCTCTGCGTTGCATAATTACAAGGGTTTCGGTCGATCGGGCGGATTCCAGCATTGCTGCATGGTTTATGGTAGATGCTTCAGTTTCTAAATTGTAGGTTTTTATTTTCCGTAGGAATCACTTTTGAAGATCGATGAATGCATTTAATTACTTAAGCAGAAGTTTATCAGTTACTGCGAGATACAGAGAAAAACCTTGCAGGCTGTCATAAGGCAGAGCGTAGGATTACTTGTGGATATCTTGAATACGCTGACCTCCGCCAAGTTCCAAATTAATTTCCGAATAAATGGTATAAAGCTACAATTTGGAAACTGGGATATCTACCGGACTGCACCGGAATGATAAGTCACTTAAAGTCAAAATACACTTTAGTTAAGTCACTTTGTTGAGGTAAGAAGGGCTCCCCTTCTACTGTCAGCTTTTCCCAGTCGATTGCAGGTGCGTTGAAATCACCAGCAATGAGAACCTCTTGGCGGCTAGTTGCTTTCTTCGCCGGACTAAGGAGCGAGTCGTCAGCTGCGCTTGGAATGCTCGTTCGCCTTTATATGGTCAGAAGTTCTAGGTTCTGTGAATTAACCTTATTTAGCTTTATCCAGATGGATTCATACTCCATAGCTAGGCTATGTGCTGGTTTGACGACGGAGATTCCTGTTCAAGCATATACTGCTGGACCGAAAGCTTTGCAGTTGTGCCACTCAGCGGCACAATTTCGGCGGAACACGTGTCTGGTACAGTAGATAGTTTATCTTATGAGGTGTCAACCTAAATTGGGGAATTTGTACAGAGTTCGAGTAGGTACTTAGTTAATGTTATAAAATTGATTATCGTGCGGTCTCATCTGAAGAGTTTTCATTCCTTTTGGTATTTTCGATTTTTGACGAGTAATATCATGCAAAATTGCATACTCTGCAAAAATGGCTACTTAAGTAGGATGCACTTTTGTCATTAATTGTTATGCCCTTATAAATTTAAGTTGAAATAATAAACAAAAATATATTTATCATAATCGTTGAGAACCAAATTAGACCTACTTCAAACTTAATGCCGAATTAATGGGCTGTTTTCACTCTGAAAGTTTTTACTAAATTTCTAAATAATTTCGAACCCTGCCAGCTGTTATAGGTGCGTTAAGATTTTCAAAGGATGCATTCAAAATTAATGTTTAACGGTTGTAAGATAGCTCCTGATTATTCGATGTATTAGTGTATTATTATAGAATGTTATTTTACATAATTTTATGGATGACTTTAAAATGTATTCTTTTTTAAACTAATGCAATTTTAAACTGCTATTCATAGTAGAACCGTTGTCACGTTTTCCGTAGCCTTAATTTCCATCGACTTTCTCTTTCGTTCTTTTCTTCAAAGAATTTCCGAAATCTAGAAGTAAAAACACCCGAGACTCCATTAACGTTGTTGCGCATGTTAATTGAAGGCATGTGCGGCGCTTCACGGACTATACTTATACAGTTCCAGAACCGTAAGTTAGACTCCAAAAAAGTAGAATTAGACGACCTCCTATCCACCATTTCCTCTTTTTATAAGTAAGAAAGCAATCTTTAATAATATACTGGTAAAAATACGTTCAAGGTATGGATTGTCACTTAGACTGTTGGATTTTCTTGCTGCATGTTTGATGGCCAGCCGTTTATCCGGCTGCTGTTTGAGATAGTCACGCACTGGTAGGGTAGGTGGCGGGACGATAGCACTCGTGATATGCTGACTTGTCACCCGCGTCATCTCACGTTGTCGAATCAGCCTTGGGCAGGAGCGGGATCGCGCTTCTTGGCTGCTGCGGACGGAAGGCCTGTAGATCTTGAATACACTGACCTATTCCAAGCCTCTTACTAAGTTCTGGGGAAAGTAACAAGCTACATATTTTAAAAAAGAGTTGACCAAACACCAATAAGTAAGATTTTACAGTGTGGCCTAAAAATTTATGTAGCATGCCGACGTAATCGAAACATTGATACACTCTCGCTTATGCGCATCAAGTAAGGTTGTAATACTGATTATAATGTAGTCTCTTCTGAAGGCATTTCAGTCACGATAGGATGCCGGCTTTTCAAAAAGCTCCATTCTGACTACTAACAAAACGTACGTACTGTAAAAAGTTGCTAGTAAAATAGTAAAAACGATAAAAAACAATTTCTTGTACTCGTCTGACAGCAAATTATCCCTTCTTTAAATGTTATATTTAACGAAAGGGTGGCTTTTGGGATTTAAAATAGTTTCTTATAATGAGCTTTTTTATGATTGTGAGGTGTTCATTCATTATACATCACATCCGTCAATTTATTAATGTTGCCTATAATATATATACAGCATAGTCCACATTTTTGCAATAGATTATGAGAACGGTGTGATTTCTTCCTCAAACCGTAGGTGAAAACGCTATTTTCCTTAAAGAGCATGTACACAGCACGCAGTTTCTAAACATTGAATTCAAGTGTAGTAGTGAGTACGGTTTACTTCTATTGAGCAATCTGTGCGATTCAAGAACTGGTGAGCTTACACATGCCTCTGCCGTTTATAGTTATACGTATTAAATGTATACACACTTCACATTATTGTAAAATTTGTGTTTATCATAATTTTAGTATTTCAAAAATGTGGAATATTTACAAGTATCATTTTACTGTTTTCTTTATTGAATGTTCTCAGACAGACGTCAATTTTGATCACGACACTGCTGAAAACGAAAAGCAATTGAACCGCATGCACAACGAAACAATTCCCGTGGTATTCGGGTGCACCCATGCTCAATGGCTTCCCAAAATTCAGCTACTGTTGCATTAGTCAAAATGCATTGAAAAAACAAAAGTAATCATTCTGGTGGATTCAAGATAGTTGCTCTGGAAATCCTGCTTGGGCAGTCGGCTTACTGTTCCGTATTGTTGGATTCCATATGGGCGGTAAAGTTGGGCGGGTAATATCGACCCAAGTGTGATTTAATTCACGGCGCGAGGTGGGGCGAGGCGCTTGTAGTTTAGCGGTTATAGCATTGACCTCCGGCATTGGTCTTCTTTGATGCGCGGGTTCGACTTCCGCCAAACATCTCGAGTTTTTTTCACAATTAAGTCAACTCAAAATAAATAATACTTGTTAATATTGCCTCCATTTTTGAAATAATAAAATTTTAGTAAACTCCAAGTCTACAATTATTGGAAATGTGTATACATTTTTTTGGGACATCCTGTTTTAATGAACTTCAGGATGCCGGCTTTTCAAAGAGCTCCATTCTGACTGCTAACAAAACGTACGTACTGTAAAAAGTTGCTAGTAAAATAGTAAAAAGGATAAAAAACAATTTCTTCCACTCGTCTGATAGCAAATTACCCCTTCTTTAAACGTTAAATTAAAAGAAAGGGTGGCTTTCGGGATTTAAAATAGTTTCTTATAATGAGCTTTTTTATGATTGTGACGTGTTCATTCATTATACATCACATCCGTCAATTTATTAATGTTGCCTATAATATATATACAGCATAGTCCACATTTTTGCAGTAGATTATGAGAACGGTGTAATTTCTTCCTCAAACCGTAGGTGAAAACGCTATTTTCCTTAAAGAGCATGTACACAGCACGCAGTTTCTAAACATTGAATTCAAGTGTAGTAGTGAGTACGGTTTACTTCTATTGAGCAATCTGTGCGATTCAAGAACTGGTGAGCTTACACATGCCTCTGCCGTTTAGAGTTATACGTATTAAATGTATACACACTTCACATGATTGTAAAATTGGTGTTTATCATAATTTTAGTATTTCAAAATGTGGCATATTTACAAGTATCATTTTACTGTTTTCTTTATTGAATTTTCTCAGATAGACGTCAATTTTGATCACGACACTGCTGAAAACGAGAAGCAATTGAACCGCATGCACAACGAAACAATTCCCATGGTATTCGGGTGCACACATGCTCAATGGCTTCCCAAAATTCAGCTACTGTTGCAATGGTTAAAATGCATTGAAAAAGCAAAAGTAATCATTCTGGTGGATTCTAGATAGTAGCTCAGGAAATCCTGCTTGGGCAGTCGGCTTACTGTTCCGTTTTGGTAGATTCCATATGGGCGGTAAAGTTGGGCGGGTAATATCGTTCCAAGTGTGATTTAATTCACGGCGCGAGGTGGGGCGAGGCGCTTGTAGTTTAGCGGTAATAGCATTGACCTTCGGCATTGGTCTTCTTTGATGCGCGGGTTCGACTTCCGCCAAACATCTCGAGTTTTTTTCACAATTAAGTCAACTCAAAATAAATAATACTTGTTAATATTGCCTCCATTTTTGAAATAATAAAATTTTAGTGAACTCCAAGTCTACAATTATTGAAAATGTGTATACATTTTTTTGGGACACCCTGTTTTAATGAACTTCAGTTTGATAAAATAATTATGACACATCTGGTATACCTCAGTGGTGAGCCGTCTGTTTGTGCGCAGTTTTATTGCATCCGGCCTAGCTGGTGGTTAGGGTTATGCTTGGCTGAATGAAAGCGAATAAATGGAGACCGAAATGGCCATTTCTGAGTTGTAAGTTAAAATGATTGACCAAAGGTCCCGAGTTCGAGTCTCGGGAGTTCCGATCCTTGCGATTAGATATAACGGGCTGATGACGACTAAAAAGCCATAAACTGTCATTCCGCTCTCCCTTGTCATGCACTGGCCGGACGATGAATGACCGAAAACGATCGCTTGGCAACAAATTTTCAATCATATTGTTTGAGCAGCTAAGAGACACCATGATATCACTCAAGAACGAGCTTCAAGGCATTTTTGGGCAAGTATATGCCCTTACCACATAGATTGGATGAAAACCCCAGCCCCGTCATATTCACAATCACAACCAGAAAAGCAACGATACCATGGTGCAGTGGTAAAGGGCTAAACTCAATGAGCGAAAGTCCCGGGCTCGAATCTCAAGAGTTCCAACCCTTGAGATTGGGATAGCTGGGTGATGACGACGAACAAGCCAGAAGTGATCATTCCGGTCTCCCTTTGCTCTGTCAGATCCAATCAATATATTTACAATGGTAACGGAAAAGTGAGAGTTATCGAAAGCGGGCCCTATCTGACTGGATGGGGCAGGACCAACTGCGTATGCTAATATGTATGTCTACACATACGGAAAGCAGTCATCTTCGTTACCAGTGATATGTCAATGCAAGAAGCGTCCTGTACCAAAGGTGCCTGTAAATTTGATCAAAATCTTTTCAGTCGCTCCTGCAGACATCCTAAAGGAACCTACAAAACGAAAAAAAGTGCTATCGTTGTTAGGGGGATTTTGTGGATTTGCTGAATTCACTTGTAAAATATTTTAGGCCTCAGTGGAAGCCAAATGCACACAGAAGAGGAGGCTCTTGCATAACCAACGCTCTACCACTAAGCTACGGGGCTTAAGGTTAGTCGTAAATTTAATCACACTTGGGTCGTTTTACCCGTCCAACATGCTGCTCCCGTGCAATCCATCATTACGGAACAGCAAGCTGACTGCCCATGCAGGAGTTTCTAAACAATCATCTAGAATAGACCAGAATGACTACTTGGCCCACTTAATTGTTAGGGTGGTCTGGCAAAATTGCTTCATTCAGTTGGCCAAATTTTGAAACATTCGTGGCCTTAGTGTGCATCGCATCCATACGGCCGGGAAGACTTTACAGCAGCCAACGCATTACCATTGAACTACGAGACTCACCGTGAGCTGCGAATTTAATCTCAAAAGCCTTCAACTGCTGTGTGGGTTTGACATTCACCGAGTTCGTCAATATTTCACAATCGGGTCAACTGAAAAGTACTATTGCTTTACGCGCACCATGACTTCTAAAGCAATAAAAGGTTGTGATAGTATACTAACATTTTAATCAAATTATTGTATCCCAATCGACAAACCTTATATTCCTTGGCTCCATTGTTCAAGTAGAGTGTAACTGACTCTGCTCAATTATCCAATTTGGTCTAGGATAATGCCATAGAGTTTACAAATTAATTTAATTAACTCGTGCGTTTAAAAGGACTAAAATGCATTCTAGTCGCTTGCATCAGCACAGCTTCCATCGGAATGACCAAGCAAACCGGCTTCGTAATTGAGAGAGAGAGGAAGGGAATATCTTAAAATTTCAGCAAAAATTGGTTTTATTCCCGGAGAGCAAGGTATAAGATAAATAGGGGGTCATGTAAAAAGGTCAAAGGAAGAATGTCACAGAATACTCAAAATTCAAGTTCTACACGATATACACACCCCTATGCAGGCAAGTCAGCTTTCAACTTCTCAATTACCACTTTTTTACACGTGAGGAAGCGTGCTGTGAAAAAAAGAGTTCAGAGTGCTGATGTGCCGATGTACGGGAAAACATATGACGGAAGCCTCAGCGCATTGTACAGGAAGACTTCGCAGCCATTAGTTCAGAGTGGAGAGGGTGAGCGACCCCACTAAGAATACGGTCCACGAAATTCTTGACCGATTAGAAATGTCGCTGAATTATGAGGTCAGCTAAAAAAAACATAGGAAATACCGGCAGTGGAAGAGAGCATTCGGAGGATACGTTCAAGAATAACCAGGTTTTTTAAAGTAATGATGGAAAAATAACGGGGGGGGGAATGCGGGCATCTAAAAATCGCCAGATTAGAGCTTGCAGTGTGTGATATGGACTCAAGCTTAAGGATTTTAATATAAAGGCCTTCTACATGAGGAGCAAACGTTAGGTTGGATGCCAGAGTCACAACAAGCTATCGGAACGAGGATACCTCGTTGGGCAGAATGTCAATGGGTTCAGGACTGGGAGTGTAAGGATGTTAGCCGAACCAAATTCTAGCAACGTTTGGAGGCTCTCCTAAGGCGTTGAGCTTAGGCAAAATGTCTTTGTTGGTTAAGTCTGGCCGCATAACCGGCAATGGCTTAACGCACGGGATGACCTTAGACGCACGCATGCACACGAGCATATGCTAAGACAAAAGGCCCCAGGATCAACTGGTCGCGTGACGTTATCCCAATGTGGCCAACTAGGCCACAAGAGAATGTGCAGACAATCTGTTATAAGCCACTGTCAGCCCTTAACAAAGAAAGTTGTACCAGCGGACGTGTGGCGATGCCAGTCTGCTCCCAATGCCGGGTTCACCCCGAGCCAGGACACAAAGAGTTGTAGCCACACCCGAGACAACTCCTCCGCGTTTTGTACACAATAAACCATCCTCTGAGTGGATTCCAGAATTATGCCCTTCTTATTGTGGTCTTCCTTTGGGATTTCAATATGGCGTAATTCAACGGTGAAACACGTCAGATGTCATCGTTATAACACTAACGATGCTGAACCCGTCGTTATAACAGGGAGAGAGTTGCAGTCGAAAAATACACTGGACTGACTTCCGCTCGTTATGTAAAAGGCCATTTGCTGATGACCATGTTGAGATATGGCCTAGGCCATCCTTCAGTACTTGGAGATGTGTCTGCCTTTTGAGAGGATGGCCAACAACCATATCATCAGCATATTTAGAAGCAAACACTTGTTTGGTGATCGTAGGTCGTCAGTGTGGAGGGAGAAGAGATGAGGGGATAATATAGCCCATTGAATAACTCCACAGTTGTTGGGAGGGACCGTGGATTTTTGCATTCCGCACTGAACGAATTAAGTGCGGGAAGTATAATGGTCCGCAAGCCAAGAGAAACCCCGGCCGGGAGAGCCGCTTGTAGAAGTTTAATCAACGAGATGGCACAGGATGGTATTTAAGGCTGAGGATTAGTTGAAAAAAGCACACCTGTAGGTGCGGCAGCCCTTATCTTAATCTCTTAAAGCAGAATGGACTACCAGTGTAATAGCATCTAGTGTAGTACGCCTGGCCTTACACGAAATTGCAAGAGATCGGAAAAATCGAAGGAAAACGGCGTAATGATGTGAACAGCAACTTTATCCGCAAGTTTTAGTAATGCAGAAAAGCAGGTAATTGGACAAAAGGATTTTGGACCAGAAGAGGTTTTTTCAGGATGGGAGTGCTTCTCACTGATCGCCACTCATTGGGAATTGTAGACTCCAGGAAAGACAAATTGACGAGGTGTGTAAATGCAGTGGCTTACTGAGAAGAGCAAGATTTCAGCAGAAACGATGGAAACCCATCGTGCCCAGTAGCTGTTGATCCCCTAACCACTTTGAGATTTTTCATCAATGTTTCCACAGACATAGGAACAGGGACACGTGGTAATAAGGAAATAAATCCTGAAGAAGATGTCTGGTGGACATTCAATAAGGTCACACAAATCCAAGGTCATGGAACTACGCAGACCGGGGTTTTCCAAATTGTCTGACCTGAGGTCAGTTGACCGACATCACATCACACACACATAATAGCGTCCAGGCAGTCGCAGCTGCTTAGAATTACCTTGAACGCGCAATCCTCATCCTAATTTTTTTAAGGAGGAAGAGTCAACCTCCTACATACAAAGGTGATAGCATTTGCGCCCCATATTCACGTCTAGTTGTCACTGACCGAACAGGAGACCCACTGAAACCTTTCCGAGGCTGTCCCACACATCGGAAGAAAAAAATATTTTCGCTGTGGTCAACCAAAATCAACCAATAAATACTGCTGTTTATGCAGTTTACGCAAACTTGGTGTAGCCAAACTGTCACAAATTATTTTAATCAGCTCTCTAATCCAAGCCTGGTGTAGCTTGGTTTGATAAAATATCAAAAGTTTGATCTATTTTAAATGTATAGGAGTCGTCTGCTTATTTACACTAACCAACACCTGTTAGATGAAAAAAATGGCTTAAAATCAATTTCAGGCATCGCATTGTTAGTGAAGGAGTTCGTCTTAATAAAGAAAGCGTCGAGCTTTTTGCTGTTCAGCAAAGCACACACACACACAGGGAGGCGCGGTGAAAGAGCACATGCGCGAGTTGGCACATTAGAGCCACCAATCAGCTCAAATGAGACGGTGACTGGTATCAAATAATGTCAAAACTCTGACGTATTTTGTTTGGGTGTGTCGCCGTTGGAGTTCGGTGCAGAAATATAAAGGTTTCCGTTAAGACGCCAGACGGCAACAATACGGACTTGTTCCTGGATCCGTGTGATGATGTGCTTATTCAGGACATGATGGATATGAAGGTGGAAGATCAGCTTCTGATATTCGCTAGTCAGGAATTGGAGGGATGTAAGATGGTGGCAGACTACGGCATTCAAGAGGAGTCCATCCTACGTCTGGTGTCCCGTCGGGCTGGCGTTATGCAGATCGTTGTACAGGTGGATACTCGGAAGTTGCCATTGCAAGTGCAGCCCACTGACAGGGTAGAAGTCGTGAAAAGGAAGCTTCGGGGCATGACAAACATTCCGGAGGACAAAAAGCACCTGTTCTTCGATGACAAGGAGTTGAAGAATGGTAAAATGCTGTTATAATGCGACATCTCGGGAAAATTCACCCTGCGTTTGGCACGACAGCAACAGGGTGACATGCAGATCGTTGTGGAGACAGGAACAGAGAGGCAGCTTACCCTTAAGGTGAAGTCGACTGACAGGGTGGACGTGGTGAAGCGGAGAATTCGGGCCATGGTGGACATTTCAGAGGATCAGAAGCGCCATTCTTTCATTGCAAGCTGTTGGAGAACGGAAAGACGCAGTCAGAGTACGACATCTTGGAGTACCCGACCCAGGCGCATGTGTTGCTTCTTCATTGTGCTGACATGCATCTTCAAGTTAGGACGCTCAATGGCAAGTCGATAGGGCTGATCGTCAATCATGACACTACCGTCACACAACTAAAAGCAAAAATCGAAAATTCGGAGGGCGTTTCACCGGCTGAGCAACGTCCGAACTGTCGCGGCAGGCATTTGCAAGACAATGAGACGCTGCGCGACTGCAACATCTGTGAGGACGCGAGCATTAAGTTTGTGCATCGTTTGGGGGTTGGTGTCGGCATGCAGATCTCCGTAAAGACCCAGACAGGCAGGTTGATAACACTGATTTGTGAGCCCAACTCTCGCATAGAAGACGTGAGAGAGCAAATTAATAAATTGGAGGGTGTTCCGCCGGGTGAACAGCGTCTGATGTATGCTAGTAAGCAGTTGCAGGATGGAAGGACGCTCAGTGACTACGGCATTCAGAATGAGTCGACCCTGCATTTGTGACACGTATGGAGGGTGGTGTGCAGACCTCCGGCACTTGTCGACTCTCGACAACATAAACTCGAACTTATACAACAAAAATCCGGACAATAGTTATTTGATAAAACAGTATTACTCACACTTTGTACATACCACCTTTAAATTGACAATTTTATGAGCGTGCGTGTACAAATGTATATGACGCACCGCTAGGTAAACAAGGGTGTTGCATATTACGCTCACTATATGAAACGAAATAAACTGAAACCTGATCTTTGTTGGTGAGCAGTTGGAGAACAGTTATACACTGACAGACTAAACTGTTCAGAAAGAGTCAACGTTGTATCCGGTGTTTTGTCTGCCGACTGATGTATTGCTTTGTTTTCTCCTTCCGAATAGCATATTTCTCCTTTTGTCTTTTTCGACTAACCTTAGAGTGGCTTAGTAGCGGTTGTGCGTATTGAGCTACAATTCTCAGCCCAAATCCAAAGTTGAGGGTATAAGTCAGAAGGCACCTATAGAAGGGATGAGGTTTGGTTAGTAACAAGTGGAGGAATGTCCCGTGCAAAAGCTACAGATGTGATCCGATAGCAGCATATTGGGATGAATGCTTCCTATATTTTAATTTGAGTCTGACCTGCAATTTTACGCATGAGATTGAATGAAGACGTTCAAGTCGGTTCGTGACAAGGTATCGGTAACCAGTTTTTCCCTATCCGTGGGCATGATTAGTGATGCCGGGAAGCAGTGGGTGAAGTTGGAAGTTGGTGAAGGTGGGAATAAGCCGTTTGTAATAGTTGCCTGTTCGGATCACGCCGGAGTCACCAGTCTTTCGTGGGTCTGGGCAGTGGTTGGGCTCAGAGTACTCCTATCATCAGCCTGAATCCCCGGGTGGTAGGTGTAAGGCAGAAATCACCAGAGCTGGGGATTTATTCCTCACAGAAACATGCATTGCTATTTCAGACAGAAGTAACCATTGGCGTGGTCAGAACTAGCATTTACTAGGTCTAGTCAGGCCTGAGATTGTGTGTGTGTGTGAAATAGATATTATCTGCTTTGATGCGATTGTAGAACAAGTACAAGTGGTGTACAATTGGTGCGTTGCCTTGCCCAAGGGGTTGTCGTGTGAAGTGGCCCATGCTGCATCCTTAGGCAGCCACGCGTGTTTGGACGGGCGTGTGCGTTCGCGCGTGAGGAACTCGGTCAAGCGTCTTTAGTTCAGCGAATTGGAAATCGAAGTTATGTGACCTTGAGGCGGTGCGCTGTTGTGTGTCCAACGCAACTTCTTGTGGTATTTTAATTACTATGTGTGTGGGACAGAAGTCTTTTTGTAGACAGGACGTGTACTGCATGATGCACAAGTGGAGAATCTTGTTATTGAGATAGTGAGTATGTGGCATGAGGGAGGATAAATGTAATGGGCTGAAGGGAAACCAGTCAGAGAAAAGTAGGCGGGAGCGCGGTCCGATGACCTTGACCGGTCACTTGTCGTGCGCATGTGGCGTGATGACCTGACACTGCGCGTGACACACCCTGCATCCTTCCACAGCTAAATTATACAGCAAAGGAAAAGCGAAGGAAATAGCAAAGGAAACATTAAGGTGTTCACAAGTGTTATCACCTAACGCTAAATGTATTGGAGGAATCGCGTCGACCGTTTCAAAGCTGCAGCGCTTTTCGAAGCAGGTGGCTCTCCTACCCGTAAGCAAGCGTCGGCTGGCGATAGTAGAGAGGCAGGGGACATATCCTGCAGCTAAGTGTGTTATGTTCTGTGTAGGCAGTAGATTGTCTAGCATCGAAAAATCGAAATCAAGGTCGAGGCTGGCTAGCTGGCTGACAGTTTGACCATCCCGAATTTTTCACCTCCCATGTCCACGTCGGTACGAACTTGGTCCAACAAGTTGCGCGCAATTGTCCCATCTTCTACAGGTAATTCTACTATTTTGCCTCACTGTTTCGACCTTCAGTCGGGCACCAGTTCTCTCCATCTTCCGGGTCCGTCTACAGCGTGTTATATCGGGTGTCTAGGCTGAGGTATTGCCACACAATGACGTCTTGTGTGAGTCCCCAAAGAGAGAACATGACAAGAGAATGCAATAGCAGAAGCCTTTTAGTTTTCTATGTACAACAGATTTTAGGGAAAACAACTTGTGTAACGATGTCCACTGAGCCAATCAGATTTCCCTCTGAGATGGTGACCAGTCCCATTGTTTGTTTGACTCAGTGGATGACAGTGGTTTAAACTGTGAATTATAGATCGTTTTGACGGCTTTTGTACATTCGCACATGTAGGCCGATCGATAGCCTGCTTGGGTTGGGGTCATGTTTCGCAAGCTACTGCTTGCTCAGCTGTTTTTTAGGCCTGCCTAACACAGCGGACCCTCAGTTTAGGAGTTTAATTCCTTCCTGTAGAGAGCTCGTCATGTGATGCAGTCGTCTTCTGACACGGTTCACTGATTGGCTGCAGGCGATCAACGACCCACGCCGTGGGGGCAAGAATAAATGGCGGACACGACATCGCCCTCGACGATGTCCACCATGAGCCTCAACAGGCTGAAGCAACAAGGTAACTCACGCGAGACTATAGTGAAAACAAATCTACCCCACTCTCCCATTTCTCCCACACCGGAGCCGGTGCCAAGGCGAAAGTCAAGAAGACCGGAGCTGAGGGAGGGTGCAAGCGGCTGGTGCTGTGGCAGTACACCGGGGCGAAAGGCCCAGTGAGTTCCGCGTTGCCTTTTGAATGGACTTTGTGTGAAGTTGCAGCTGACCCGGTGGACAGGTGGTCATCGATTGGCGGACTCTTGTGCAAGGCTTGTTGCGGCGAGAAGGGGGAAGCGTACGGTTTCTGGCAGCGGTTGCCAAGTGCGCGGCGAAGAAAGGCAGGCAGCGTGAGTCAACAGCGGCAGGCTTCCACAGTACCCCCTGGCAAGACCAAAGGCGGTGGTAATGGACGCCGAAAGGCCGGACCGATGCCAATGGTAGAGAAAGGAAAGGAAACAAACGAAGGGAGATTAGTAAAAGATGAAGAAGTATGTACGTATCAGCGGTAGAGTTTGAAAAGTTGGTGTTGCTGGCTTATGAGAGTCCGGTTGATGGGCTGGTTGTGACTCGCAGGAGTTGCTGTGCTGTCATGCGTGAGTCGTGTAAGAGATTGGGCATCGCGACTACGTGTGAAAGAGCCATGTTGGCTGCGTTGAACTTCGACGGCAAATCCGTATGCCGTGTCAGTGTTGGCTGCGTTGAGTTAAGAAAGGAGGGATACCGTTGGCAGTAGAAGAATAATCAGAGTTTGGAAAGAAGGTTAGGATATGGACACTCAAAGCGGGCACAGCTGTTCGGTATGGTAAAGGAACCATAACCTGGGTCGACGGGCTGTGAGCGATTGAGCATTACCGTCTTGCTTCGCGACAGGCTGTTGATGATGAAATTTTTCATTTCGCGGTCACATAAGTTGACGCAGAAAAAATTCAACTGAAGTCGAGGAAGGCGTGATGATGAATGTGCTCAGCCAGATCAAAATTTGAGAGTTCAGATCACGTCGGTGTCACCATTATCGCAAAGGTGTTAAGGCTAATCTTGTTTAACCCTAACGGCTGCGATCTTCCAGGCCCGGTTCCTTAGGAGATGAGAGAAGTCTTCGAAAGCCATGGAGTAGAGACAATAAACTGCTTACAGAATGAGTTAAAGAATAGTTCATAGGATGGTTGACTCGGTCTGGCATGGCTTCCGACCATGAGGAGCGAGAGAGAGAGAGCCGCAGCCTCGCATCCGCCGCGCACCTGGGCGAAAGTACGAGTGAGTTCCGCCTTGCTTGTTGGAAAGGCTTAGTGTGAAGTCAGAGCCAACCAGGTGGACAGGCGGTCATCGATTGGCTGGCGCTTGCGCAAGGATTGTTGCAGCGAGAAGGGGGAAGCGTACGTTTTCTGGCAGCGGCTGCCAAGTGCGTGGCAAAAAAGGGCAGGCGGCGTGATTCAACAGCGGCAGGCTCCCACAGCGCGACCAAACTCGCTAGGTAGACACCCGACGGGGAGCACCGTAAATGCCACATAAAGAAGGAGCCATTAAGCCTGATTCTCAGTGTGCAGTTAGTCAATATACACAAAAAGATGCACACTGGGCCGGCTGCGGTGTTCAAGTTATGCCGTCAGTTGGCAACCCTCCAAACCACTGCGTTTAGCGCACTACCATATGTTCAAGCGCATTGGATTTATTATCATGAGGAAGGAATTATACTGAGGATCGACTTCCCTCTCTCTCTCCCCCACCGCCAGCGACCTGCCATGGCCTAACTGCTCAGTCACCTGAGGTGGGCTGGGCGCAGTCCTGAAAAGGAAAAGAAGCCGGAGATGAGCATTGTAGAGCAGGTTGTGGAGGGGAAGAGGAAAGGACGAAGAGATAAATGTGGGGGGGTGTAGGGAGGGAGACAGAGAGAAAAAAGTAAAATGAGTGAGGAAACAAGAAGGAGAACTAAACGAAAGAATGAGAAGGCAGCTTACCTTTCAGTAGAGGATCTTCAGGGAGTGCTAGGGCTTTCGATGGGAAAGCTTGCGTTGACGCTGAAAAATTAAGTTTGAGATGCGAATATTGTACTTTTGGCTGCTGGTAATAGCGCGAATAATACTTACGTCAATAAGGGTAATAGTGCTACTAAGGACAACAAGGAACAAGTAAAGAGTACTGATGTTACCTGATGGGTGGTACTAAGTTGCTATTGATAAAAATAGCATTCTGATATTGATGCTAGTAGTCGACAAGATCGTAATAGTGGCACACACACACACACAAACACACATACGATGGTTCCCCCGTCGATTTCGACGATGGGCACCGCGTGCTCCAACAAACCGCAGCAAACGCCGAGGCAAGCCGAGGCAGACACCGAGGCAAGCTGGGCAAGCTGCACAAAGGCAACAGCAAGCAGAAACAATGCAGCGAACCACCGCGAATGAAAAAGGAGTTAAAGCAGATTTGCGGAGAATCTGCCCACTCGCTCGCTCGCCCGTCCCCTCTCCGTTTCCTGTGTAAATGCAAAGTCAATAAGACCGGGGATGAGGGGGGAGGGTGTAGATGGCTTGCGCGGTAATCACTCAACACGCGCGCACTTGACTCAGCCAACTCGCTAGGTAGGCTCCCGCATGTGCGGGAGCGCCATAAAGGCCACATTGAGAAGGAGCCCTTGCAGCCTGACTCTCAGTCCTCCATCTGCTCGCGTACGCAACACACGCGTACAGGAGGAGCAGCAACGTAAGCAGCCCCAGTTTTCCCGTCAGTTGGCAAACCCGCCAAGCCACGGCTTTTAGCGGACCGTGATAGATTCAGGCGCATTCAGATTTATTCTAGTGATGAGATAAACGCGCCGAGGGTCCACCTCACTCCCTCCCCCACAGTTTAATGACCGCCTAGCTACTCGGACACCTGAGGTGGGGCCTGCAACCCAATGGGAGCGCGAACGTATACACCGACGGGGAATCAGAACCGAGGGAAAGTGTCAGCACCTACTAGACAACAGGAACCGTGGTTTGATGAAGTCTGGCATTGCATATGCACATAGACGTTGGATCTCAGAAGGGTGAGAGCAGCCCTGCACGAAGCCTGTGCCAACACTCTTCTGAGACGGGGTAACCATTCCATCATCAACTGAGGGTAGCAGATCTTATCGTAGTAGCAGCATTGCTGCAATGCAATTCTACTGCAGTACTAGTGACAAGAGTAAGGCTACCGGCGAGAGATGTATTACGAGGACTAGTAAAGCAAGAGGGCTAGATATATTAATGGGGGTATCGGTAATGCAGCAACTAGCATATTGCGAATACTTACGGTGATATAACCTGGAGTAGAGATAGTGGTAGTTGAGGTAGTGCTACAGAAGTAGTGCTATTGCTAGTGATGCAAGAAAAAATAGTGATAGTAGTAATATTGTTAAGAGTAAACAATAAATAGCAACAAAAGTGTAGCAAGGGAAAAAAATAAAAACACAAAACATCAAATAAAGATAATGTTACAAGTGAAGTTATGGCGTCTATGGTGTGCAGTAACTAGTTATATGCTGCAACCCGGAGACATACCGGGCGTGGGAGCACACACACCGGAGACCCTCACTTGGTTTAGCCCGTCGATCGGCGCGAGGAACCGGGGGGTGGCCGCTAGGCAGAGCTTATCTCCGGGGCGCCACAAGTGAGAGTTAGATACCAGCTAAGGACGTTAGGCGTAGCCATCACCTGCACGAGGAACATGATGCGATCTGCCACAAGCTTCACCTTGAGTCCCCAACTGTACACATAATACCTCCCCCCCCCATCACACACACACACTGACAACTCATTAACGGAGTGGAAGAATGTCAAGCAAAATAACGTTTCTGTTAGTGGTTCGTTCGTTACCTGAAATGCCCGTAGATGGAGTGTTGCTTGCCTCCCGAGGCTCCCCTGTAGGCCTTTCTGGTTGGCCCCTATAATCGCGGTCATCAGATTTTTGGACAACGTTTTCTTAGAAGAACACTTTAAGTCAGTAACTCTTGATTACTAGGCTTTTTTGTTACCGGTCGCCACAAGCTGGGGCTTAAGGGAAGAGACTGTGTCGGTAATATGGGTGCATGTAACTCTTCCATTTAAGGGCTTTGCTCTTTTATCACAAGTTTTATGCTTTTTGAGCCAGTCTTCCATTCATATGACAAATTTTGTTCAAATTGGCTCCTTATTTAGAGTAGAGGTCATCGGAGTTTGTTGTGCCATCTCTTTTGTGACTTATCAAGCGCACCAGAAATCGCACTTCTGTTCTCGCGTCTGCATGATTTAAATCAAATTCATGTAACCACGCTGACAGTCATGTCTCAAGCGCGGTGCGCCTGGCTTCGTCCAAATACCAACTGTAAGCTATCCTAAAGTTTAAGACTGACCTACATAATTGAATTAATTTCGGAGCTCTTGGCTATCAACCGTCTGAGTGATCACGTCTGCTATAGGCGTGGTTAGTCTGAGCTTGTCTCGTAAAGAAAACTTTGAGGTATTTCTGCGAAAATTCCTATTTCATTACTGAAATGTCTTTTGTGGCAAACAATTGTTTTCAGTCATTCATCATCAGGCCGGTATATGACATGGGGGATACAACTGGTCAGTTAATTGCAGCGTTTTTATAATCGTCAGTTTGGAGGGTGGGAAGAAAGGGAGTAAGAGGGTGAGGGTAAGTAAGCATCTGGGTTTTCCCTCGTCTCCTGCATGCTGGCGCCTGCGTGGGTAGGACGTTGGTTGCGATGTGAAGCGAAGACAGGGGATGTTCTGACGGTCAGCGGGTTTCGGTCTGGATGTCTGCCGCGTAGCTTGCGCTTGACTATTCTCTGTGGCTTCGTTTTGTGTGTTTGCAGAGGACGTGGCTTCAGTAGGCGTGAGGTTTACGCTTGCAGTCGGCCAAGGGAGACATATTGCTTGTACCAGCGCCTTTTGACTGCATAGAATGGGTTTTGCTAGCCGGATTGCCACTGCTTCTGCTGTGACTAACACCCACTTGCGCAGGCCTTTTGAGTAGTGTGACGGCGTGTGGTATATGACCCGGAAGGCTTCTCTCACGTCCACTTCGTGGTTCGTATCAATTCGGTGGGCGAGGATTGAGCTTGAGGTTGGTCTATTCTCTCTTTTGCTGAGCCATGCCGGTATGTGCTCACGTATTCTCTTCTCCAGACGTCGCGTTGTTTGGCCAGTATATCCCTCTCCACAGGACTAGGTGAAAGAATAGATGCACATCGATGTGGCCTGAAACGGTAGTCTGCCTTTACCTCCCATTCGCAGAAAGGGACAGTAAGTAAAGAGAACCCGCAAGTTTGCAGCCGGGAAGGCATTCATGACTGCTGTCTTCAAGCGCTTTTTTACCAGTTCACGCGTTGCGTCTCCCATAAACGACAGTCTTATGAATCGATCTTTCTTTTCCGCCGTTGCAATTGCGACCTTTGTGGCACGCTCCTTGAAGCTCCGAAGGGTGAACCTTTCCGGATAACCATTTTCATGGCGTGTGTCCTTTAGTTGCTGTAATTCTACTTACACTATTTCAGGCGAGCAGAAACGGCGTATTCTGACTGCCATTCCCTGAAGTACATTCCGTTGGACTTTAAGGGGAACGAAGCTGTGAAAATTAACGTATTGCCCAGTCCATGTTTTCTTTCTAAAAAGTCGGCGTTATATTAAGCCGTCCTCTTGTCTGTGCAAGAGGACGTCTAGGAAAGTGAGTTCCTCGTTCGCCTCTGTTTCCACTGTAAATGTGAGTGCTATGTGGGCCATATTGCATTTTTGGTCTAGGCCATCGATATCAGCGGTCTAATTTGTCAAGCAAAAGATGTCATCCACATATCGGCCATAGAACTTAAGGTCATTGATCGTGTCTTTGAGCTTCGTTTCCTCGATCTTGTCCATGAAGACATTTGCCAGGAATGGTCCAAGCGGTGAGCCCATTGCCACTCCGTCTATTTGCCTGTATAGCCGGCCATTACAGAGAAACTGTGCATTTTGTGAACAGCATGTTAGTAGTTCTTTCAGCATCTGCACTGTCATCCCTATCTGGTGGTGTGTTTTCCGTATGAAGTCGCATAGGTATTCTACGGTTTCAAGTACCGGGACGTTGGTGAACAGTGACGATACATCTAATGACAGCATCATCGTTTCGTCAATATTAGTATCCTTGACACCCTCGACGAATTCAAAAGTGTCTTTCAGGCTTCTTGGCTTCGAGGTATTTGCTGCGATAGAAGGTAATGTACACCTGTGCAGAGCAGCGCACGGATCAATAGCCATCGCTGTGAGAGGGCACATGTGCGATACCGCAACAGGGCCTGCTGCAACCAACTTCTTCAGATGCCGATCGAAGTCTACAATATGGGGAGTACTGCAAGCAACATGTCACAATTTGCGAAAGACTAGTAATCACTCACTCATCCACATTAAGTACTGTTGCAATACTGATTGTCGTGCAGTCTAATCTCAAGTTTTCTTAGTCAAGCCAGGTAGCTGGCTCTGTAATCAGTTTCTTTCTGCTCGATTAGAAAAAGTAAATTTTGTAAAAATGGCCACCTAAATAGTATGCATTTTCGCCATGCATTTTGACTGCCTGCATAAATTCAAATATAGTTTAGAGAAAGCATGAATAAACATCTTCCTTCTTGTTCTCTTTTGGTAGAAAATTACGCTTGCTTTAAATGCTATGCTTAAGGAAAGCGTATCTTTTGGTTTTAAATAAATTTTATAAATTTTCCAATAATTTTGAAACCTACTGACTGCTACACTCAAATTCAAGGTTTACAAACTGCCCACTGTGCCCATCCTGTTTGAGGAAATGTAGGCTTTCGCCTCGAGTTTCAGGAAGAAGTCGCATAATTCTACTCATATTTTTCGGCAACAGTAGCTCGTGTAGGCTCACTCATAAATCCCGACGCCCTGCATGTTTTCCTACGAAAACGGTGGGCATAGGTTTTAATGGATGTGGAATTAGGACACGCCGTGGAAAATGCTTTAATAAATGCTAGATGCATTATTATTTTACTGTTTTGAGAAGTGTTGTTGATTTATATCTGTAGGTTTTTCAGGTCCGTATTATCGTTTAGCTCTTTGCGGAAAAGCCGATTATCATATTACTTGGTTCTTGAATTTCCCGAAAAATTGAAATGTTGGTAAGAAAGTTGTCTACTTCAAATTACATGTGGTCCAACTTACCGTTCTGGAGTTAGATTAGTATAGTCCGCGGCACGAAGCGCCGTGCACACATTCACGTTACATGCGGAACAGCCTACTCCCAGCGGCTACGGGAAACAACTTCGGCTACGTTTTTTCACTTTACACTTACTTCTGAAAATTTCCTTCGCTGCCTATCCTATTTCCCTATCACCCCAATATTATGTAGCTACCGTTTTTGCCACTTTTCAATAGATAAAGATCATGCTGCATACTTTGTAGGCAGGATTATGAAATGAATAGATACACTGCAATATGAATGAACATTTCACAATCGTAAAAAATCTCATAATTAGGAATTTTTCTAAAGCTGAAGGATACCCATTCTTTAAGTGTTAAATATAGAGAAGGCGTTATAATCGGCCAAAAGATTTTAACAAAAATATTTCTATACATGTCATCTATAATATATATTTGTATCACGTGCATCGTCTCCCATAGAAGAGGAAGAAGAAGGGGTTGGTTCGTGGACCAAATTGTACAGACATTCAGCATCAATGATAAAAATGCATACTATTTGAATGACAATTTTTTACAGAATCTTTTATCTAATTGGTCAGAAAGAAGCTGATAACAGAGCCGGCAACCTGGCATGACTGAGAATACTTGGGATCAGACTGCACAAAAATAAGTATTGCAACCGTACTTAAGAATTTTTTGCAAGTAATTACCAGTTTTTCGCGAATTAGGGCATTTTTCTTGCATCACTCGCAATACTGTACCTTCCTCCTATTGTTGGATAAACTACACTCTAAACAACTGCAACCGATCGACCGAGATCGGAGACACCGATGAGTGCAAGGCAGGCTCCGACATAGTTTAGTTTCCCATGAAATGGGAACCAACATTTGGCAGTACGCTTTGTATTCGAACAAGTTACCTACGCTGGACTGCAAGATTAGTTATCATGCAACCCAATCTCAAGATAGACGAGTTGTGGTAGGATCTTAGCTTTTTAAGGAGCTTCTTTCTGGCGGCTTACGAGAGAAAAAATAGCTACTTCAAGTGCATGCATTTTGGTTATTTCATTGAAGTGCCCTTTTAACTTCAAGTATATTTTATCGAAAACATGCACACAGCCATTCCTTACTACACTCATTTGGTACCAGTGTAGCGACCCCCTTTCTTAGTCATGATTTCCTCGGCCGTCGCGCGGACTAGGTCATGTCTGGCGTGACCAACACGCGTCCGCAAGACACCAAAGTCACGGCCTCCGTTCAAGGCCACTCCTGTCTGTCTTTCTCGAGGCGGTCTAGTCTCATTAGCCAACCACTTATCAAGGTTAGACCAGTGCCCGAGATGCGGACGATTTGTTTACGCTCATTAACTTCCAGAGCCGACGACTCACTGTTCGGCTGCAGATTCACTGGACTCCGGCTCATTCATGGCTGGCCTGCACTCGTCTGGAAGTCACTTCTCCTATTGCTTACATACTACGCTGGTTTCTACCTAAGTAAACTCTCCCTGACAATATGGCCTTTCACGCCTTTTTCTATTCAACTAGCTTTTACATGTTGGGATACGTTCTCTCGTCTATTATCTGGCTGGACCACATCGTATCCCACACCAGCTTGCACCGTGTTCCCATCTTTTGCTTAAAAAAGATCATTTTTGGCCTAAGAAACTGTCTAAATTGCTAAAATATTTAGACCCTATCGTCCGTTGTTTTTTAATCCAAGGTTTAGAAATTGCATGCTGTATGCATTGTGCATTATAAAAGTGGATTAGTTATCTACTGCATAAGTAGACAATCATGTAATTTGCATGAAATGTTTAGCTGAGTATGGATCATATCATATACTTTATATGCAATATTAATAAATTTACGGATGTGATGTCTTATGAATGAACTTTTCGCATTCTTTAAAAGGCTTACAATTGGGTACTCATTTAAATTGCAAGATACCCTTTTACGGGGTATAAAAATAGCAGAAGGCGTACTCTGCTACCAAAGGAGTATTAAGAAAATGGTTTGCGCATGTTTTCTCTGAAACAGAAATATCCGAATTAAGAACGTCATTGGCAAATATATATTAGAAAATGTATTCGAATTAATTTTTCATTTCTTTTACGGATTATAGTTCCTGCAGGAGCTCAGACAGAAGCTTGTCGTAAAGCAGGCATTTTGACATGACTGAAATATCTTCTTTTAGGCTGCAAGGTTATCACTCTTACAGCACTACTTCATTAGTTTCTTCAAAACCAAAGCGCATTTTCGAATTTTAGCTGACCATTTATATAATATTAAAGATGCAAGCAGCAGTATCTTTTTTGAAGTTTCTCCGCTGGGCTGCTGCATATCAACAAGATGGATTTTCGTAAAGACGCTAAAACTGGAGGTGGGGCCGAGCGAGAAGACCGCATATTTCCTAAGAATTTTCAGACGGAACTAGTCTCCTAAGGAAGCCTTCGATTTATCTACTGCATTTGAGAGTAGACTACATATTCGACAGTTCGATCGTTGATTGCGACTGTGTCCACCACTAGGTTCAACGAGTTGGAACGCTAAGGTGACTTCCGCGAAATATACAGCGAAGGTAGACTCGTGGATAATCTACCTAACGCTCGGACCACTCCCACACCGGGAACCGGTTTTCAAGACAAACTAAAGAAGGGCGGAGTTGGGGGAGGGCGCAGGCGGCTGGCGCGACCAACACTCTAACTCTCGTCACAACAACATGCCTCGCTAGGCAGGTACCCGAATAAGAGCACCATAAAGACCGCATGAAGAAGGAGTCATTTATCCTGACCATCAGCCCGCAGTTAGCCCCTCTACACAACAAGATACACCGGGCCGACTGGGATGGGTGGAATGGGCGCATTGGTGAAAAGGAAAACAGATCAGAGATGAGCATTGAAGGGCAGGTTGTGCAGGGGAAGAGGAATGGAAAAAGAGAGAAAGGGGAAGGGAGGGAGACAGCGAAAAAGAAAAACGGGAGAGGAAACAAGAACGAGAACACGAACACAGGTTACCTTTCAACGGTGGATCGTCATAGAGTGCTAACGGTTTTCGATCGAGGAGCTTGCGTTGACGCTTTATAATAGGCTAAAGGTATGACTATTGTGATTGTGGCTGCGGGTTTTAGTGTTATTTACACTTGCAACAATAAAGGCAATAGTTCTACAAAGGATAACCAGGAGCAACTAATAGGACGGATGTTACCTTAGAGGTGGTACTAAGTTGCTATTAATATTCGAATATTAATGCTAGTCGGGGTATAATACCGCTTAGTGGACCAAACACACACGTGTGAGACAATCAAGATATTTTCAGCAACGTTTTCCTGGTGCAAATTGCAAGATAGCAAAAACATCAGGATTTGCTTTAACTCACTTAACCAAATGGGCTTCATGACCGTGCACTATGACCTTTCTCTTTTTCCTGTACCAAGTCAATTTAGTATGTACTCATTCGTTGTTCATATTATGCAATGAGAGGAAGCAGCTGAAGAGCTTTCCTGAATTTTCATGGATCCAATAAATCCTGCTGTCTTTACCACCGTTAAAATCATGATATCAATGATCGGGTTTGTCCACGCTGCGCGTCCTGGCTGGAAAGCGGCTAGCACCATCTCTCGGTCAGGTCTCACACAAGTCACGGAGAGCACAACCTACATCAGATATCGTTAAGCATGTGCAACAAACTTAGTGATTGATAGGCAATTCAAACAGAACTAGAAGAACACTTGTAACAGGCCAGCAACAGGCAGGTAGTGGCATACAAACTATTTCAGGTCAAACATCTGCTTTGGCGATTTTCACTGAACCTGAAGATAAACGTAAAAAGGGAGTTACCCTAGGTTCTTACGCTTAGTTTGAAAGAAATAAACAAAACGTACCCTCGTCCAATGGTCACTGTAGAAAAGCACCGATATGCTCCTTACGAAGTTACCCGGTTGTCCGGATATACAATGCTTGCGGCCAGTTTCATTTGACGGAGCTTAAAACATATCGCACCTAGCAAGGCCTAATAATGGCATGAATAGTGACTTGTCAAATGCGACTATCTACGAATCTAGCCAGATCATTTCGCACTTTTCTCTAACTGCAATGGTCGAATGTCCTAGGCTGTTTAATAACCTCATCTTAAACAGTGGCGCCGCATATCAGCTAATGCACAACATGCTCAAACTCTATCAAGAGTCTTTCCTGGACGATAGAGGTTAACTGTCGTGATGGCTGAAGCCTAAGGGCGACCCTAATCACTACGACTTTGTATCCGTTCCCGTAAAAGCAAAGAAAAATGTGGATGCCAGTGGAGTTTATATTGTTTCCTTTGACGGGGTTGAACCAAGAAAGACAGGGGAGACCAAAGTGGCTATTTCCGGCTTATTAGCCGTCATCAGCCAGCCATAGACAATCCAAGGTGTGAATCACGCCATATTTCAATCCGCAGTGTAACACTCTACTACTGAACTCCAAGGCACAAGAGGACGTTAAGGCGTGGCGACCATGGATGCACAAAGATAACCAGATGCTGGAAAGAATTCAGCGAAGGGCAACGAAAATTGTGAAGGGTCTAAAGTCTTCATCTTACGCATGTAGACTAGAAGCACTTAACGTTTTCCCCTTGAGTATGGACAAATCCGCGGCGACCTCATACAGACGTACCGCTTAGTGAGGAATCGGGAGTGTGCCCTGACTTCTTCGCCTCCGCCAGTTCAACCAACCTCCGTGGGAATTCCCTCACACTGCGGGGAACCCAATCCCACCTAGAGGTCCGCAAGCAGTCGTTCTCATAACAAGTCATCGGTGTCTGGAACGGACTGTCCGAGGAGGTCGAAATGGCGAACTCCACAGAAGCGTTTGAACGGAAACTGGATGAACATCTACTTAACACTTACCGTTCATATGTACGAGGGAGCAGGAATAATTTACGCCCCGGAAATACCTATAGATAAAACTTTAAATTTGTATATGCTAGTCACTATTTTACAGTAACACATTTTATGTTGGATATATTATGTACAATAGAGACTATTCTGACTGCTCAGACGCACACGTTAAAATTTGTACATGTATATATGTTACTCACTGTTTATAGTGACGTATTTTATGTTGGATATTTCATGCATACCGTTTTCAATAGGGTCTTCAAAGGCATTGCCTACTAGCCTAAATATGCTGAACTATATTCCCTAACTAGACCGCTGAGTGCTCTACTATCATCATATTCCCGATCACAACCGATAAAAACAATGGGCCCGAAGCTCAATGGTAGAGCGTTACGTTCCATGACCAGAGTTTGAATCTCGGGCGATCAACACCTGGGATCGGTGGATGACGGCTAATGATCTGGAAATATTCACTACGGTCTCCCTTGTCTTTAAAGGCTCCACTCAATCAATTGCTAGAAGTCCCTGTGCGACGGCCTGCAGGAGCTCCGTATTGATCTCCAAGGCACAAAGCAATGAGCATATTCCCTAAACAGATCCATGAGGGTTTTATTATCAATCTGGCATACGGACGAGGGATCACGCTTGAGGGCACCAGAATGACGTCCCGCGTGAAGGTGAAATAAGCGCCATGTGACATACCTGATTCGGCCTTAAGGTGGAGGGCTGCGATTGGCCGAGAACCCGACTACTCTTAGTACACACGTGCAGGTACGGATACACAGGAACTGCGAATGGTCTAACCCAAGACGAACTCTGTCTTCGGCACCGGTTAACGCATTCATTTCACGTGCACAGACTTGCATTTACAACCTTGGACGACAATTGGACGGAAGGGTGCCCGACACACACAGATCTGTGCGGCAACTGAGGCATGAAGATGAATCTGTGAACACTTACGAACAGTTTAAGGAAACTGTGTCGATTCAGCAGACAGTGTTTACCCACTCCGCCATTTCAAGAGTCATTGAAAAAAATAAATTGTATATTCAAGGCCCAAGGAGCCCTTTCATTACAAACTTAGTGCTATCGTGAGAATAAGAAAATAAAAATAGTTCAGATTAACTACGAACTCTTGTAAAATAATTATCGGGGCAGTAAAAAAACTACTGCATCGGTGGATGAGTTCAGAGAGGAACCGATTTCCCAAAAACATGTAGGCGAAAAACCTGCCTAAATGGGTAGCAATTTATAACGTGAGGCAGTTTAAAGGGATCCTGCTATTGATGGTTCGGGACGCTTATTTTCACGGGAAAAATAACATAGCGGAGAGATGGGAAGGGATCATGCGGAACAACAGGAGAAGGCAGTGAAAGTCAAGGCAACATCACAACGATGCCACCTACCAGACTCCGGAGACCACGAGCATCCGAGCGGTAACCATCAGTAGCGACTTTGAAGATCACCGTATCCTGGGAACAGCTTCAAATGCTAGGAGGACTCTTTTCGAAATCATCCTCCAGAGTCCACGAGCATCCGAGCGGTAACCATCAATAGCGACCACCGTATACTGGGAATAGCTTCAAATGCCAGGAGGGCCCTTTTCGAAATCTACAAATTGCGTGTTTGGATTGCGTGTTTGGATTGCGTGTTTAAAATTCATCCACAGCGACCTTTCAGCGATCTTTTTTCTCAGGGATCTCTCACCGAATGCGTATTTGGATCCGAAGTATTTTGATTTACTCCAACAACCATCAATATTCTTATTGGTTTTACCTACCTCGTACATCCGGGACATCGTATTTTATAGAAAACTCTCGATTGGCGCAAGACCGTCAGTGTGGTTGGGGTCTGCCGCTCGGTGCAACTTTCACAGCGTCAAAACCGCGTAACAGACACCTGATCGAATATCGGGTCCGCTGAGGACAAACAAAATACACCTTCTATGACTGGACAGAGCCAGCTTCGTGGAACTTAGGTGTCCATTCAGAATCTTTGGATGTGATGACCAGTCCTCAATACAGCGAAGTTGTAAATTGTTTTCCAATTGGTAAATAAACATAATCAGTTATTACCTTTTTGAGGGCATTGCACTCTTACTTCGTCTTCGGTTCTTGCTCCTTGGCCCTAATCCTTATCTCCATACTTTTTATGATATCCGTCATTGCTGGATTTTGTACAAATTCTGATACTTAAATAATTAAGACATTGTTAGAATATGGTATAATGAGGGCAAATAGTTCAATTCTTTTCGTAGAAGACAAATCAAAGCAAGTGGGAGCATTTCAAATACAAGTCGACTAAGGCATCTTTGAGAGGCGATAACAACCAGAGACTACAAGCGATAAGAAAAATAAAAAGACCTAAATCTGAAAATCTGTTCTGTAGTAAAAGTCAGTTTGACCAAGGAAGTGGGTAAATGTGGAATCTAACGAACGGGGTTCTTGAAAGGCAGATGTCCCAAAAATATTCTGATTTCTTCATCCGTGCCCCTTTTGTCCTCCTTGCATGCTGCAATTCTGGCAGCCATTTAGAGGTTTCAAAAATGTGACAGAAACAGGTATTTTGTAAATCCGGAAGATCACTGCGCTTGGGACGGCTAACCATCGCCTGTGTACTCGGGAAGGTTTGTAAACGTGGAGCGGAGAATATCATAGGAGTGAATGACAGCCTTCTTATTTTCTCCTGTTATGAGAGCATACCTCCTGAGGAAGCCGGTTCCCGGAGTATCCTTAGAGGATACGACTATGGTACAACCTAATTTTTTGATCAGTGACGCGTCGGAGCCTTCGCGCCATATTTCATAGCTTGGTATATCTGACCTGTCGAGATTGAAAGCCAGTTGATAGTACGTAATCGGTGTCGACGGTTTGTCAATTGCCAGGTCCTCATCGGTTAGGTATCTCTTAAGTTCCACAATTTTGAGAGCCGATTTCGCACTCTGTAGGTTAGCACATGCATAGAATCGGGGAAAGGTGTCATCAAGTCGACGCAGACAGGACTCAAGAGAATTTTTATCGAGGCCCGTTACTATTACAGCTCTAACCTTCTGGCCCCGCTTGAGGCGAGCTTCTTGGGTAAGGCGGATTTCACAGTTGCAAGATTTTTGAATTGACAACATCCGCCTATCGGATACATTGAGGAATGGCTTGAGGAGACCGCTTTCACAGGGTATGTAAAATCTATAGCCCGCAAGACTGTTTGCCATGCTTTTTCTTCCTCTTCCGAGGCCTACTTGTCTAATGAGGCACGCAGCTACCCCTGTGCAGGCCGCGTGCGCAGTAAAATTTAAATGCTTCTAGCAGCGATCGATATTAGTCAGCTGTCGATCTGCAATGTTACAGCACCCGTATGACAGGCGATGACAAGCCTTCCGGAGATGTTAGAGAGATTCTGCTGGCGGTCAAAGATTCAGTCCATCTGGAAAAATGAGCCTGACCTCTTTGACGAGGCCATTACGCACATACACTCAGAAGCGGCCGTTTTCGATGCCATAATTCGTAGTAAAAATGCAACACTACCGTCGTGGGAAAAAATAACACAGACGATACAATTTTTGGAACAAAACACATTTTGGCGCTCAAATCCGTTTTCCCTATTGAACAATTTCGACGATCCACAACTCGCGCTCATCGTAAAGAAGCTAAAAATTCAAGATGTTAAAGATATCTGGAAGGAGCGTGATGCCGTGACGCAGCCCAAGGGATCTGAAGAAGTGCGTCGTAACATGTCTGACGCTCCGGTCAAAGCGAAGACGGAAGTGTCCAAGTTGGGCAGCGCTGCTGAGGACATCCAAACACCTTCAGCTTACGGCTACTTTCAGAAAGAAACGTATAATGAAGGCCTGAGAAATGAAAACTCTAACACCGTTACTTTGCTCCACAACAACGGGCCTCAGTGTCCAGCTGCCTTCAATGAAATGGAAGTGCCGAGAGCTCTCAGAAGAAATGCCTCACTGGAGGTTACTGTTCCATTGGGAAACAGGATTGTGTAAAGGTAACAGTGATTTACGTCCGAGAAAAAGAGGCTGCAAGCTTATCAAGCAACATTTAACAACACAGACGGTCGAGGATGATCCATAATAGCATTAATTGGAGGTGACATTTTTCACTGGTCATTTACTACTTTTTCTGTATCGGTAAAAATTTCTATCTTTATGCTTCCAAATAAGGTGGTCGATTATTGTGATTAGGTTAGTTGCGTCTAATTTGTCTTCATAATGCTGCGCGATTTTTTGAATAAAGTCGTGCAAAAACGTCTTATTCACTTTTGCTACTGGTCAAGTACGTAAGGAGGTCTTAGTGGTTGTAAGTAGTAATCGTAGTTTGGCACAAATGTTGCGCTGATTTGTACATTTGGCCGTGAAAAATGTGATTGGCCGAGGAGCAGAAAAAAAACCTCGAGGCCAGAAAATGAGCCGTTACTGCAGTAAAAAGGATCATGGAGAATTTGGCAATGTTAGACATCTACGTTAGAAACGAACACTGCATTTTTGAAATCTGCGCGTATCAAAATGGCAAATTACCTTGTAAGAGGAACTTGACTGCCGGAAGCTGCAACTAACAAAAGCAACATTATATACCGTCTAGGTCTCATTTGAAGAGAATATTTGGACATTTATACACGGGCTGGAGGCATCCCCGATACTGATACTGTAGTGGTGGTCGCTGCTGCTCGACACTCTCCTAAGTCGTGATGCCACAGACGAGGTCTCGTAGTGACAATCATCGTCGCTCAGCTGCGCTCGATTCAGAGCAATAGCCCATTTCCGCATGCGACGCGCAACCTTTGCCCTCGGGGGACTGGAACGCACAAACACACTCGAGATAGGTCGGGCCAATCAGCATCCTGAAGCTGACTCAATTGTAGCCCGCTCTGTAGGCCTTGTGGCAATTCCCGCACTGATGAACACTTGGGATTCCGTCCCGAGCGGGGCGGACGCAACGACACCGTGCTCTCACATGAGCCTCACGGTCGAATGCCTTGCCAGACCGGGTGGCAACTTCCGCCCACCTCCTTTGCATAAAATATATGGTTCCTAACACTCTGGTTTTCCCAAGACTTCTCTCTTTTCACACAGGGAATCAGGCCTGGAATATCGCAGCCGTTAGGATTTACTGTAACAGCCTTAATACGTTGCGATAATACTGTCAGTTATTGATTATAAGTGGAAGGAAGGGGGAGGGAAAGGATGTTGAAAACCCTTGAATGCAGTCACAAACCTGTGGTGGATGGGGGGTGGAAGTAAGGATGGTGGGACATTAACCTCAAATCTAAATGCTCTTACCATCCTTGTTTAATATTCTTTGCACATATACGGGCGATGGAAGCAGTTAGCAGACGCCTGAAAATCTTCTTTGTGTCCCAATTTGAGTCAATATTGGATATTTATTGTTCTTAATAACGGCATTATCGAAAGAGACAAGGGAGCTTTGAATTGACACTTCTAGCTTATTAGGCATCATCACTCAGTCATACCCAACCCCAGGTTTTCATCAGCCGAAGCTCGAATCCCTGATCTGGTCATGAGAAAGTCAACCCCCTAACATTGAGTTGCGGGCACGTTGTCCTGTAGGTGGTTAGTGGGTGCATTCAGAATGGTGGAAGAGCACTCACCAATCACATTACGAGCCCTTCCAGTAGCCAATAAAACAACGAATCCATGACTTAAAGGTTAGGGCGTTGAACTTCTAACCCACATGTTACGGGTACGCAAGTGGCGATGCACCCAGACCCTACGGTCAGAAGCGCACGCGAATTGAGTCAGGTGCGCAGACCGGCCGCGCACACCATCGCCTTGAGCACATGTGACGTTCGCTCACATATGCAGTGCAGCTATTCGAGAAGCGCCTCTCAGAGCCGCAGCGTAGGAGAGTATGAATCAGCGTGCAGGCTAGAACACCCGTCGCACGCTATAGTCTGGATTGTTATAGACAGACCAGAGCCCTATAAATACACTGTAGGAGATGACCTAAAGAATCCGTTGTCTCTGTGTTCTCCCAAATAAGGCCCTTGTCATCAGCAGCGGCTCTTTGATTTTTTCTGCCTATTATGACGTGATATAAACAAAACAGGTCAGAATTATGAATCTCAGATGGGTATGGTTGGCTGATGATGGCTAATGAACAAGAAATGGCCGCTCTGGTTTCTTTTATATGTGCCATTCTGCCTGTATCCTTAGCCTTTCTGCAGCTGCTCGAGACTGACCCCATGGTAGAGCAAGACGAGAATGTCTCGTAACGCGATGGAAGAACAACTGTCTACCAGAGTTCCTAATTTTTAGCTTCACAACACAAACGTTGTGGCTACTCGTGGTAAAACGATATTACGAACTAGGAGCAGGATATGTAAGTATGATTATTTTAGTTGTTTCTAACGCAACTGCCTAGTGAATTGCACAAGGGTTCCATTTGCAGTACGCAATTTCCCTTTGACGTCCTTCTGACTGCGATGAGATCTTATCGCGACTGGCAGGCAGGCCATCCGGGAGTCGAAATAGGAAGAAATGCCCTCTAATGTAACGCGGCTTTTAAACATTTAAGACTGAACCTTCCACTGGAAGTAAGTGGTGGCAACGACTGACACGCTGGGGGTCCTGGTCCGAAGCGACGATCACGCAACAAGGCCGATTATAATAAGATGCCTATCAGAGACTTACCCGATTGGCTGATATATCGAAGCCTGTGTAGCTGCAGGATTCCCCGTGCAGGCATCTAACTTCACCGGAGGGAGGGTAGGGGATGGACTCGAGGTGAAGTCCACGCTCTTGAAGATAAGTATATCGCAGTCCAACAGAGAGACATGGTTCGGCACCCCCTATGCAAGCTCGTTTGAGCGCGCAGACGCGGACCGATGCCTTCGACGCAGCTTTTTGATCTCAAAACTGCATTGTTTTTTCCCGAGGAGTAGGCAGAAAAAAGACAAAGAGCCGGTTCTGGTAGCCACAGGGCAACACAGAGATAGCGGGTCCTTTAGCGTGTCCACTATAGCCTATTTATAAGACTCTGGTCCTTCTAGACCGATCCTAGCCTATAGCGTGCGAAGGGGGTTCTGGCCTGTACGCTGATTCAAAGTCTTCTAAGCTGTGGCCCTGAGGGACCTTTCTAGAATATCTGTACTTTACGTGGAAGCATGCGTCACGTGTGCTCGAGGCGATGGTGTGCATAGCCGCAGGGAGGGCATGCCCCTGAAGGCATCGTCGCTCGCGTC
This sequence comes from Ligula intestinalis, assembly GCA_036362985.1. Classification (NCBI taxonomy): domain Eukaryota; kingdom Metazoa; phylum Platyhelminthes; class Cestoda; order Diphyllobothriidea; family Diphyllobothriidae; genus Ligula; species Ligula intestinalis. Next base: position 5,284,771 of record JAYGXS010000001.1, on the reverse strand, counting down.
CCCGTAACATGCACACTGCCAGTGCTGTCGCATACTACTTTCGCACACTGATTAATTTTCACCCATGCAGTTTCACCAGCTATAGTATCCTGCTGACCCCAAGAAATATTAAACAAATGCAACTTACAGATAACGCATTAGGTGGGAGTTAAATAGTGATCCTAGGATATTTCATTCACACGAGATTGGCGATTTTTTTATTTTGGCGCTTGTAACTGACAAAAATGACTGTCAAACTCGTATAGGATTTCCACATCACTTATCGGTGCCTTTTAAAACTCTAATATCGATTATAGAAAATGCAAAAAAGATGTCTTTAATGTACTCATTTGGAAGCAACTGATAGGTTCTTGAACTGTTACACTTAAAAAATGCACCTTTCGGTTTAGAAAGAGGTTGCACTTCTGAGGATTTGTAAAGCTATTAAATATCCATTCAAACGGTCTCGCAGCTGTTCGTTTATTACTGTTGCTTATTACGTATGCATCATGGATCGCATCCATTGGAAATTATTACGATTACTATAGGACGTATTCTTTAAAAAAACGGAGAAGTATGTGAATTTCCTTGAACGAAAAACACATAGTGTGTAGTGTGGGACACCTTAACGCTATTGCAACTGCAGATTCGGTTTGATATTACTCGGGAATCAAAAAACGTTTCCAAAACTGTAACATACCTATTCCCAGAGAAGATAAAATTTTAAAAATGTCTGATTCGCTGTAAATTGAGCACAATAACAATTGTGTTTGCACATGCTTTTTACAAAAATATATTGGAATTTACAAGGCCATTGCAAAGCTGTGTGAATAATGCATACTACCTAGATAGATGATAGATAGATAGATGATAGATAGAGAACTATATTTTGATGATAATATCAAAATTTTCAGCAAAAAAGTGGCTCCATTCACGGAGAGTAAAAATAAGATCAATTATGGGGTTCAAAAAGCTCAAGAGTAAGCGGTCAAAGATAACAAAATGCTCAAAGTAAGAAGTCGACACGGTTACCACATCTGTTATGGAGACAGGTCTGCCTTCAGCTTCTCAATTTCCATTTCTTCACACGTGAGGAATCGTGCTAAGAATGGGAGTACCGAGTACTGGTAGGCCGAAATTCTTGACCGATTTAAAATGTCGCTGTATGATGAGGTCAGCTAAAAAAACATAGGTACCTAATTAGTTAGTTGTTACCGCATGGCACTTCTGTAGGCAGCCGACAAAAAAGCTCAACCTAAAGCCGAAATCTTGCCATGAATGAAATATCGTGGGATTCTGTTGCTTGCTAACCAATTTAACGACCACACCTGAGTAAGTTTCTGATATCGAAAGCAAATTCGAGAATGAACTAGTTAAGCTACGGTTACTACCGAGCTGGTGCCCTGGTCAAAATCAGCAACAGGGCTATTAGTAGGACGGCAAAAAACATGAGCCATTACTCTTGCCATCCTGACTTCACGCCGGAAAAAGGGCCCCTCATAGAGGGAAGCCCACATTCTCAAACGAGTAAGAACGCCTCCAAGTTATGTGTGTCCCTAAGAGCTTCACCAGCACCCGATGGCTGTCCAAATAGGCCACTTGCGCATAGACCAGTAAGAAGAGACAAAACGCAAAACGGGCTTCTGTACTTAAATATGATGCCGCTGATATAAGACGGGAATAGCTGCTCAGAGAGTGGACTTGCAGCGGACGAGCACACCTTAACGTACACACTGACAACTTGCTGCCCACGGAGAAGCAGAAACTGCCCATAGAGGTTAATATAAGAATTCGAGAAAGCGGTTTAGAATAAAATGAAGCGATCACTGGAACAAAAATTTTATTGTCCTCACGTTTTGGAGTCCATCGAGGATCATTCAGCATAGGTAATGGTATCATAGTCATCGTCATGCGCAGATGGGGTTGAAAAATGCATTGGTTGCTTGGTATTTATAGTGCATAGCGGTCATCTATTTGCGTATGATAAGTATCTACTTCTGTAGGCACCCCTTGGGTCTTAACTGATGCTGCACTGGCTTGACACCTCGCGTTGAACTCATCAACGGCCGTGATTTCCTCGTCCGTGTTGGATGCAGGCTTGGTCATTGCGCGACAATTATGCCCGTTCTTGTCCGAGTTATTGTTGCTGGGTCCGGCCCTTCCCCCGTGACTGATTCTCTGGCTTAAGCAATGCCTCAGTACGTAATATGGGTCAGCCAAATCATTGCGTTTGTTGATGGACTGGGGGCCTGAGAAATGTGACTCGAGCAGCTCTTGGCTCACGCGGTTGTCAGCCCTTGCGAGGATTTTGGCCTCGTCAAACTTAAAAATATGGCCGAAGGGGCAAAATCGGACCATGCAAAGGTATGTCCAGTGTCAAGGCAACGCATAGCCACTTCACTGCCAACTGGTACTCGTGGATACGTGTGGGGACGGATCTTGCTGGTTGGCCACAATATACCGTGTCACAAGTTTCGCATAGGATTATGTAAATTACTTCTTTCTTATTAAGGTAGCCAATCCTATCCTTAAGATGTACTAGCTGGGTGCGTTAAGTAGCCATCGGGTTGTGCGCCACTTTTATTTGGTGTTTCCGCAAGTATCTTTCAACGAATTCAGTTCTCCAGTAAAGGTCCGAGAATATCTTGAGGCCGTGTACTCCGATAATTCATGCATCAACCGGCGTATCGAGTTGGCTGCAGTGTACAAACACCTCAAAAAGGTAGAAGAGACAGCAGCCCAGAACCTGGACTGACTCGGACTGACTCAAATTAAAGTTGTAAATTAGCCATTACGCCATTGAGACTGCTAATTATGTCCGCCACAATGTGACGCAAATTGCAACTACCAATTAGCGCACACACTAAAAGACTATATAATTTTATAAACACTTTGAAATATTAATTTTTATTTGCACATTTTTTAAGTTTGATGACGACCTACAGATCCAGAGTCGAAAATTTACTTCATAAATACCCCCCATTTCCCCAAAGGACGCCTTTCCTTGAAATTAAATTTCTTGGGATGTCTGCCTTCCAGTCACGACTGGAGAAGTACGACACGAATGTGCCATCTCCCCCACCCCTCTCGGGCAAACACAGGAAGGCCGACTAGAGGTACAGCCGTTGTACAGTAGTCACTGGTTATTAAGCCCACCTCGGGCCTAGACCAAATTAGGCTTAATAAATGGCGGCCGCAGTAACCGGAGAGTCCTAGTTCTTGATTAGGAAACGCAGGATAGGCACTACACATTACATACGCACTGTATTATGTGGAGAGCTTGGTTATTCACAAGAAAAAAATGCTGTTTGTCTGTTCTTGGGGGAAACTTCAATCGGAAGTGCTCTTTGATGTCCTTCTCCAGGCACCAGAAATCGTCGAATTATGTGCCTGTAGACCACGTTGTAGAGTGTAGAATGTAGCTCTCATCAGTGCAACAGTGGGAACTGGCTCTTCGTCCTCCTCCTCCTCATCATCATCATCATCAACAATATTTTCCTCATATTCTTCTCCTCCATTCTTCCTTTCTTCCTTCTGAATGATTTTAGTGGCCAATTTCTGCTCAAAATCTTCCAGTTGCGCACGCAGAGGGATGAGAATCTCACTCTATCCTGTTGGCAAACTGGACTTATTAGCCGGCGGATTTTGCTGTGTAAAATTCCGTCCCAAGCTGATTTGGGCTTAACACGCAGTTGGGCCTATTACTCGTGGGTGTCTACTGTATTTTGAAGTTTAATGAGGCTGGAATTTTTGCAAGACACGAAAACTTCGTGCTTCGACACCAGTTCAAGTCATGGTTCTCAACCAACAAGCACAAAGACTTAAATTTCCCGTACTTCGTACAGAGAATGAGAATCAGTCATGTTGGAATGACCGCGCCCAGCAAAAACTCTAACGGCAGCGAACATGCTTGTCACGTTATTATCGAGTCCGCTCTCAACACGGGTAAAGAAATTGTGGCAATTGCAGTAGCAGACAGCCAAACCACCAGTACACTAATTACGACCCCCCCTTTCAGCGGCACTTACTTGAGCTAGTAATTATAATGCGCAAGCGCTCGCGTAGTCACTAAAATATATAAAAATCGCGTAATCTCTGCATATATCACAGTGGGAACTGGCTCTTCGTCCTCCTCATCCTCCTCCTTCTCCTCATCCTCATCATCACCATCATCAACAGCTTCCTCATTTGCTTCGCCTCCATTCTTCCCTTCTTCCTTCTGCATGATTTAATTGACCAAGTTCTGCTCAAAATCTTCCAACTGCGCACGCAGAGGGATGAGAATCTCACTCAATCCTGTTGGCAAACTGAGCTTTGTAGCCGGCGATTGGGCTTATTAGCCGGCGGATTTTGCTATGTAAAATTTCGTCCCAAGCTGATTTGGGCTTCATACGCGGCTGGGCCTATTAACCGTGGGCTTAATAACCGGCGATTACTGTACCTGGTTAATATTAACACTCAGTTGATTCAGTTTTCACTTCGCGTGCCATATAACCACGACTGCTCCGAGTGCCACTTAAACCCGCCACCCTCCCCCTCTCTCGGCCAACGCAGGAACTTTGCCTGAGAACCACTAAAATACTTGTCCGCCCACACTCACCCCCCCCCCCGGCGCGTCGCATGTGTGCGAGTTATCCGCGAACACTTCGAACACTCCCCCTTCCTTCCCCGCTTACTTATTTTGGGCCTCTGTACACGACACCCCATCCCGAGCAAATGTTCACACCAATCAGCTGCCACAAGAACTGACTCCTGAAGTGATCGGCCCCCTCCCCCTGCCCCACTGACATACAGACACTCTCCAAAGAGTGGCTACACCTTTACAGCCGCTCTGTCGAACGTGCGTCGTTCCCTTATCTAGAACCGGACGATTTGGCCGACCTTATTGTACTTGACAGCGTGTGTTCATTGCTAAGTTTCGTACTTCGTTTATCCTTTTCTATTTGTTTAATAGTGCCATACTACATTGATTTGTGTTATCACTGGGGTATGCACTAATACTAGATACGGAGTCAGAGAAGGCAAGAAACTCGATGCACCCACCTTGGACAGTCCAGTTATTGTCCCACATTTTCAGTTTCGTGACACCAATCCATCGTCATACGAAACGAACAGAGGCGAAAGCAATATTTTCGGACTGGAGGAGTTGGCGAGATAGAACAAACAGACAACTGGATAAGAAAAAAGGGTCGTCGAGAACCGGGTCAATATGCTTTTTTCTGATTTTTGTAACTCCTACAGGAGTCCAACGTCAGAGATAAGAAACAGCAACCAAAAGGGGTAATTATAGTGGGTTTACACCAATCAGCTGGCAGGGGGCTCTCAGGTGGTAATGGGGTTATACATGTGGCGGACGACCACGACCCCCCCCCCCTCCGTTCTCCAAGGCTCGCTGCCCCATAGTCGTGTCATCACAGCCACCTGTTCCAATGCTTTCCTTCACTGGCGCCCCCGTACCCCGAGGCTTGACCTGGCAGCCGTTTCTAACTAACCGATAACAGCTGCGTCATCGCCCTCCTGTTCTTCAGCGTGCCTGCGGGCCCGACAGGTGTCCTCAGCTGAGTAAGCGCGCCTGCCTAACGGCTACTTGACTAAGACGCCCCTCGGCCTATGCAGTAAAGACCTTTGCAGGCGACATCCCCTCAGGCCAATTGCAACACATCAATGACAGAACACTTGAACTTGCTTCAAAGTCATTTAAAAGCAACTGTCATCACCCCACACAACGCACAGTCAATTCTCTCAAGCGTGGTTGGACGCAGTTAGGTACAGCCCTGGCTTTGCCAGTTGCCATGGCCACTGGGAGTTCTGTAAACAATAAACCTCTCATTCTGGTGACTTCTGGCTTTTAAATTGCAACCTGGGATTCGAGCTAGTGATCTAGGCACAACCATTACTTAGACCTCTTCAGACAACCATGGAAAAGGATAAGAGGAGGCTGTACGGGTATAATTTAATTAGCTGTCAATGATGTCAACGTTCGTCAGGGAGTCAGCAAATAACATTGGGCAAATTAAAGAGGATGTGGGCCGATTAATTGTGACGGGTGTCTGGGCGTGACTGCGCGAGGCTGTGTAGCCGGCGCCAACTCGACACATCGGTTGATGGAATTCTCGTCCGTGGACCAGACTTCGATCACTTCTCGGTTCGCCTTGTTTCCGGCTCGGGCGAGTACCTTGGCGGCCGCAAAGTTGAACTCATGGCCGATTGCATGCGTATGTGCTGTTACTTGTAATAATTCGCTGCTTAGTCGTACCGCACGTTAATGTTTATCTATGCGCGATCCCAGCATGCATTCAGTTTGCCCTGTATATTTACATGGACAGCTTAAACATGGGATGCGATAAATTACACCAGATTGTTCATGGGGATTCAGCTGGTCTTATATTGTCATTATCCTGCTGCGAATCCTAGCGTTGGGATTCGGATGTTCGAAAATTTTCCCAATTTTCGTTGCTGACGTTCTGACGAACGTTGGCATCACTGACAGCTAATTAATGTATACCCCTACAGTGCCCCCCCAGTCCCCTCCATTTTTATCATTGTGTCGTACCCGCTTATGACCTGACAATTCCTGCCAGCTTAGTGGTGTACACACATTATAATAACCTTCTTTTTGGTGCAGTTTTTAATCTTTGAGGATGGACTCCAGTCAGAATTCGAAAGCTCACAATAATTTAAAAAAATCGATCCGATGATTGAAAACCCTTCTTCCTCATCCATGCAACGACCTCGAACGCGAACAATTTTATTCACACAACTCGCAGAGACGAAAGGGAGGGGTGAAGAAGACGAGTGGCGATTCAATGGGACTGCGGGCAGCTGGATGAGGTCGTCCATGTGGGTTGGAGGTCGGTGTGGCGGTGTTGGATCTTTAAGATGTTCACTTATAATAAATAATTTTCAACGGGGTGAGCTGGTGAGACAGCGGGATTCCGATTGGCCAAGAGTAGCAACTGTTGAAAAATGTAGAGAGAGAGAGAAAAGGAGCACTTTATTTTGAAAGTATTAACCACGCTTTCCAACAAAGATGACTCCCTTCCCTGATACTAGCCGACACCTTAACAAAATACCCAGGAATCTAAAGGTATACATAAAATGTACATTCATCATGAAGACAGTTCTCATATCAGTGTTTTGTCTCTTCTTCTTTTTCATCTTCTTCTTCTGCACGTCCACAATTGCAAAGTTCACCAGTTGTCTCTTGCTCTCCTTTCAGCCCCTCCCACGGACGCCAACTGAAAACGGAGCATCAGTAGTGCCTTTCAGTCGTCGACTGACTGGTGACCCCTCTCAGGAGGGTGTTGGCCCAGGCTTCATGCAGGGCTGCTCGCACCCTTCTGAGATCCAATGGTCTGTATGCACATGCATGCCAGTCTTCAGCCAACCACGGTCCCTGCGGCCTGGAAGGCGCTGGCACTTTCTCTCACTTCTGATTCCCTGTTGGTGACTGCGCTCGTGCTCCCACTGGGTTTCAGGCCCCACTGCGGGTGCCCGAAAAGCAAGGCGGCCACTTTGCGGTTGGGGAGAGAGTGAGGTCGACCTCGGTGCGTTTCTTCCCTCACTATAATAAATCTGAATGCATCTGAATCTATCACGGTGCGCTAAAAGTCGTGGCTTGGAGGGTCTGCCAACTGACGGGAAATCTCGGGCGCCCTAGGTAGTTGCTCCTATTGTACGCATGGGTCTGTGTGGGCGTACGGGAGGAGAGGGAGGACTGAGAGTCAGGACGCAATGGCTCCCTCTTAATGTGGTCTTTATGGCGCTCGCGCGCAGTCGGGAGCATACCTAGCGAGATGGATGTGTCAAGTGTGCGCGCGCTGAGTGGTTATCGCGCCAGCCATCTACACCGCCCCTCATCCCCGGTCTTATTGACTTTGTCTTTACACCGGAAACGGAGGTGTGAGTGGCGCACGAGTGGGTAGATTCTACGCGAGTCTGCCTAAACTCCTGCTTTCCCTCGCACCAGTTCTCTGCGTCGCTCCAGCTTGCTGTTGCTTTCGTGTTGCTTTCCCTGCTCACCTTTGTGTCAGTTGCGGCTTGCTTCGGCGTTTGCTGCGGCTTGTTGGAGCGCGTGGTATCCATCGTCTAAATCGACGGGGGAACTGTCGGTGGGGTAGCTTGACGAGTGGTTCCCGAAGTAAAAAGGGGGAGGGGACGGAAAGCTGGGTCGTCACCACCGTGTCCCTTAGGGGAAGTCGCCGTGGGAAAAGTGAAATGTGCAACGTGAAAGTGTGAACTAAGGGCCAATACCGGGGGGGGGGACAATATTCACTCATGTGCATTTGAGTGAAGGAGAGCTTCCCGCGTTCTAGGGAGCAGGTTACAGCCTTCGGAAGTGTATACAATCATTTTGTAGGTTGGACGGGAGTCTCACAGGTGAAGTGGAGAATTCAAAACTTGCTCAGCTGGAAATAACAATCAGTTTCGGTACTTCAATCTTTTTGCACGTGATGTAGCGTCCTTGAAACGTCAATAAAGAACGGTGATATACCGATGTACGGCAAGTCATATGTCGGAAGCCTCGGCGCACAGGACGTAAGAAGTTCGCAGTCATTAGGTCAGAATGAAGAGGATGGCCAACATTATCAAGAAGTCGAATAGTGTATTCATAGACGGATGTTTAGCATGACTGTATTAAAGCAGCAACTACAAAGCACGAGAAAAGCCGACAGCTTAAGAGACCATTTGAAGGATAAGATTAAAAAGCTCTATGCATATATATTTCTTTAATGAAGCTACAAAAATTGCAGGAGAACAGGACGGTAAGTGACTAAAGTTACTAAACAAAAAACCCTCACGGCAAAACACAACCCCTGACTGTCAGCCGATGAACAGGAAGAAGCCGAAAACGCTGAACTATTGCCAACCGCGTTTGCACATCGGCACCCAGGAGTGGGTCGGTTCAGTCAAATGCAATCTACCTTAACTGAACCGCGTTTGCTTAGGTTTCCTGCAGGTGAAGGGAAGTGAGCTCCCGCTCCGAAGGCCTTCACAGCGGTCTCTGTATCGCTTAGGCAAAGCAGGACATGAAAATTTTCCCGGTACAACACGCCTCACCGTTTGAAAAATAACCTTCATCAAGCACAGGCCCAGCAGAGCACGAAAACAATAGCGTATGCGAAGATAAAATGCTCCTTGGACAGTCGAGTCTTACACTTAAAGCTTCAAGCTGGTTACGCAAATCCATCAGCAGACGAAAGCAGCAGAGGAGAAAACAAGATTGTCAGACTAGATTGGTTGGCGCAGCAGCCACAGATAGGCTTACCCTGTGGTGACTCACTCCACATAAGCGAGCATGTCCGAAGGCCCCCTGCTGCTAACGCGTACGTCCACACTGAAGGCGGCCTCTGCAGCAGCCAATCACAAATCCACAAAGTCTGGTCTCTCCCACCGGCGAATAGGACGCAGGCACTCCTAGTTCGATGCAATTTGTCCGGCCAATAATCTTCAAGGGAACCACGCAATGCCCGTTCTCGCTGCCACTTGCATGCCTGCTGCTAAAACCGCACTTGTACAGCGGCTGGCTCTCCTGCTGGTCATCAGCTGTCCAAGTCAAATCGCTGTTCATCTATTCTCCTTTCCTTGTGTACACAATATACTCTTCCATCAACTCTGGCCTTAACCGACTTCTTCTCCACTAAGTAACCATGGTCTGAAGATCGCAGATGCTGGGTTTGACTCACTTAAACCCCTGCAATAAACCAATCACCTACGGAATTTTTTTGTCCCGCTCTGCCTTGGGACTCACTCTCGAGCCTCGCCAGCAGCCGTACAGCGACTAGTAAGTTACACAGAGAACGGAATGGTCAGTTTCGGCTCATGAGCTGACATCAGCCAGTCGCACCCAACCCGAATTGGTGCATCAATCAAGGCTCAGCTTCACGACCTGTTTATTAGCAGTCCAGCGCTCTAAGCATCGAACCAGAAGCTCGTTGCCTTGCTGGCTTAGATCGGGCATATATTAACATTCTTTCCTGAACGTTCACCGATCGCTAGCTTAACTCCTTCGGTCCCGTTCTATCTTGGAGCTAACTTTTAAGCCTGGCTGATGACGGCTAATAAGCCAGAAATGGTCAGTACAGTTTCCCTGGTCTTGTTCGAGACAGTAAGAAAAATAGGGGGATACGTTTCACTTTGAAAGTGGCAGCCACCATTTCCAGCGAAACGTGGTTCGACTCACTGAGAGCAGTGTTAGGAGTTAGCCTAACCAACCGTCAGCATAACCGTGTAGGCCGTCCTGAAGAATCACACCTGTGGACGACAGCTAACATTTTTTCCTTGGTCGATGCGAGCGGCCTCAATATCATATGTCTGCGCATGTGACTGCCTCACTCGGTGACCCAAAAGAGCTGGATGGATATTCACTCGCACACACAGACACACACACACACACACAAACACACACACACACACGACAGTTCCTCCGTCGATTTCGACGATAAGCACCACATAAATAGGGAGCCCTTGCAGCCTGACTCTCAGTCCTCCCTCTCTTCCCATACACCCACACAGACCCACGCGTACAATAGGAGCAACTACCTAGGGCGCCCGAGATTTCCCGTCAGTTGGCAGACCCTCCAAGCCACGGCTTTTAGCGCACCGTGATAAATTCAGACGCATTCAGATTTATTATAGTGAGGGAAGAAATGCACTGAGGTCGACCTCACTCTCTCGCCAACCGCATAGTGGCTGCCTAGCTTTTCGGGCACCCGCAGTGGGGCCCGAAACCCAGTGGGAGTGCGAGCACAGTCACTAACAGGGAATCAGAAGTAAGAGAAAGTGCCAGCGCCTACAAGGCTGCAGGGACCGTGGTTGGCTGAAGACTGGCATTGCATGTGCATACAGACCATTGGATCTCAGAAGGGTGCAAGCAGCCCTGCATTAAGCCTGGGCCAACACCCTCCTGAGAGGGGTAACCAGTCAGTCAACGACTGAAAGGCACTGCCCATGCTCAGTAAGCCTAGCGTTAATTGGACTGAGGCGGCCGACGTAGAGAAGTGTGAAGTTGCTAATCTTTTGAGTGCGCATGCACTCTAAGGACGCTTTAGTACGATTCAGTCCAGTTGGCGTTACCGCTGAACGAGGGTACCATGAGTCACTATGTTTAGCCGCCCCCTTATCTCATAAACCAATGGCGCGAGCTATCGATGCAGCTGTATAAATCGATTATCTGATTTTTCCATGCCACCGTATGAGAGGCAAGCCGTCGGGGACGTCCGACAGCGTGCTTTTTCGCCTGGGATTTGATAACAAGTGGCTGCAAACAACGCGAGTATGCCAAAGCTAAGTTGAGGTGCAGTTGAGTACGGAAAGAAGGAGAGTACTTCAGGAAAGGACACGGCACCCAATACGATTATTGCCAGGAGTCCGACACTCAGTTGGGTGACGACATACATGTCCTGTGAGAAGCGATACTGCCAATAAACCAAGCTTATTCATTCTAGACCAGAACTATTATGGGGTAGTAAAAGGCAAGACAGTATTCGACAAATTCAGCAAGAATGGCCTCCACTTACCTGAGGCAGAAGGCACTCACCTGGGTTCCCGACAAACTTGACGACGCAATCGTGAAGCGAGGCGACTAGTGAGTGGGGCTGAGGCTGGTGGTGGGGATGTGTGAGGTGCTGGGTGTGCCGACTTCACGGTCAGTGCCGCTGTCGTGAATGCGCATGTGACCTATTAGGCCCATGCGATGAGCGAATGATCGGGGGAAATGTGTGTAGTGAAGGTGGCGGTCTCGTCTGGTGGGAGGTCCAGGTGGGCGAGTTGTTGCGTGCGGTGATGTGTCGGAAGAAGTGGAGGAAGTTGCGGGTGGGTTGGAGTCGGTGGATGAGGGAAAGGAGGCATCTCTAGCGTCGGCAATTGCCATCGAGGTGGACGGTGGGGTAGGGTCTGGTGGAGTGTTTGGTGCAGTAGACGTCGATGCTGTCGGAGGTGGGTTGCATGGCTTCTGGAGGTGACCGACCAGGCCAATGCGTGCACGGAAGGTGCGTTGACAACGCGGACACGTTGGAAGGGCTTGGGTGGTGGCAGCGTGCGTCCGTGTGTTGTGAGACTTGCGTGCCGTCCGTTTTGCCTTGGCGGCGGCGATCCAACTGGCTTCGTAGATTGCGGTGCCTTTTAGACCGCTCAACGCCACGCGGTTCGGTCCAGGGCAAGCTCCTCCCAGTTTAACGCGTTGATTTGGAGACGCTTCAAGGAGTTCTTCAGAGTGTCCTTGTAGCGTCTTTTCTGTCCTCCTTTGCGACGAGTGCCTACGGCGACATCACCATAAAACAGTCGCTTGGGTAGCCGTTCATCGTTCATACGTATCACGTGTCCGCTCCAGCGCAGTTGTATCTGCCTGAGCATGGCCTGGATGCTGAGAACTCCCGTTCTCTCCAGGATTTCTGTGTGCGGAATCGTCTCCTGCCACTTCACCTTCAATATGCGACGAAGGCAGCTGATGTGAAAGTGGTTCAGTTTCCACGCTTGGCTAGCATAGACAGTCCAAGCCTCCGCTCCGTACAAGAGTGTTGACAGCACAACAGCCTTGTACATCTTCAATTTCGTTGACAGTTGAAGACCAGGGCGATTCCACACGGAGGCTTGGAGCCAACCGAAGGCTTGACTGGCTTTGGAGATTCTGCGGGCAACCTTGTCATCTATTTTAGTGTTGCGGGAAAGCGTACTGCCGAGGTAAGTGAATTTGTCCACGTTCTGCAGTTCGGCTCCGTTGACGTTGATGCGTGCGGGGTTGAGGTCAGCACCTGGTGGCGGTAGATGCATAACCACGCCGTGTCCGTGTTGATGGTGCGGCCAAAGTTGGTTTAACCTGCTGCAAAGAGGTCCATGCTCCTTTGCAAGTCCGCTTCGGTGGTGCTGTTGAGAGCGCAGTCGTCCGCAAACAGCAGATCATGGTCTGTGGTTGTGGAGACTCGCGTGGAGGCCTGCATCCGACGAATGTTGAGGAGGTTTCCGTCCGTTCTGTAGTTGATGGGGATTCCGGGACGCTCGTCACGATAGACGTCCATCAGCATGGTAGAGAACATGCGACTGAAGAGGGTGGGCACGAGGACACAGCCCTGCTTCACTCCATTGGTCACTGCGAAGGCCTCAGACGGCGTTCCATTGTCCGTGACGCACGCCATCATCCCATCATATAGTTGTCGAACCATGTGGGTGAAGTGTTTCAGGCAGCGAAACTTCTGCATGACCTTCCGAAGTCCGGGCCGGTGCACCATGTCGAAGGCTTTTGTCAGATCTACGAACGTAGTGTAGACGTGGGTCGGCATCTGTTGACATTTCTCCTGCAGCTGACGCGCGGCAAATATCATGTCAGTGGGGCCGCGGTGACGTCGAAAACCACATTGACTTTCAGGCAGAAGCCCTTGTTCCAGGTGGCTATTCAGACGATTGAGGAGAATGCGTGCGAAGATTTTACCGGCAATATTCAGCAGTGAGATGCCGCGGTGGTTGTCACAGACCTGACGATTCCCCTTACGCTTGTAGAGGTGGACGATGGTGGCGTCCCTGAAATCCTGGGGAAATTGCCCCTGTCGCCACATCTCTCGGAACAGGGTGGTGAGGTGAGTTATGAGTTGGTGACCACCATATTTATAAATCTCCGCCGGGATTCCGTCGGACCCAGGTGACTTCCAGCTGGACAGCTGCTGTACAGCCTTGATGGTCTCCACAGGGGTTGGTGGGAGGTCGAGATCAGCATTAATTTTGGCTTGCGGCAGCCGCTCAATGGCAGCCTCGGAGGTGGTGGAGGGCCGGTTGAGTATATTTTGAAAGTGCTCGGCCCAGCGGCTCAGAATTCGGGTCTTCTCAGTGATGAGGGTGGTACCGTCCGCGCTGAGAAGCGGGGCTGTGCCCCTCACTACGGGGCTGTAGACTGCTTTGAGCGCAGCGAAGAAGTTCTTCCATTCATTGCGATCTGCATAGCCTTGGATTTCCTCACCCTTGCGAGCCATCCAAGTTTCCTGCATTTCCCACAGCCGCTGCTGTACAAGACGGCGACTTTGGTAGAAGGCTGCTTTCGTGGCATTGGTAAGGTGAGCGACATATTCGTTGCGGAGGCGATTATTCTCAGAGATGAGAGTACTGATGGCTGCATCGTTTTCGTCGAACCAGTCTTGGCGTGGGTGGGGCGCGGGACCAAGGATTCTTTTGGCAGTGGATTGAACAGCGTCCCGTAGTTGACACCATCGAGTCTCCACGGAGGTGTTCTCTTCTGCGACTGGGAGGTTATTAAGCTGTTGGGTCAACTCGTTGCTGTAACGCAAACGGTTGGCAGGCACGTTTAACAAAGCAGTATTCAACTTACCTGGGAGTCGCTTACCTTGAGGCCTCCTGCGTGGTTGAAGACGGATCCGCATCTTAAAGATGATGAGACGATGATCGGTATCACCATCGGCACCCGGCATTGCCTTTGTCACCAACACGTCCTGCTGGTCGCGTCGCCGCACGAGGACATAATCCAGAAGATGCCACTGACGGGACCTGGGGTGCATCCAGGTCGCCTCGTGCCGCAGCAGTTCGCTGAAAAAGGTGTTTGTCAGTATGAGACGGTGAACTGCGCAGATTCAAAGGAGGAGTAGGCCATTGTCGTTGAGTCCTCGGAGGCTGTGGGGTCCAAGTACTCCTCTCCAGGCGGCGTGGTCTGTGCCGACGCGGGCATTGAATTCACCAAGGACTATCAATTTGTCCGCCTTTGGCACAGAGGCCAGGAGGGCGTGCAGATCCTCGTAGAACTTGTTCTTTGTCTCGTCAGAGCTGGTCATCGGAAGAGCGTAGACACTAACGATGGTGGCGAATTTGCCACCCAGAGAGGCAGGCGGATACTCATCATGCATTCGTTGATACCCTGCGGTGTACAGGGTAGTCGTCTTACGAGGTCCTTCCGGATAGCAAAGGCGACGCCGGCCTCGCGTCGCTCTGCCGTCGGACGGCCCACATAGAAGAAAGTGTAGCCTGCACCCACCTCTTCTATGGAACCTTCACCGGAGAAGCGGGTTTCACTGAGTGCAGCGATTTCCACCTTGAAGCGCTCCAGTTCTCGGGCTATGAGCGCTGTCCTCCGTTCCGGTCGATTGCTCCGCGGGTTATCTAAAAGGGAACGAACATTCCAAGCGCCGAAGATGATCGGACTTACCTGAGCTCCCTGAGCTGTCCTTCTGTGAGCTCTGGGAGCTGTCATGCGGGAAGGAAATGGGTTAGAGGGAGGGTGGGGAAGAGAGACGTTTTGATTTGCGTTTGTAGTGTTTCGACCGCGTGTTTTCATTCTGTCAGCTACGGTCAACTGGCAGATGTCGCGACCCAGCGTGTTTGGTAACCACTTTTTTCTAGGCCCATCAACCCTCTCGCAAGGGGCAGCAGCACTGTTCCACAAAGGGACTGCCGATCACTCACAACTGCTGCCGAACTGCACCATGGGCCACGAGTGTTTTGGTGCCGAACGACCACTTGGCTGTGAGCCTTCCTACAGCTTTGCTGTCGCGCAGCTGAGGACTTTTAGAGGGAGGAGGGAGAATTTGGGAAGAAGGGGGTGGGAGCAGCAGTAATTATCCTGGTAGCAGTAGCGGTGAAAGTGACTGTGTCTTACGTAAAGTTGATACGCATTCTAGTGCTACGGCATCTGACTGTGGGTGGAATTGCTGCTACGAGTTAGGTGTTATTGATGCTACTGAGGAGGCAAACTCTGCGAGGACTAAGAGTGCTAGTCATGGCGGTAGGACTACTATTCGATTAGGAATCGCTTCGATGGAATAAGGTAACTTTAAGAGCACGGTAATGGAATGTTATAGGTATGGTTGTAGAGTTAACCCTAGAAATATCAGGCAAAGTAGCATATAACAAATAGCAAACAGAAAAGTTATAAGGTAAACTAGATGTAGTGTCACGCATACATACGCATAAAGAACAATGGATGCATGTTAAGACTAACGGATATCGAGTAGATTACGCAGATAAGGCAACGTTACGGGAGTACTGAAATGCTGAAGCTTGTGAGGTAAGCAATGGTCGCAGCAGTGGTAATAATGATAAAAACAACTAGGGATAGCAAGCGTGGCAGAGTGTATACAAGTGAGGTAAGTAAGCAGTAAAGTACAAACAGACAATGGTACCATGTACAGTAAGTAGCGTCCTTTCACCAACTATGTCTACTAGGATGCTTACCGCTGCAACCCGGAGACATACCGGGCGTGGGGACACACACCGGAGACCCTCACTTGGTTTAGCCCGCTGCTCGAGGTGGACAGCCGAGGGGTGGCCGCCAGGCAAAGCCTAGCTCCGGGGAGCCACAAGTGAGAGTTGGATGCCAGCTAATGACGCTAGGCGTAGCCACCACCTACGCGAGGAAGATGATGCGATCTGCCACGACCTTCACGTTCAACCACCAGCTGAACATCCCATACCCCCCACACACACACACGCACACACACGCATACACACACACACACGCTCACACACGCAAGTGGGCAACCGCGTGTACCAAACTAGTTGTAGTTACTCAAGAGCCACTTGAGCGCACAACCATGCGGCCACCTAGCAGGAGATCTCAATGCTCGGCACCCTTGAGTAATCCAACGCACCGATCATGCAACACTTGGACTCGCTTCACTTATAATCAACTGTCACATATCACGCACGAAGTTGCATCAGGGACTTGCTGAGTCTTGCAGACACCCTCAGGTGTGACTGGACGCCGATTACTCATCAGCCCAGACTTCGTCCGCGGCCATTGCCACCCAAGATAGCAACTCCGAGTTCTGTACACAATCAAACCCTCATTTGCACAGATTCAAATTTCACACCCTTGTTGTTGTGTTCTTTCTTGGGGATTAAAACAGAGCGTAATCAAACAGCGACATCTCAGCTTCTCATCGTTACAACATTGGCGACGCAGATGACATTCCTAACTCTATCGCCGTTACAACAACAAGGTACGCAAGACGTTAAACCGCCCATACATAAGCAATGCAAAACACGGTTTCTGACTGTTAGCCCTTTTTATGGTCAGGTGTTTGTTACAAACCGTGATATTGAGCTTGCACCCAGATGCCACGCCAATGCTATTGCGCTGCTAGCCCCAAGCTTTGGCGGTCTACAATCTGTACTGTCAGTGCTAAATGAGATCACTATTTCGATTGGCATGTCCATAAATTACGGAAAAAACGAAGTTATTCTTGAGCTGCATCCCTGACCAAGAGAAGGCGATTAATGGCCATCAACTAGAAGAAGTAGACACCTTTAAATACCTCGGGGCGAGGCTGCTACCAAATGGGCAGAGCAGTGACTAACTAGTCTCCAGCATCGATGCTGCTCGCTGGGATTTCTCAATACTCCGAAAGCATTTATGGATCCAACATGGCACTTCCACCGCCACGAAGATTGGTGTATACCGTGCATCCATTGGGTCAATCCTTGTCTATGGATGTGAATGCTGGGCTTTAGTTGCTGAAGATGAACGAAGTCTGGAGGTATTTGACCATCGCTGCCTGAGGATAATGCTGCAAGTTAAGTTTACCAACTTCATCTCAAATGAGACAGTCAGCAACCACTGTGATCTTGTCGCGAGGATATCTCAGACCATCCGAGAATAGCGACTGAGGTGATTTGGGTATGTCCTCCGCCGTCCGCCCCTCGATCCGGAGCCGCAGCCTGCCTGGAAGCGTCGAAGAGGAAAGCCACTGAAGACGTGGCTCGACACCGTCCGTTAAGACCTGGAAGCAGTTCTCTGACCTTTTATATTCGGACTCCTTCGCTGGAGAGGGGGATGGATGGAGCTGTCCAGATCCGCTGCCACCAATCGTCACGCGTGCGGAGGGGGTGAGGTTCCGTCCGTGGCATCGCTGAGGCTGGCTAGATCAGGCGTGATCGCAGCCGTAACAAGTACATGTCGGCACGCTTAGGTGCGGATTTGGCTGTGCTCCCCACCTGTGTCCACTCTAACTTCTGTTTTCCTTGACACTGCCACGACACCGGGCGCGGGTGGGTGGATGGGAGGAGGTAGAGAGCGGTAGATGCAGTGCAAATCTACTATCACTTGAATCTTACGCGAAACCAACGGTCGAAGTATAACACACCCCTACTTACGCCGCAGCCGTCAGTTTAGGAAAACCTACCCTGTAAAATCTGTGGTGGACGGCCGCAATGTCTGTCCCTTTTCGGTGCTCCAGGGCCCGCTGCCTCAAAGTCGTGCATCGTCAGAGGCAACTGTCTCAATACTTCCTTCTCGTGGAACTCCTGCACCCAGAGACCTCGCAGCTGGTTTCTTATTATGTTAATGTTTTCCTCTGCAGAGTCAAGCATCACTTCCAAATGCTGCAAACTCTTCTCCGTTTTGCAACCTTCGCGGTGGTCTTCGAGGTCACTATTTATGATCATCGTGTGCTATTACGTGGTCGCAAACTTTTCGGTGGACACTGGAGTCTGGCGGTTCGCATCTCGGGGATGTTGCCTTGACTTCTACTGTCTTCTCCTGTTTTCCTGGATGACCCCTTCTTTACTCACTGCTGTATTATTTTTCCCATGACAATAAGCGTTCCGAACTCTCAACGGCAGCATTTCATCTAACTGCATAATGTCACACCATACTACCCATTAAAGCAGTATTTTCTCCTACATTTTTTAAATCAGTGGCTAGCTGAACGTATCACATGGGGTTAAGTGAGTCCAACCCAGCAGCTGCGATCTTCAGACCATGGTTAATTAGCGCAGAAGAAGTCAGTAAAGGCCAAAGTAGAAGAAAGAGTATATTGTGTACACACAGGAACGGAGAATAGATGGAAGAACTCTGACTCGGGAGAACACGACCACTCAGGAGATTGACCGGGCCCCTAGTGTCAGTTAAAGAGCAGTCAGGCCAGTAGACAGAGTGAGAGAGCGTTCATTGGCTAGGTCGGCCTGTGATTGATTGGACAGCGTGTGGGCGGTCCATGTCTCGCGGTATTAAGTCTGGCGACCGCAACGACCTTGAGGTCTAGACAGATTGAGGTCACGATAGGAAGGGCAGGCATCGTGCGGGCGACGACCCATTACAAACTCATCCACCGATGTAGGATTTTTTTACTGCCCAACCAATTATTTTATAAGGGAGTTCGTTGTTTATCTAAACTAAATTACCATCTTACCACGCGTAACATACTTCGTATTCCTGTTGTTATACAGTTGCTTACGCGCAGCTGTTTTAACAATTTTGTATTTTTTTCACGATAGCACTAAGTATGTAAAGAAGGGGCACCTTGGGCCTTAAATATGCAATTTTTTATTATTATTTTGGCTAACTGATAACAGCAGCATCCGCAATCCCCGTACTGCGGCATCCTGATGGCCGAGAAAGTCCCGCCGACTTACGCCTAAGCACGCCTACGTAAGGGCTTCTTCAACGCGCCCCCTCAACCGATGCCGCAAGGACCTCTACACGCAACATCCCCTTTGAGCAATAACAACAAACCACAGCAAACCATTTGAACTCACTTCAGAGTCATGTAAAAGTGACTGCAATCACAACATCTCTCATAACACAATACACACGCTCTCTGACACAACTGGATGTAGTCAACACCAGCCCTGGCTTCGCCAGTGGTCACTGCTGCCAGAATCAGTAACTTTATGTTTTCTTCACGATGAACCCATTATCTGGTGACTTCTGCCTTTTAATTTCAACCTGGGTTTCGGCCTAATGATTGATGTGCTCTGAGCACAACCACTACTTAGACGCTACACACCTCTTTGACTTCAGACATTAGATTGAACAAACCTCGATGGCTCAATGGTTAGGACGTCTGCCCCTGACCGGCGAGGCGCGAGTTCGAAACTCGGATGCGGCGGCGATTTCATCTGCTACACTAGAGTTGGCTACCTGTGGCTGGTGAGGGCCAATAGCCCGAAATAGGTATGTCATGGTGCCTTGGCTGAGCCGGAATACTCATATGACAAAAACATAAAAAATATGTGCTTCTGACAGTTGGCTAGTAACATATCAATTGTCAGTAGCTTTGCGGAACACAGTTTGTTGATCCGACTCGCAAAAGCATTATCCCAGGATGGGCGCATCCTGAGGAATAGATCGGTGCACAAACAAATGATGATAAACTTATTTGTGTGTTTGAAACTGATTTGGTGGTCGCGGGAGGATAATGTCGATTTCACTTTAGCGTAGGAGGACACAGGGTTAAAACACTGCCGTGAGTACGGTTTCTCGACGATCCTAGGTAGAGATCCTTTGAAAGGCCGCTTAAACAGTACGTGGGAAGAGGGATCACCAACAAGATGAAATTTGAAATTTATATTTGTGAACGCCAAAAGGCACTAGCAAAACAAACTAAAATAAAAGTATGACAAATTTCGCAGATAAAATGCACAAATAAGTACTAATGTAGACAGATATTTGTCCAACGGACCTCTATTTTTAAAAAAGAGTGTTGACGATAAACTTGCTTAGAAAAATAAGATTAAGAGTTAAAGTAAGTTAATGCTACAATGAGTGTTCGGAATGACATAACGAAACGTATGTATATATAGTTCGCTCATGATCGTATGAAATCTCGCGGAAAAGCCTTAATGGACGTGAGTCCTCGATATTTCAGACGCCAGCATGGAATTCTGATGATGGTTATTAGCAAACGAAGCGAGGGCAGTTTAGACTTTGTACGTACGTGTGACTTTCATCTTTTGAAATAATGTTTTTTATTGACTGGTATAAGGAGATAGTGTGGTTCCTGGGGGCACGAGACTGGAAAAAATAGTTTTAAGATGGTCTCTTAACTTCACAATTGTCCTTTCTCGGAGTCATGCGAAACGCTGCGCCAAATTCCGGAGCTGTTGGTTTTAGGAGTAAATTGAGAGTTAGTGTTAAGTTAAGAGTCAGGTTTAAGGTCTATGTCAGAATTGGGGTTAGGGTCAGGATTTCGTTAAGGGTTTAGGTTTGTTTTCGAGGTAAGTCTAGGGTTTAGGCCTAGAGCGGGGCTAGAGTTTGAACTAAGGTTACAAATTAGTTTTCTCTTACTGTATGGGGTAAAAGATGGAAAATACTGATCCTTTCTGGAAGTAACTACGATGCCACCTATTTTAAGTGGATAAAGCGGCCTATTCCATACAAGGTATTCTTACCCCACTCCGTGCTAATGAACAACAAATTCACCGGCAAAGAGGAACCACTGA
The DNA here is from genome assembly GCA_036362985.1 of Ligula intestinalis. Classification (NCBI taxonomy): domain Eukaryota; kingdom Metazoa; phylum Platyhelminthes; class Cestoda; order Diphyllobothriidea; family Diphyllobothriidae; genus Ligula; species Ligula intestinalis. The sequence goes on along the minus strand of JAYGXS010000001.1, from coordinate 5,263,636 downwards.
ATCTCTCCTAGTCAACACTTTGCGGGATGAGGAGTTCGTTCTAAGTAAAAATTACCTGTTTCCAAGGTATATTAATAACGAATTAATATGCGTTAAGATTCGGGATCCAGATATGTTATCGCGTTCATTCTCCCGACACGAAGTAGAAGCAGAATAAGAGGGAGGGTGGGTTTGTGGACAAAACAAACCCGCCCTCTTATTTTGCTTCAACTCCTTTGGGAAAGGACGAACGCAGTAATAGCAAAATATGCAATGAAATAGCTGTGCATCGTAGGGTTTAATGGTATGTAGTGAGAATAGTTTGCGTCGAAAAAATCTTATATTTGAGGACTTTTGATTGCTGGGGTCAAAGGAGAAGCACACCCCGCAGATGCCAGTGCATGGTTCGAATGTGTGGTTCGGCCGAGTAATTCGACTTACTTTGATTGACGTTCGTCCACTGAAGCGATTGAGAAGTGTAGATTGACCACTTAAATTTTGTAAAGCGGATCAAAACTCAGTTAACGAAGCACCACCAATCAACAGCGAATACATAAGACGCCTATGTGCTAAGATTTTCGCCCATCCGAACTAGATAGGCCAGTGGCCAACCTCCTGCCCAATATATAACACTGAGCGTGTTCGCAACCTATGCGCTGACGAAATCGATCATGAAAAATCCGGACTTACCGAATAAGGGACCGGACTGGACAGCGGTGAGGGGGGCTTTGAGACTCGGCGGCCAACCCAGTGGTGTCAGTAACCAGTGGCAACCTTGGGGAACATCATGAGGTGCACAAGCTGGGGGTGAAGGGTGTTCTTAGACTGACAAACGATGTCCAGCTGAGTCACATACTTAACCTCTCCTTGGCGGCATCCAGACATACCGAAGAGAAACGGAAGTGTCGATAAAACACGAGTAGAATGGCAGCAATTAGAATGGATGAGCTCGAGGTATATGGTAAGGAGTAACCGAAATGGTCTGTTCCGATCAGGACTCAGATTGACAAGATGGTGCAAGTCACAGACGAAGGGGGGGCGAGAGCCTGAGTGTCGCACTTGGAGATAAGCCACTATAGATATGTAGGGACCTCTTGTACTTTGCCACCTATGGGATCAAGTGTTTGCAAGCCTCGGCCTTCCTTTAGGATAACTGCATGCTTCGCATGAACGCCTGTCTCGCACAGCCCACTAACAAGCACGTTTATGTTTACTTTCCTTGGTCTGGCCAATCACCTAGCATGGATGACTCACAGAGGGCCTTGCTGCGGCGACACGTAAGAAAATGCCCACTTCGTCGCTGGACGTGCGATTCAACGGTCAATTTCCTTATACTTGTTCTTATACCCTTTGTATACAGAATAAACTATTCCTTCCACCTAGCGTCCAACTTGTTCTCTTCTGCTTAGGAACTACGCCTAACGATCGCAGCGGCGAAGGTTTTTTCTATCGCCTTAACTCATTGCGATATTGGTGACCCGCGAAATGAGTTGAAAGCGCAACTTCTTGATGTGGCGAAGCTCTTTCCTCCCGAAATCGCCCTCGACTCAAATTGTATTTTCCTATGTCCTGTTATGTGGCCAGGATATGGAGAATTTAGTAACTGACATTCTGTCGTGAAGTGCTACGGAGAGTCTCAACCACTCACAGCCTACCAAACCCATGCCACGTCTCCTTCCCAGTCTAGTCCAGCAGAGCGGTTCTTCTATTAATGTCAGCATCCAGACCTTCTTCCCAACATATGATCCTACTTGTACGGCCAATGATATCCTTCTTAATTTCACTCAACCAACCACGGCTGCTCCGGATGGTAAGACGGGTGATGCGGATGGAGTGCCGGCAGCTGACGGGAAACTCAAAAGTGGCAAGGAAGTCCACACCAAGGATAGCACAGAAGACGTCAGCAACAGCAAATACCCAGGTGGAAAGAACTTGAAGGCCAGTGACGCGGGATGGGGTAAGCGCGCGTGCGAACAGAAACTGGAAAAAAATAAGTTGGGAAGGGGCGCAAGTGACTAATGCGGCGTGAGCCCGTTTTCAGGCGGTCAAACACATTTTGCTGTGGCCAAACCTGTCCTGGCCTGATTCCTACGCTCGCCCAGTGTGTGTACGTCGTAGCCCATTTTATTCCGTTGACAGGGGGCGTTAGGTGGACCGGAATTGGTGTGGAAAAGCAATGATTTTGCTGAACAAAGAGGTAGAATACCACAAGTACGAGCAACAAGTGTTGTGGTTCTCTCCACAACCATCTTCCCATATTGCACACCACAGGCAGCAGGACTACTGACTCGTTGCAAAATGAAACGAAAAAGGGTTGATTAACCTTAAGTTTATCCGTCCCATAGAACGGTATAATTCGCTTGAAGTTTCAAAATGCAGGCGGATGAAGGTGCCCTCGTGATTATGGTAGTTCGACCATCGCTCTCGATGATTTCCGCCACGAACGTCATAAAGTGACTCCTGCGTTATTAAAGTGAGAAAAGACTTGCAGATGATCTACCCTACTGCTTCACCATTCCCACACCGAGCCTAATGTCAAGAAAAAGATGATAAGACTGAAGATGGGGGAGGACGTAGGCGGTATACGCGAAACACACTCCAACTCGCGCCACAACAACGCCATAAGGGTCACATTTAGAAGGAGTCATTGAGCCTGACCTTCAGTCCTCAGTAAGCCAATCCACACAACAAGACAGACACCGAAGATATTGCGGTTTCCAAGTTACCCCGTCAGTTGGCAACCTTCCAAGCCATGGCCTTAAGCGCACCGTGATAGTTTCAAGCGCATCAGATTGCTTTATTGGGGAAGGAAATGCGCTGAGGTCAATTTCACCCTCTCCTTCGTAATGATAACGAAAAAAGCGCTGGAACTAACTTATGACACGAAAATTGGGGCATATTGACTAATGTGGATTGCAGTCGAAAGTTTCATAAGGTTACGCAAATTTTCTACGATATACAGTTGCGCCAGTCAATTATACTTCGTTTCCAAAGCTGACACCCAGATGACAGTGCTTGGCGGCTTTCTTAGGACTGCAAAATCTCATCTAATTCGTGTTTTTTGAATTGCAGAGATTTGCGAACAAGCTTCTAAAATTCATCTTGCACGTGACAGACTGAGGAATCATGTGCACTCAGCGACCTAAACCCTGCAAAGTCTGTTGATTAGATGTTCAGTCCGCGGTCCTCTGCTAAATTCGGTTATCGAGGTGTGTGACTAACGCAGGCATTTCATTGGACGGATTGAGATCAAGTTACTGTGTTATTATGTCGAAGCTCATCAGAAGAAGGGATCAAAGTGAAACTTTTTTTTCAACTCATTGAACTGAATTCGCAGCCTACAACCAAAACAAGTGAAAGCAGCCTGAAAAAATCAACGAAGACAAGGACATAAAACACACTTGACGATCAGCAATTATTCAGGACATCGAAGATCTACAAACGGCTGATTCGTTCCTGAATGTCCTTCATATTGTTTTTAAATATTTGAATAAGTTTTTAAGCAATAAGGCATCCTTTTTACTCAGTCTGCCTCAAATATCTGCAATACTTTACACATCGTCGGAAGATTTTTGTTACTTTGCATATCAGTCATCGTACCACGTCACAGTCTCAAAGGCGAATAAACCATTTTGGATTCAGTCGTTTCGTTTGCAACCTAAAATAGAAGTACAAAATATTGCCTGTTGGCGGGGCCGGGAATCGAACCGCGGAGGCCTTGGGTGGAAATCAAACGGGTAATCGACTGGGCTATAGAAGCACACAGCAGTAAGGATCAAATTCGGTAATTAACTAAAAAAGAGCGGTCTCGAAGTTTATTAAAATCTTCTCCCACTAAATGGACGAAGAGCCTCAAAAAGTTCAAGGGGTGCAACTTATAAGGATGTGGCCTGCACAATAACTTTTTCCTTTGTCTTACAGGAACGTTCAGTGCAGCCTGCTATGGACATTCCGGATAATCCGGGGCCACAGTTCCTCCCTGAAATTGGAGGATTTATTCGAATTTGCCAACACAATTCACCTGCGTGGCCAGCATTACAAGGTCACAAACGAACGCACTTTATTAGACCTCTGAAAATCTTTCTTCAGTCAACGCGTGGTCTGGCCTTGGAACTTGCTACCAAGCGAGATTGTTTCCGCTGACACAGCTGCAGGGTGTAAAAGAAGACTCGATGTCATTCTATTTGACAAAAGGCGACCTTTACAACACGATTTCCTAATGCCAGCATTTTAAACAATTTTCTGACTCTAGCCTGTTTTCATAATGTTGCGTGAAAATTCATTCAAAATTCTGTCATAATATCAATTGTCCTCCAAAAGCTGCGCATTAACTGTAAGAATAATATTGTTTGCTTTACATTAAGCGCGAAAAAAAGCGCGACGTTTGAAATTGTTTGCGAATTTCAAGTCTCCCGAGCTTACGTGTTTTCAGTCTCTATCTCAGTATAGAAGACACGCTTCTTGGAAATTATTCAAGAATTGACTATATATTTCCAAAGTTTGGAATATTCTACGTGGAAATCTGAATCCGGTCGCTCTGGAAAATTCCTCCGCTGTGAATTATTTCCAAAGTTTGGAAATTGCTTATTGGACGTGTCGATTTTGTGAAAAACTCCTCTGTGCCACAAAAATCTGCACATCTCCGAATTTCACGCCGAGGCTGAGTCCTTATATAATTGTGTTGTTGTATACCCTTATCCTAATATTGTCATAATAATTAGGATAAAAGTGACTCTCACGTTAGGATAAAAGTGACTCTCACGTTATTCCTAAGGAAATTTTTTTAACCAAACTCACTTCATTGTATCTGTCAGGAACTCAATATTTTACTCTGACTTGCTGTAACCTGCTTGTCTCAGTAAACCTGCACTATCTGGCCAATCCGTCTTCTCTCCGCCTCACTCCTACGGGCTCTTGGGTTTGGCTTCCGACTTACTTGGCAATATCAGACGCAGGTCGTAACAAAAAAAATCTTACATAGTATGGAGATTTTAGATGCTACAAGTCCGTTAGCACGAAACGCTTCGCCTCCGCCTGATCGCGAACCCCTGTCGGCAAATCTGGTTATTAGCGGTGCTAGCACCTCAGGCAGCCCGGCCACTTCGATACGGGCCCTTGACAACCATGTTAATATCCGACCAGAAAGTAACTGCCGATATGGCCACTTAGATAATTTTATAAATTCTCCACCTCCCGCCAAACGGCCAAGATGTCGACTACGTTTACCGAAGTTAGACTGTGAGGACTTCGTCCTCCGCCAGGAGTTTTCGGAGATGAAGCAGGAACTTTACCTCGAGGTAAATAAACTGAAACAAGAGATAGCCTATCTTAAAACGCATATTTCTTATACAGCGGTTAAAACAGCCCTTGTCGGCCAAAAACCGGGGATAAATAAAAGTACATATGCTCAGATAGCTTCGGCCGGTAAACCTGAAGCTCGCATATCACCTGCCGAACCAAGTAAACCAGCGGGCGTCTCACTCGATCGCAAAGAAACTAAGATAAATCCGCAGTCTACTCCATCGTTACTCTGCTCAGGCAGCACTAACAATGATCTGCATTTGCGTCCTAGCGTCACATCGTTGCTTGATGCTGCACTAGAAAGCGATGATACAGAGGTCGATAAGATCATTAAGCCAAAAAAGCATAGGGCTACAAAGGCTCGAAAGTCTAAATGGGCTAGGAATGCGCAGTCAGCTAACCCAAAAACCGGCACATCAGGACCCATCAAACCTTTAGTTCCGGATACAGATGGCCGCTTGGTCGGAACTCGTGAACTCGCAACAGATGCACCAGTGAGTCACAAGCAGAATATAGTTGTAAAGGTGGCTCCAGAGATAGCGTCAACAATTGCACAAGAACGAGTTGACGCTGATATTGACTTGGATTTGGACATGTCTGTCGACACGCCTGAAACCTGCATATCGGACCATGTGTCAAGCCCACGGGCTATACAATCGTCAGTCGGCTTAAGCGACACTAGCGATTATCGGAATTTGCATGCTAGCACCACATCGTTGCTCGACTCTGCACAAGAAAGCGATGACCAAGAGTTTGACAAGATCATAACTCAAAAGAGGCATAAGCCTAAGAAAGCCAAACGGTTCACGGGTTTGCATTCAGCTTACCCAATAGCCAGTACATCAGAACCGCGTGTACCGGCTACAATTGCTCCCTCGGCTGAAGCACGTGAGCTTGCAACATATGCCCCATTGAGTCGCAAGCAGAAAATAGTTGATAAGGGGGCCCCAGAGTCAGAGTCATCAATTGCACAAGAACGAATTGACCATGACGTGGGTCTTATGCGTGTGTACGCCAAACCGTTGCTAAAACCAGGCGAGTCTTTCCGCATTCTTAAGGCATTTCGAATAGGGAAGGCTACAACAGCTCTAGAATCAATCTCTCGGCCACGACCTCTAAAAGTTATTTTAGAAACTGAAGCACAGGCGAAACTCTTGCTAGAGCGCAAACCAATGTTACGGAGTCTGCATTCGCAAGTTTTTTTTCAGCCGGATTACGAGTTGAAAGAGCGGAGAAAGATGAGACAGCTAATAATAGAGCTAGAAAAACGAAGATCCAATGGCGAGACAAATCTCAAAATAAGAGAGGGAAAAATAGTGCAGGTCAAAAGGACATCGCTCTGGTCGAAGCCGGTAACAGTGACGGCCTAGCTGTCCCGCCACCGAAACCTCAGACATGCCCTCTTAAATTGGTCGTTTTAAATGCCAGATCACTGACTAATAAAATGCCTCTGCTCCAGACTCTGGTTTTCGTCAACCGCCCAGACATTGTTATGGTAACTGAGACATGGGCATCGGCCTCTGTAGCTGACTCAGAACTCTCCGTTCTAGGTTACTCATGCGTTCGGAACGATCGAAACAATGGCCGTGGCGGAGGAAGCTGCATCTATATTAAGCAGCCACTTGCATTTCTCCCGTTGGACTATCCACAATTCACAGCGGTGGAGGAGAGCTGCTGGCTACAAGTTGTTCTAAAAAACAAATGCTCCTTACTTGTTGGCTGTGTTTATCGCCCACCTAATGCCGATGCAGACTACGATCTTTGTCTCTCGCAGGCATTTCATGCCGCAGCTGACTTGAATCTTAAGTATTGCTTGATTGCAGGCGATTTTAACCTTCCTGACGTGCAGTGGTTTCCACCATCCGGTCCTTCAAAGTACGAGAACTTACTTGAGGCAATAGATATCGGCATGTGGGATCAGGTAGTCGATTTTCCCACTCGAGGAGCAAACATACTCGACCTAATTTTTTGTAGGGGATGCGAACCACTTTCAGTGTCATCCTTAGACGCACTTGGGAGTTCAGACCATGTTACAGTTGTTAGTGAACTAGAACTGGAGGCGGATAAAACATTTTCCCAAAAGTATAGTATTTATCATGACTTCCGATCAGCAAACACGGCTGACCTACTGGCACATCTAAACGCTCTCGACTGGTCTGAATTTTTCCAATGTTTGGATGTAAATGTTTGTACCGATGCACTGTACAAAGTGTTGGATCCACTCATCCTCCACTTTGTCCCCCGTAAGAAAGTAATACATGTCAAGGATGAAGTGTACCTTCCTCTGTCTTTCCGTCGTAGGCTGCGTAAACTCTCTCGTCGTTTGCATCGGCTGAACGACACTTCCGTTCTGCCCTTGATCACACTGATCTTTGAGCAGGCTAAGAAGCTCTCCGAAGAAAAACAGATAGCCGATGAGGCTCACTTCGCTGAAAATCCTTCCCTTAATGTTGCGAAACTCTTTTCGCGTACAGTAAAAGCGCAGATGAAAACGCAGCACCCCATACTTAGAGATGCTTTAGGAAACCCCATAGCTGACGCTAAGCTGACCGCCGATAGCTTCAATGCGTTCCTATCCAAAACGTTTAGTGAAAGCTCGTTCGCTGTACCTCCGGTTATCCAGGCTTGGACGGGTGCCATACTAGAAACCATAAGTTTTACCGTCTGGGATGTGACTGTAGCCATTCGTCGTTATCGTCAATCCTATAGTCCAGGACCAGATGGCGTCCCAGTTAGCCTACTAAAAGCTGAAGCGAATGATATCTTTCCGTCTATTCTTTGTAAGGTATTTAATCTTGCTCTTGAGAGCGAAACCTTTCCTTCGTTGTGGAAGGAATCGCACATAATGCCTATTCGCAAGCATGGCCGATCGACATCATTCGACAACTTTAGGCCAATAAATACACTTCCCGCAGCATCGAAGATCTTGGAGACCTTAATCAAAGAAAAGATGATGCGTCACTTGACAGAGAACAACCTGCTCAGTACAGCTCAACATGGCTTTCTCGAGAAACGATCTTGTGACACCTGCCAGCTCTCTTTCTTTGATTATGTGCTGCAATCTAGAGACAGTGGTTTTGCCACTTATAGCGTCTATTTTGATTTTACTAAGGCCTTTGATCGGGTCGATCATAACCTCCTCCTTCTGAAACTGGCCTCCTTCGGCATAGGTAGCAAGCCTCTGAACTTCATATCTTCCTATTTGGATGCTCGCACACAACGAGTAAAAATTTCCAATGTTATCTCCAACCCCACGCATGTGAGGAGTGGAGTTATACAGGGTAGTGTACTGGGTCCGCTCCTATTTTGCCTTTTTGTCAACGACGTTTCAGATTGTTTTCAGTATGGCAGACCCTTCATGTACGCTGATGATTTAAAAGTCGCTTATCGATATAAACCGGCAGATCGCAACATCGTGCTCGAGCTGATAAAAAAGGATCTTCAGGCCTTCGCCCAGTGGTGTTGCACATGGCGCCTCACCCTTTCATGGCACAAATGTTCCGTTATGGTTGTTGGCGACGATCATCAACCGGAATTAAGCATTGACGGCCACGAACTAAATGTTCCAGCAGTTATCAAGGATTTGGGCATATCCTACTCTAATAGTCTCAATTTGTCAGAGCACTGTGCCCTGATAGTCTCGAAAGCACGCCGAACAACCGGATTTATCCTTAGAAATTTTAAGACTATCAATGTTAGAACTAGCCTTTATAATATGTACGTGAGACCTAGTCTTGAATACTGCTCGCCTCTGTTCAGTCTTCTGCGCACTAGTGAACGGAAGAAAATAGAATCGGTGCAGCACTTCTTCACTAGAAGAGTTTTCACTACAGAACACCGTAACTTAACCTACCAACAAAGGTGCGAACTTATAAAGCTGGATCCCCTATGGCTTCGTCGATTGCAGAAGGGTCTATTTTTACTGTTTAAACTTTTGAATGGTCAAACCTTTAATCCTCTTAGTACAATAAGGCAGCTTGAGCACTCTCGACGCGCCAGTCATCGAGACGTATTTTTATTTCTTCCTATGGCACGCACAGTTAAGTACCGGCAATTCTTTTCAGTAAATGCCATATCAATCTGGAATAAGCTGCCCAAAAGTATTAAAACCCAGCAAAACTACCCTATGTTTAAGAGAGCTGTAACTAGTTTTCTACATTCAGGACAACTTTCACGAATTTTGGGTGCTGACTCGGTGGAATCTCTCTTTCACTCTGATGGCGTTCGTGGACTTTGAACCCCGCCAGGCTTCACTGCTGAAGATAATGCGGCTGAAGCAGCAACCCGCAGTCTGCTAACCCTTCAGCCGATAGCTCGCAACTTTTGCCGACAACCATTGATGAAAGACTGAGAACACTGTGTTCTTGTGCCAACCCTCTCCGTCTGGAACTTATGTTTTTAAACGATATGAAACAGTTCTCCTGCTGATGAGTCAACTCAGCTTACAACTGTACATTTATTCCGTTTGTATCATACCTTTGAAGGCAGGTTTTTTTCACTTGAAACAAACTCCTAATCTCGCCCAGTATTGACGAAACAAAAAACCTGAAACAAAACCAATACTGGCTGCAACATAAGGAGTTTGTTTTAGGTTTTTTCCGGTCTTCGAGGTGTTGGAAGGCGCCCAAGAGGTGCATTACCAACTCTTTACAATTGCCTGTAAACTGGCATAATAAACATATTATTATTAACAAGTTCCTTAAGGGCATTTCTTGCCTGTAAACTTTAAATATACCTATGCATACATTGATGTATATGAAGCATAGTTTTCTCGATGAGAACTTGAAAAAAGTACTGCAAAATGTTAGTGGATCCATGGATCCACGGATCCACCTCAGTTTAAAGACAAATATAGCAAACCCTTGCGACCCAAAATGAACGAACATTCAGCTCCTAAAAAGCCTACTCTAGGCTATAAAGAGAACCTATTACGCCGCTGAACTTATATTCTGCTCTCCAATAAAACCCTTGCCAATTCCTTGTGTTAAGGATGCCTTACCTTTGCACGCCACCTCCAACTGCATTTATGAATTCTCATGCACTTGTGGATGCAAGTACATAGGGCAAACGCAAAGGCAATTGGCAGCCAGAGCCAAGGAGCTCCTGCTTAGTTGGTTATTCAAGCAGAAAACCGATCCCCTCGTTCCTCTATTACAGAACACTTGCTGGAAACGGGTAATTTTGTAGACCCCATAACTTCATTCCGAGTTCTTGTTCAACAACGAACATCTCGAATCTTGCGCTACCTGGAGGCAGCCTGTATAAGACGCTTTAAACTGGACCTATGCAAACAGTTGGAGCATGTGGTTAACCTGGCCTTGCCTTGGTAACTACAGGCCCCCAGATTTGCACATTCTCCTGACACCCCACTGTATTCCCGCAACCCGATTTCCCTGTGGCCCCTTCCCTTCACCTCAATTAACCTTCCTTCGTTACAAATAAGCCTTACTTAGCCTTAGTGTTTATGACCTATGACATTTCTGTACAAACTCAATTTCGTAATTTTCTCGTTCGTGAACCTTTAACGCACTGAGTGGTTGCAACTGACGAGCACTCATGAAATTTTATGGATCCATTAAATTTTTGCATTTCTATTTTTAAGTTCTCACCGGGAAATCAATGCTTCAAATTTCTGAATTAGCACCTCCCTTTGGATACCATCAAGTCTTTAAAAAGAATTTTGGAATTACGATGCCAAATTACGAAGGAGAATACACGAATTGAATTTCTACAGAATTATCTCATAAACACGGAATACCCTTCTGAGTTTTACAAAGTTCATCAATGTGGGAAAGTACACCCACCCTTCAAAAACCTCGATCGACTCAAAAATAGAGGATTCTATTCAGTCGTTGGATCATAAAAAATCTCTTTTGCATCAGGCCAATCACATTATAGACAAAATTGGTTTTTATTGTTAGTGCATATTTATAAAACATGCATATATGGATAAGTGAAGTAAGTTGCATTCCGAGATGATATGATGTAAAGAAAGAAAATCTTTGGGAAATCGAGTTGTACTCGTGAATTTTCGAACAAGTATCACGTGTTCGTCGTCAGACTAAATTAAATGTAAGGGCTGGGAATGTCACACTAGAGGTTTTGGAGGCAGAGGTTACAACGGACGGGGGAGGGAATGGGGGATTGGGTGGAAAGGTTATGGTGACGTGACACCCACGGCGATATATTGTGCTAGTGGGGGGAGGGGGGCGTTAGCGTTTGGACTTTGGGCCGCGTGTTCGGGGGAGGGGGGGCTGGTTAAGATTCAGAGAAATTGAACTTGACCGGGCACAGAGAGCCAATTGTTGTTTCAGGCTGTGTCCAGATTAGTAGACCATGCACGAAACCCGGTGTAGTGTGAGTCAAGCTCTACGTGCCTGTTTATAATAGCATGATTCGAGTGCCAAGCTTCAAGGAATTCTTTCGCTTGTCGCGTATTAGCCATTGCGATCACGTCGGTGGCATCCCAATTGAGTGTGCAAATACGAGTGATAAATGGTTCCGTAGGCGAACGGCTGACTTGTGTTCGTTGATGCGAGTCTCAAGGCGTCGGCCTGTTTGGCCAATATAAACGCAAGTGCAACCAGCACACGGTATACGATAAACGACGTTACTTAGTTGTCCCACGGGTAGAGCGTCCTTTACTCGACATAAGCTTGCGCGCAGTGAGGTTGCGGGCTTGTGGGCAACGGAGATGCCAAAGCGACTTAGTTGCCAAGAGATGGTTTCAGATACTCCATAATGTAGGGTAGAGAATAAAATTTCCTTGGCAATGTTACATCGTTGGGAGGGAGGTTTTGTGCTTGACCCGACGTCTAAGGCAATTCTTGACAAAGCTTGTCGGATATCCATTGGCCCGGAAAAATGTGTACAAGTACGTAAGTTCTCTCTTGAGCAAATCATCGTTACTGCAATAACGGGGGGCCCGTTGGAAAAGAGTGCGAACACAGCTTCTTTTATGGGCCGCAAGGTGGTTGCTTCTATAGTTAAGGATGATTTCTGCAGTGGAGTCCTTTCGGTAGACGCTTGTTGCGAGTTCGCCATCTGCGAGTCTTTGTATCCTCACGTCAAGGAATGGGAGGGTGTCTCCTGTTACCTCTTCGCGGGTAAATTTTATTTCTGATAAGACCCTTTTTAGACTCTGGTGCGGCCGTTCGACATTGCAAGTCTTCATGATGACGAATGTGTCGTCTAAGTAGCGGAGCCACATTTTTGGATCTACAGCGCGAAAAACCTCCTCTTCTAGTCTCTGTAAGACAAGCTCGGCCAGTAGCCCCAATATGGGTGAGCCCATTGGGGTACCCTTCACCTGCTGATAGTACTTTACATCACATTGACAATCGTTCTTGAGGCAGAGCTTAAGCATGCATACATCATACAAAGGAAGACCAGAGAAACGTTGCGCCGCAAACTACTCAAGTCAATTTGTAATGAGCCTACCGAGGAGATCTACGCTTCAGGCCCGGATGAATTTATCTTGAATCTTTCTGACATCCAACTCAATAAGTTACAAACAGAGGCCCTTTTATTGGGACTTGATTTTTGTTTGCCGAACAATCGAATAAATCCTGTGGACGTTAAAACTCAATTGGAAGATTTATACTCTTAACTGTCCCACCTTAAACCTAGATCCATTGATGATCAAGGATGGATGAAAGCAAAATTTGTGGACATAGCCTATCAGTACCGGAGAGCTCCAATAACACAACGTTTTCCTGTAACCAAAGACCAGACAATTGCTCTATCCGAGTTGAAACGCCACAAAAAATAGTTATTTCTAAACCGGATAAAGGGCATGGAGTAGTTATTCTCAATCGCAAGCACTATGCCAATAAAATGAAAGCCATTTTAAATTATTCTAGCAAATTTCGTCTAGAATCGAAAGGCAAATATGAAACAAAGGCATTAGAAGATTCAGCTTGGAAAAGTATCAAGCTTATTTTGGACAATAGTTTGATTGATACCAAAACTGCTTCGGCGTTAAAACCCAGAGGTTCCCACATCCCACGGCTCTATGGATTACCGAAAACCCATAAAAGTGGTATTCCTTTAAGACCTATTCTTTCAATGTCGAACTTACCCTTTCATCAACTAGCGCATTGGCTAGTAAAGGAATTGGAGCCAATTCGCCAAAGACTTTCCAAATTCACATTAAAAGACAGTTTCCAGTTTATTGATGAGATCAGGCACCTCGCACGACTCCATACCCTCCGATAGTTACACGATGCCATCGAATTCCACCACTCTCATCACCAATTTTTCCCAATAATGCACAATTCGCCACAAATAGTCCAACACCACCATATTATCCACCAATCACACAATTTCCGCACATGAGCCCTCAACACAATCAACCAAGTAATAGGAATCCATTTTTTCACAACAGATTCCAGCTTTTGTATCCGACACCATAAGTGTTGCTCTTATTAATGCTAGATCGATAGTTAACAAAGTTCCACGACTTAGGACTTTTATTGACACACACAATCCCGATATAGTCTTTTTAACAGAAACATGGGTAAACGAATCAACCTCCAATGCTTCACTTTTTATAGCAAACTACACCTTCTATAGACAGGACCGTGCGAATAAACGAGGAGGTTGTATGATCTACATTAGATCTACCATAGAACAGAGTGGCTTTGAGGTTCTCCAGGAGACGTTCAATGGCGAAGCGTGCTTTGCTATAATAACATCCAAGACCCTTAAAAGCATTCTAATTGGATGTTTGTACACCCCTCCGGAATATAGTAATGATGACACTGGTCTTACAAATCTACTAGATATTCTCTCGAATATCCAAACCGAATATAAGATAATCGCAGGAGACTTAAACCGTCCAGAAATAAACTGGACAGAACTATCAGCCCCATCCAGACATGATGAATTATTATCATCAATTGTGTTTCATAACTGGACGCAAATAATAAGCAAACCAACCAGGGGAAACAATATACTCGATGTTATTCTCACCAATGATATCTGGCCCTTATATACGCACTACGACAGCTTAACCTTTGATAGTGATCATAAGACAATAATAGCAGTGCTCCCTCTTAGCATTAAAATAAGACCTGATCCTAGTTACACTTCTATAAACCCCAAAAATCTTGACATTGAGTCTATGAATAACTACATTAGGTCATTGGATTGGAGCTCTTTCCTCCTAACAACATCCCCTCTAGAAGCTGTAAACATATTATATGCCACCCTTAATTTAATTCGAGACACCCTAATTGACGAGAGATCCCCATGTAAGAAATCACTAATCCCAAACTTCCTTTCCAAACGGCTAAAAAAACTTAAAAAACAACTCCACGACCCATGTATTAGTTATCTATCTACGCTAAGACGCATTACAGAGATTCACGAGTTAGCCCAGAACATTGAAACAAATAAGACGATAGCAGCAGAACTTCGGGCAATCGAGTCCCCAGAAGGGACAGCCCAAATCTTCAGGAAACAAATAAATAATCATCGAAAACAAGGCCCCCAAATCATGCTTGATGACCAAGGAATGGTAATAACAAATGACAACCAAATAGCAAATCTTTTCAACGAATATTTCTCAACCAACTATTCAGTCGAGGAAGAACCAATCCCCCAACCAACAGAAATGACGGCACTAGTATTAAAAGAGATATTGTTTAACGAAGAAACTGTAGAGAAAGCTATCCGCCAACTGTCCAATTCCACATCATATGGAACGGATAGAATCCCTCCTTGCATACTGAGGCATATGACATATGCCCCAATACTTCTGTCTAACCTTTTCTCGTTACTGCAGTCAAATGGTACTTATCCAGAAATCTGGAAAACATCATGTATCACCCCAATTTACAAAAACGGAAATCGGTCCAATGCCCAAAATTATCGTGGTGTTCACCGAACATCGGTTTTAGCAAAAATCTTAGAAAAAATAATTTATAACCAAATGTTAGACCATCTGACGAATGTAAATCTCATACCCCTCTCTCAACATGCCTTTTTACCTAAAAAATCATGTCAGTCCTGCCATCTCACTTTCTTGGAATTCGTCTCCAGAAATCGAGATGATGGGAACACGGTAGCTACAATTTACTTTGATCTAAAAAAAGCCTTTGACAAAGTTCCCCATAAAAGACTGATCGTGAAGCTAGTGAGTCACGGGATTCGGCCCCCTCTCCTTGATTTCCTCAAATCCTATCTTCACAACCGATTTCAAGTAGTACAACTTCGAAATATAGTATCAGAACCAACTCATATAAGCAGTGGTGTTTTTCAAGGCACTATCCTAGGTCCACTCTTATTTCTCATTTACATTCATGAGTTATCCACGATATCGACATCTGGTAAAACATTTTTATATGCAGATGACTTAAAACTCGCATATGCCTATAACAAAAATTCGATAAGTAGTGTGCATAGAACAATTGAATTAGACCTTCAAAAACTAAACGACTGGAGTGTTCAGTGGCAAATGCCGTTTTCACCAACAAAATGTCATCTCATGATTTTTGGACCACTAAAACTTCCCCCCATAATGTTTAGTGGTCAAGAAATAAAAGAGCTAACATCTTTAAAAGATTTAGGTCTTAGCTATTCTAATACTCTTGACTTATCCCCACATGTTAAACAAATCGCACCAAAAGCCAATCGACTATGTGGCTTCATAAGTAAAAATTTCACATTAATTACACTTAAAACTAAACTTTACAAAATGTACGTTTTACCTATTCTAGATTACTGCTCAATATTTTTCGGTACCATGTCATCAGATGACAGACAGAAACTAGAAAAAATCCAGCGAAGGTTTACCAGAGTTCTGTGTAAACGCGATGACGCCCGAGACTCCTATTCAATAATGTACAATAGATATGGCCTTAAACCCCTCTGGCAAAGGCGACTCCAAAATGGTTTAACTTTCCTATTTAAAGTGACACATAATCAGAACATCCTTAGCAATAATATGTTAACAAATCAAAACGGTTCCCGTCCCACTAGAAACAACCAACCTACAATTCATAACGCTAAAGCTAGGACGGCCCAGCGATCAAATTTCTACACCATAAGATATGCGATCATATGGAATGCCCTACCCAACGATATTCGCAAAAGCCACAGTTTAGCCGAATTTAGAAGAAAGACCAAACAGTTATTATCAAATGACATGACGCATATATTTCTGAACAAAATAGGACACTTTGCTAACCAGTTCTTTGACGTCCAATTCGGACCAAAAGGGATCTAACGGTCCAGGAGAGTTCCCGAACATTTTGGAAAAAACTGGCAAATGCTGGAAGCTTTCCAGTCGACGGTTACCAACGCTGATAAAATCAAAGCTTAAGCAAAATTGTGCCTTGCCTCCTTTTCCAATCCTTAAAAATAAAAATAAAAAACAAAAACTAAGAACAATTTATCTTTTCCAATATTCCTCTACTACCCTAGTAGCATTTCGCTAGCGTCATGCGCTTCAGCAGTAGCCGCAAAAGGTGAACATATCTGTGCTTCACATGATTGGCTGATCATTAATGCTTCTCCGTCCATGCGTACGCGTGTTACTGGTACGCGCGCACCATTTCATGTCGCTGTCTGCCTTGCCGTTAACTGTAGTGTGCGCTGATTGGTTTATATGAATGTCCGCGCCTGTGGGTGTACGCATAGGCGTGCCCAGTGGTTACATGGACGCACCATCTACTTGAGCGCTGATTGTAGGCTTTTGCTTGTACGGTGTGTCCCACCCAACGCATGTGCAGTGGTTCCCTTTGCGCTCGCGTACACCTCCCCCCACCAAGTTTTAGGCATATGCATACGTCTATGGTCCTTCCCCCTCACCCACTGGCGCTGCCCTCCCCCAGGTAACTGCGTGTTTAGCGTAGCTGGCCGGCCGCCACGACGAGTTATGCTGCCCCGCCCCCTTCACCTGCACAGCCCTTCCCCGCGTGAACGTCCCGCCCATCCCACAAGCACATGACATAGAAATAAGTGATTCGTAGTCCATAAACAAGGGGGATTTATTTACAAAGATACGAAGAGCTCTATGTTACGCGGTGTCTGCGTGAAATCAGAAGGTAGATAACTCCTCATCCTTATTAACCTCTCACTTATACTCCTTACCACCTCCCTTGGAAGCCGGTATCCGGACGTAGTGGGGCTTAGAAGCCACAACTTAATCAACTTCCTCATAACACCTAAGTAAACTAGGTGCATGGGATCTAACGGAAAACCTGTAACTAACCCAACTGGCGTCGGTAGGAAGGGCGACCGTCCGACTATGTGCCTGTTGGGGTCATAGACCATAAACTCTGCATCGTCGCGCAGGCTATGGTCCGTTCCTAAGTAAACTACCTTACTCCTTTCACGACCGTTTCTCACATACCGGTACTGATGACCGGGATTCTTACACTTCTCACATCCTTCATACGCGCCTACATTTCTAATTTTTTTAAAAAACGCCCTCGCAGGGGCGTCAGCTATTACCGCTTTTACCTGAAATCCTATCCTACGACCGACGTCGGGGAGTACTAACTCCTCTGATGTCAGGGTATTGACCTCTTCAATGAGAGGACTACAATAATGGTTTACATCTGCGGGTTTTGAATAACCGCAGTATGCACCCACTACGAATACCGTACTCCGGAAGGGTTCTATTATTCTACCTAAAAAAGGCCAAAAACTAACGGGATTTTTCTTAAACTTAGTAAAGCCATCACAATGCAGTTGCACTACTACTGCATCGGACGGCCCAACCGCTGTTAAATTATCCCTAACTAACTTTAGGACCTGGGTCCTCAAACCCACGTGCATATACTTGCCATCATCCATTCTCACTACCATATAAATATTTCGAGTTCTTAGAAGTGTTCTCGTATCCACCGGAATAACCGGGAAGATTTGAGACCACATTCTCAGAATAGGGTTTGAAGTCCTATGCGGCACCTTACGGTCTATACACCACTTGATTAGAGCCAACTTATACTTCTTTCCTACGGTAGAAAAAAAAAACCTCTTATTACTACCGCAAAATAAACAAACACCACGATACAAACCGCTCTGTTCAGATGACTTGTTACGCTGCTTGCCACCAGTACCGCCTTCCAAATGCCATCGATAGGGACTTGCAAATGCCTCACCGCAACTGGGACAGTATAGTTTCATTCCTGCAAAGAGAAAAAAACGTTAGTAGCAGCTGGTAATAATAAAACGATTGGAAGAAGTTTATCGCGGAAGAGCAGATGTTCCTCCTGTGACACTTTCAGACGGAATGACATTTTTCCAAACGACTACGACTTAGACATTGTAGAAATCAATGCAGCCGGTCCCACGATCAAAAGCTGTTTCGTCCGTTCTCACCGCCGGGCCTCCTAAAAAAATCACTTTCACCAAATCTGACCCGCATTCGGACCATATGATGGATGGTTGCACTCGCCAAGTCTTATCGATCTCTTCGCGCGGGCCTGGGTGTGCGCGCCAGCGAGCGCGAAAAAAGGGGGGAGGGGTGAGTGAAGTTAGTGGTAGGGGGAGGGTGGCGTTCGCGCGGCCGGGTTCCGGTTTAGTTGACTGAGAGGCGTGACCAGGTGTTCGTCGTGGCCCAAGCAGCGCGTTTCATGAGAACGGATCGTTACTTTCTGCTGCAAACGGGTGCGCGCACTCTGACGCCAAACGAGGGCTGCGCAAAGGGGGAGGGGGGTTGGAAAAACTCTGAGCAAGCGCCCACGCATTCGGTGCGTACGTTTGAGGTCGCTATTGATGGTCATCGCATGTTTTTCCGTTGTGTCCTGCTTGTCGGTAGACATTGGAGTCTGGTGGTTTGCACCTCGGTGATGTTGCCTTGACCTCTACTATCTCCTCATCGATGCGATCCTGTTGTCTTGGATGACCCCTTTTTAGCTCACAGCTATATTATTTTCCCCTTGGCAATAAGCGCCCGAAACCATCAACAGCAGGGTCCCATCTAAATGCATCATGTCATAACACGCTGCTTATTAAGGCAGTTTCTTCTCCTACATTTTTTGTAAATCGGTGGCTCGCTGAACTCAGCCGCCGATGTATGAGTTCTTTTACTGAATCTTACCACGCGTCCTGCAGTTGCTTAAGCGCAGCTGTGACTACTAACTTTGTACTTTTCTCTTTTTACAATAGCAATAGGTTCGTAATGAAAGGGCCCCTTGGGCCATAAATATACAATTTATTATCATTATTGGCAAACATGGACTGCACAGGGTCTTCCAGACAACTTCAGTCATAAAATACTACAATGGGCCACAGGCAAACTCTTCTGCCAGATCGTCGCATATGGAACCCGGGCTAAGGAAGAAAACAATCGAACTGTCGTGACTTTATTTTTATCCGATAGGAGGAAACTTTGATGGACCTGCAGGATCGACCCCCACTAGCGTCAAGCGACTGTATTTTGCTGCATTTCGAGCACTCGGCGATTTCCAAACCTTATTTATCCGATGCATGTGAAAGTAACATTCGGAAGGGTGACTATCCGCTTGCGACATATTAGACAACTATTTGGAGCACCGCAAGATACTGTATGGCTGTATGAGGAACACGAAAAATATCAGGAACTGATCCATGCCCTAAGATCAGCAGATGGACAACTGGCGACCGAAGAACAGATGAAAGCCTCCCTCATTTCCACTTTCTTTAAATCCGTCTACATCGGAGAACATACTACTCAATCCACTCGTCGAAATATATCTCCACCCTATCCTCCTCCTCATTGCCAAAATAGAGGACTAAGAGTTTTCACACGACAGTGTCAGGGCAGGATTTCTCCACCTTAAGCCTGCCAAATCACCAGGGCTGGATAAAATCCTGCACGCGCGCTACGAGAAATGACTAAAGAACTGTGCAAAACTATGGCTGCCATCTTCCTCAGTTCTCATGAAGAAGGCAAACTCTTGGAAAAATGGAAATGGGCAAATGTCAACCCGATCTATAGGGGAGGTTCACGACTTGATTGCGTAAATTACCGTCCCGTAAGTCTTACTTGCATCGCGTGTTCAACAATGGAGCGCAGTATCAAGAGACAATTAATGGGATTCCTGGAAAGTTACAAAATATTCTGCGATTGACAGCACAGCTTTCATTAAGGATGCTCTTGTCTCACAAGAATTGTTAACTCGCATGAGAAGTGCGCAAAAGCCGTCGATAAGGGCTATCAAATTGATGTCATATTTTTCGACTGCAAGAAGGCCTCTGATAGTGTACCACGCAGGCTTCTTCTATAGAAGGTTTGGGACGTAGGAATGCAAGGAAACAGTTTTAAATGGATCAGCAGTTTCTTGTCCCTCACAGAACAGAGGGTCGTTGTTGGAACCTCAACCTTGGAATGCACAAATGTAGAAGGTTGTGAACCACAAGGCTCAGTTTTTGGCCCATTTCTCTTCTTTATCTATGCAAACGACTGCCACAATTACCTTTATTGCCTAACTGTCATGTTTGCGGATGACATAAAAATCTGGGCTGAAGTTAGCTGCACTGACAACGCAAACATATCATAGTCAAACATCGATAAACCGGTTATCTGGTCGTCCAGGTGACTTACAAATTTCAATGTATCCAATTGTCTGGCTCTACACATAGGCTAGGGGCGCAAAGTGTCGCAGAAGCATAGTTATTTTATCAATGGTGCCACACTTAAAGACGTTGATACGCACAAAGATCTAGGATTATGAAAAACCACGAACTTGATTCCAACAGAGGAGTGTAAAAAGGCCACCCAGAGGGCAACCAGTAACCTCTTCTGGATTAAGCAAGCGTTCAAAGCCTTTCTACCTGAACTCTTCGGCAAAATATTTGGCACCTTTGTGAGACCACATCTTGAATACGGAACGCCATTTTGGACACGGCAGTTGAAAAAAAGATTTGGACCTTCTTGAACAAGCGAAACGGAGGGCGGCAAATTTGATCGATGGTCTTAGGAATTGATTAAGCTTGACCTTTTCCCTTGTTTTACAGGCGTGTACAGAGCAGCCTGCTCTGGACATTCCGGATAATCTAGGGCCACGTTTTCTCAAATGAATGTACTTAATTGGACCTCAGGAAGCTTTGCTTCAGACAAAGATTTGTCCAACCATGTAACTTGCTACCAAGCGATACGGTTTCCGCCGACACGTTCGCGGAATTTAAAAGAAGCCTTGGTGTAATTCTGTTTGACAAAAGGCGAATTTCACAACACAATTTCGTATTGCTAGCATTGTAAACAATTTTTCTGTATGTAGCTTGTCTTCAGACTATTTCGAGACAGCTCATTCTAATGTTTGTCATGCTACCACATCTTGCTACAACTTTATATTGACAACTACAATTATATGGATTAATTCACATTAATAGGGTCTCCAAGGGCATTCCTTGCCTGTTACCCTTCAAAACATACATAATGCTGTGGATTGAGGCGTAGATTCGGATGCACGGGGCGCACGTTCAGAAGAAGTGTGAGTTCGTGCGTCAGTTTGCGCCAGGCCCCAGAAGCACGCCGAGAACTGCCCTCACGCGAGGTCAGATCCTCTTTGTAGCCTCGTCTGTTGTATCACACAATATTAGAGTGTCAGGTTGCGGAGCCAATAAAAGGAAATGAAATTCCTCAATTATCAAATGGAGATAAAAACTTACTTGTCGAGGACACCGAGTAGACTGAATTGTTGAATCCATTTTTTCAGAACCTTTTTCGACTGAATCTGAACCTGTTCCGTCTTTTGAGGCATCCTTAGTCACTGCTAGCAGTACCAGTGATCTCTCTGTATCATTACTTCGTAAGCATATGATTTGTCTAAAGAATTCACACGCTTCGGGAACAGACAGTGTTCCAAACTCAGTTTTGAAGATAGCATCAAGCTTCCTCTGATTGCTTAGTCATATGTTCTCAGCCTATCTTTTAAACGGTTTGTTTCTTGATTCATATAAGACATCCATTATTCTTCCGGTCTTCAGGTCGGGATTTTAGTCGGACGTTAATACTTATCAGGACGTTCATAAAACCCCGACTGTAGTAAACGTTCTTGCAAACAGAATTATTTTGAATCAAATTCTCGATTTTTAGAAGACTATTTGGCGAGCATACGTAGCTTTTGATAAATGCTCTTTGGGCCATTACATTTATATAGGGAGGGGTACAAAGTAACATGCTGGTAATTATGTTATCACAAAACGCAAATTAGTCATGGGGATAAGGGAGAGGGCGTGGGGTTGACACTAATTGGCTGGTAGGAATTTAATAGCTAATAAATATTTAAGTGCCTCATAGCGTGGTTTAAGCTGATAGTTCATGCGAAACGCGTCACTCACCTTTTCTGAATATTTTCGTTTCCCTTCGTAATGAGCGGCAATCAGTGGTTGTGACCTATTTTGAAATGCACGAAGATTTAATGTTCAAATTTTTTAACTTTTTCACCATCCCCCAAAAAAGAGGAAGAAGAAGCAACGAGGACATGGACCGAATTATATTAAGACTGACGTTCGAAAACTGGCTCGGTTCCATCGTCAACTTAAACAGGTGGTTGTTCGTATTTACCAGGACTCTTTCGGCCTTGTCGTATGCCTGGTATTATTTCCCTGCTTTACGCATGGTGAACTAAGGAGGAAGCAGTGAAAAAAAAACTCCTACCATTTAAGCTGGGGCGGAGTTCAGCGAACCCCCGCTTAAAAAAAAACAAAAGGTAGGAGAAAAAAACTGCTTCAAAAAATTAAGGGGGTTGGTTGAGAGGATTGATTGTAGTGCAAATGAGACAGGACTAATGATGAGAACGAATGAGGGTTGTAAACGCTTCTTGTAATTGGAGAAATCATATAACAGCAGAGGCTGTCATTCACCATTGTTACACCGCCCGACTGGCTTCATGATCAACCATCAGGGAGATGAGACCGGAGGAGGCCATCGCGGACAACAGAGTCAGGAAGATGAGGGAACGGCAAGCGAGTGAAGGAGTAAGGACTGAGTTTAATGAACACATTCCAGCTTAAGTTGTCAGGATGACCCCTGCAGACCAGCTCTTCGCTGCTGGATACTGGGATGCCAGGAATGGCCCGAGCGATGAGACCGAGACACATCATCGGAAAATACGGACTGGGCCAACATTGCAGCAACATAGAACTATTGATGAAAATTGCTGACGATAATTTTCTCGTCGTTAAACACACTCGTTTCCAACACACCCCTCATCGGCAGTTGCAAACATATCGTCCAAGCTATGGCTGCACGTCAAACCCCATAGTCTATATCTTAGTACGGTCGAGGTGGGCCACCTTCGTGTCCCACAGTCGATCGTTTGGAGGTCCGAAATTTGGATCACATCATGTACTTGTTCGTGCCCATTTTAAGCTCCGATTGTCCAATTGCTGTAAGATACTGCGCCCCAAACGCCTCAACGTTATGGTACTGTCAAATCCAGAAGCCCGTGTAGCCTTCAACGAAAGTATTCCTGCACGGATCAGAGATCAATTCGCTATTCGCGTCAAAGCAGTACATAGCGTCGATAACCAAACTTCGCCCAATACTCAGTTGCCAAACTTGACAGATGCGCTACTTTGTGCGATGAATTCGGGCTTGTAACAACAGGTTGCACCGAGGAAGGACTAGATCTCCACACCGGCCCTGCAACTCTCGGCACCAGCCCGACTCGCTCGGTTGTCAAACTTGGATAACTACCGCTCAATCAGACGCCAAATTACACGAACAACAAGATGCGATCGTCAGAACCATTGGATCTAGTCAGCTGCCTCCATGGAATCAGCCCGAAACTCGGGTAACTTATGCCAGCTCTATTAACTTTTGCATAATGCTGCTAGCAAATATAAACCTCCTTGCGCTACCGTTTGGTATAAGTCGGGTCAAGTGATAACTGATATCGCTGGAAAAAACAGATCAGTTGCTAGAGCGCTTTTGTGAGCTACTGGAATCACACATACGTTCGCCTGCGAGCCCACAGCTATCAATTTGAATTCCATACGATAGTGGCTGCGAGCCACCTACGAGGTTTGAACTGCAATCGGTATTCAAACGACTGAATGTTCAGAAGGCAGTGGGTGAAGAGGGTATACCAGCAGAAGCCTTCCAAAATTTTTGTTCTGCTTTGACGGACTCACTACACCGGCTGTACTTGACTATATGGACTACCGAATCCATCCCTACTGATTGGTCACTGTCCATTGCCTTACCGATACCGAAACGAGGTGACGTGCGATTATGCTCAACTTACCGCGGTATTCGCCTTATAGATATAGCCGCCAAAGTGTTTGCGACCATCCTTCTCCGCAGATTTTCGACTGAATTTCTGGACCGCCTTCGCTTCTACCGCGCTTACCAGTGATCCGATGCGCCTCTTTAATCATCGATCGATGCATATGCCTTGCGTCTGTTAGCCAAGGCAAAACAACAACAAGACCATGGAATGAAAATCTATTGTCTTATCTTGGTAAATTTACCTTAAGCGCAAGCGAGAATAATAAATTTTATATTTTGGGCGCAGAGGCCCTAAATATTGCAAAATTAGTGCTTTGGAAAAATAAATACAAAGTTGGTAAAGTTGGTAGGCAGCGGGAGTATTTAGTAATGTAGGCAGATAAATTCATATTCACCAACATATGGTCACTTTAAAATAACAGTCAACACTCCTACAAATATGGCCAGTCGTGTAAAACGCTTCCTTTTCCCTTGAGGCATCCTTTGTTCGGCGTCCGTATGCCTTTTTGCATTCACCTCCGCCGTTTATTTCGTGTATACCAGGTCGGTCATCAGTTAATACGCTTTAGCTTCATTCGGCCTCGCCTCGCAGATTCCGCTGCTCTGATCTACACCTTACAAAACATTAGACAGAAAATGATTCTCACCTGCCGCCGCACGTTTGCCACGCGTTTTCTCCTGGTCTGCATTTGCGGTTTCGTAAAAAGACAGAAATTTGTTTGCATGCAGACGCTTGTCTATCCCCGGCTCGCACGCATCGCGGTTCTCCTCTAAATAACACATACCATTAGTGACAAGATTGCCCTTACCTTCTGCCTCATCCAACTTTTAGATTTTTTCCTGCGGCATTTTCCACAACGGAAAAGGTAACCGTCGCAGTTCCGCGCAAGCTTTCTTTGGACTATTTCGTTTGTGCAATCGCAACGACGCCGTGAGGGCAGCAGTTCTTTCTGGTGACATTACGAAACCACATCGGTTGAATTAAGAGTTTTTACTAGCTCTTCGTATTGCGTTGGTTAAGATAGACTGACAGATCGCGCACTGCGAGTGTCGGGGCTGCAACAGACAAAAAAGCCTTTTGTCAGCAGGTCAACAGTTTAAGCACTGTTACTTTTCTGTTACTATCTTCGTAAGCACAGCTATCAACACATTGTAAGCTGCATAAACTACTATTTATACAGGGTTCCCCAGCCAGAGAGAGCTTTTAAAAAATCTGCCTTAACATACCTTCTTTGTCTTTCACCTGGCCATACAGTTTCCCTGGAGGTAACCAGCGGCGTTGTTCGCATTGTCAGCGAGCTGCATGATGCAATGGGGTTCGCGCCTACGGTGCCTCCTGCGGCTACTTACGAAGAACTGAATTTAAGGCAAATTTTATCATTTCTCGGCCAGTGCAATTTGCATTTGTCAGAAATGTAATCTGAACTTTTAAAAAAGTCAATATTCTTCCTGTTTAATCTTCCTATAGCTTTAACATTTACTCTCCCATTGTTTGCATTTAAACGCCAGAATTTTCTGTCATTTTCGCTTTCTGCCAAAGCGATCTACACTACGCGCACATTTAATGTTTAAGAGAGGAGAGAGTATTGTTTGTTTTTATTGCCCTAAAAAGAGCCTAAGAGAGTTTTGCCGCGGTTTCTGAAGGTGAACTAGGCTGTTTGGTGCTACGAGGGTGAGCTATCGGAACAGAAGACCGAAGCCGTGGAGGTGACACCTACCGACGAGTCTTTGTGATTCTGTTGGTCCTTTTTACCCTTTTCCTATTTTTCATCTCCCCTGACACTACTTTTGTCTCTGTACTTCCCTTTGGCCCCTTATCTCCCTTTTTGACGTGTTTCCCGTGTTCATATCTGATATTATGCACTTAACTATCATACCTCTCCTTACACAAGATGCGGCTTCTATAAATAAATAAATAAAT
>JAYGXS010000001.1:5213821-5237164 GCA_036362985.1 Ligula intestinalis | reverse complement strand
CAGATGACCAAGATTCTTGACCATCTTCGTAGCCCTCGCCTGCACTCGTTCCAGGTGCAGGTAATCCTTCTTGAACCACGGACGCCAGGCCTGGACAGCATACTCCAAGTGGGACCGAACAAACGCTCCGTAGGTTTTCCTGAAGAGCTCCTTGTCAATGTTGACGAATCCCCGCCTTATCGCAAACAGCACCTGTGTCGCGCGTTTAGCTGCCTTTACACACTGAGTAGATGGTTTAAGTGAGGAATTTATTAGAACACCGAGATCCTTTTGTTCGTTCACATTTGAAAGCGGGTGCCCATCGAGGAGGTATTGGAAGGAATCGTTCTCCTCATCAGTCCTTCTAGTACGGAGTCTTAAAACCACACACTTACTAATGTTGAAGTTTAAAAGCCAACGAGCAGACCAGCAGCTAAGTCGATTGAGACTCTCTTGAAGCGCTTTCCTATCGGCGTCAGACCTGATGGCTCTCCAGAGTTTGACGTCGTCGGCAAACATGATAGCACTGCAACCCAGGTCGTTGACACAGTCGTTGATATAGATAAGGAAGAGCAGTGGCCCTAAGACAGAGCCTTGGGGGACGCCACTCAGAACATATGTAGGGCTTGACTTTGAGTCACCGATGCACACAGTTTGCGATCGCCCTGTGAGAAAATCTGTGATCCATGCCAGCAGGTTCCCTCTTATGCCAATTTCTGACAATTTATGCATTAGACGCTTATGTGGGACGCTGTCGAATGCCTTCTTGAAGTCCGTATAGATGACGTCAACCTTACCATCTTCATCTAGTGCGCGAGTCCACTGCTCAGTGGAGAGAAGAAGGCTGGAAAGGCAAGAATGGTTCTTTCTGAAGCCGTGTTGGAGCCCTGACAGTAGATTGTTCTCCTCCAAGAACTCCATTGTCGTCTTCTTAATTATCGTTTCCATCACCTTACAGCAAATACAAGTTAGGCTGACGGGCCGGTAATTGTTGACCTTCGTTCGGGCTCCGCCCTTGTATATCGGGTAAATATTTGCCATTTTCCATTCAGATGGCAGTTTTCCTAGTTCAAATGAAGAACGAAAGATATGTGCTAGGGGCTCTGAGAGTTCGCTTGCCAATTCTTTCAAGAACTTGGCTGGTATATTGTCTGGACCGGATGACTTTGCTTCTTTGAGGCTCTGCAGCTCCCTCTCAACTACAGATGCTGGAAATAGTAGAGAATGAAGTGCCGGACCGGCTTTTGCAACAGCACTGTTGGCATTATCAAATTGAAGCTCGGTTTCCCTAGTGAATACCGAGGCAAAGAACCGGCTACAGTACTCGGCTTTCTCGTCATTCTCAACGACTTCTCCGCCATCATCATTCTTAAGTACTGCGACAGGATCCTTGTTTTTTAATCTACTGTTAATATAGCGGAATAGAATTTTGGGCTTTTCTTCGGCCTGTTGGAGGATTCTTGATTCATAGTTTTTCCTGGCCTGGCGAATTGATTTTTTTACTGCATTTCTTTGGCGTCGGAATTCCTCGAGGTGTACTGGCGACCCAGTTTTCCTGAATAACTTCCATTTCCTATTCTTCTTCTTCAGTTGCCTGTTAAGGTCTCTCGTCAACCAGGCAGGACGACTAGTCGTCTTGTGTACCTTGACCGGGCAAAAGCGCTTCAGCAGATCTAATGCAACCCTCTTGAGTGATCTCCAATCTTCCTCCGGATCCCCTTTGAGTAGGCAGTCCCAATTCACGGTCGATAGTGCATTCTTCATTGAATTAAAATCTGCCTTCCATATGTTTGGCTGGTCCTCCGTTTTCCTCAGCCGTTGCGTATGGAGAGAGTAATCCCACATTAGCGTCGTATGATCACTCTTACCGAGCGGAGCACTTGAATGAACTTCATCTATGTAGGACGAATCCTTCGTAAAAATGAGATCCAAACAGGTTGCCCGCTGGTTTTCTCGAAATCTGGTTATGCCCTTAACGTTCTGAACTAGAGACAGGTCAAGCGTGAGATCCATTAATTTGGAACTAAAGGAAGTTGACGCCGCCTCAACTGTCAGGTTGTTCCATTCAATTGCAGGGGCGTTGAAGTCACCAACGATGAGAACCTCCTGGTGGCTAGCAGCTTCCTTCACCAGACCAAGGAGTGAGTCATTGGCTCCACTCAGAATGTTTGGTGGCCGGTAAACGGCCAGGAATTCCAGGTTCTGTGAATTCCCCTTCTTGATCTTTAACCAGATGGACTCATACTCCAGGGCTAGAGTGTGTTCTCTTTCTACAACAGAGATTTCAGTTCTGACATACACGACAACCCCACCTCCTTGTCGGTTTTGGCGGTCTTTGCGGAAAAGCTGGTATGCTGGAATCGAAATCTCCGAATCTGCAATTTCTGCTTTTAGCCATGTTTCCGTTATGGCAACTACATCAGGTTTCCGCTCCGAAAGTACTGCCTTGAGTTCATCAATTTTTGAGGGAAGACTTTGGGCATTAGTGTAAAGAAAGCTCAATTTAGACTTATTCACCACTTTATGCAGGCGGTTGCCTCTTGCGTGAGATTGCATGCAGGGGGCTGTCGGTGCTGATGGAGATGGACTGTTTTCTATCCCGACTAGGCTGTTAGTGTTATCGGCTTTCTCCAGAGGAGTGACCTCGGGACATGGACGATCTCCCCGTTCAGAATTCGAAGATTGCTCTCGCCGAGTTCGCATCTCCTGTGGAGTTCTTCTTTTAGCAATCTCCATTTCTCCCGCTCCGCGGGGGAAAAATCCCGCTGAAAAAAAACCGTCGGGTGTGAGTATCTAAGTACTGGTTTCCTGCTTAACAATAGCTGGACCTCAGCCTCACTCTTGAGAATAACCTTCAACGGTCTTGGTTGGCGTTGTTCATCTTTTGCGTCTGTTATACGGCCCATTCGGAATGCCTTTAGAACTTCGACTTTTTCCTCACCCTTTAGGAGGAATTTCAGATATTCT
This sequence comes from Ligula intestinalis, assembly GCA_036362985.1. Taxonomy (NCBI): domain Eukaryota; kingdom Metazoa; phylum Platyhelminthes; class Cestoda; order Diphyllobothriidea; family Diphyllobothriidae; genus Ligula; species Ligula intestinalis. Next base: position 5,234,218 of record JAYGXS010000001.1, on the reverse strand, counting down.
TTAAATAACTTCCTGTCCTCTTCTAATCTTGATTTCGGGGTATCGGAAGTACCTTCTGTCATGCCTTTTATGACTATGCAGTTTATACGAGTAGTACTCACCTTCCGACTGTCCTCCCCTTCTGCTTCTCTAGGGTTAGGACTGTTTGGTTTGTGAAAACGGAATCAAATTGGAATTTGTTCTTCACGTCATTGAACTGGATTTGCAGCCTACAACCAAAGCAAGTGAAAACAGCCTGAAAAAACCACCAGTGACAAGATCAGCAGTTATTCAGGACCTCGAAGATCTACAAACGGCTGAGTCGTTCCTGAATATCCTGCATATTGTTTATACACATTTGAAAGTGCTTCTAAGTAATTAAGCGTATTGTTTACTCAGTCTGCTAGAAATATTTGCAATACTTTACACACCAGCAGAAGATTTTCGTTATTTTGAATACCAGTCAACACACTACGTCATAGTCGCATTTTGAATTTAGTCGTTTCGTTTGCAAATGGAAGTAACAAATATTACCTTCGATAATTCTACTTAACTGTCAACGGGGCCAGGAATCCAACCGCGGACGCCTCGGGTGGAAGTAGAACGGCTAGACGATGGGGCTATAGAAGAGTACAGTAGTGAGGATCAAATTAGATTATCAACTACAAAAGAGCGGTCTCGAAGTTTACTGAAAAGTCCTCCCGGCAAACGGACGAAAAGTCTCAGAAGTTTAAGAGGTGCAACTTATAAAGATGAGGCTTGCACATCCTGTCTTACGCTTCTGCACAAATTTGCAGACCACGATAAGGAGCTCCATGATCTGAAAATGGAGATGGAGGAATTGAAGAAATCTCTTCGCTTCCTCCTTAAAAAGGACAACATTATCGTACCTGAAGTTGAGAATAGCCAGCAGAGAAGAGTATTCGCAGATTTGCGGGGCGGAGCATTTACTGAGAAAGATGAACAGACACCGGCGACCCAAGCGGCAAAATTGGTAGCTTCCACCTCAAATCCTCTCGATACTGCGCGAAACAAAACACCCACCAAACAACACGCTTCAATCGGAGAAGGAGATTGTACAACTCCACTTTCTTGTGAAGTCGGTTCGGGCACAGAAAGCCAGCATAAAAAAGAACGTGGGTATGCTAAGGCTGCATACAGATCACTGAAAAAAACCACAAATGCGGAAGGGGGGCAGCACGAAGACAGCTCTGAACAAAGCCATCCCGGCTTCCAAAAGAAGCCTATCTCTGGTGATCGTAAGGAAAACCCAAAGTCACAAGCCATTCCTATCGATACCTCGGGGTCTTCCGATGGCAGTAGGGCTGGAAATATATCAAGGGTCTCCCTTGACCGCAGAAACTGCATAGTCGTTCAAGGCCTACCTGAATCAGACGGAACTACTCCGAAGGAAAGGACGGATGCGGACGTCGAAAAGTTTCGGGACCTGCTAAAAGACATTCTCAGACAGCGAGAGACAGTAGGAGTTTGTGGAGCTTTCAGGATAGGCAAACAGGTTACTGAACAGTCGGAAACTGTCCGACCTCGACCTCTCAGGATAGTCTTGGATAACAAAGAACAGGTGAACTTGGTTCTGTCCCGGAAGACAGCTCTCCGCCACTCACATAAGACGGTGTTTTTTCAGCCGGACTACTCTCCAGCAGAACGTCTGAAACGCCGAGAATTGGTGGCGGAACTACGGGGGAGAGAGAGAGCTGGAGAGAGCAATCTGGCCATTTTCAGGGACCAAATAATACAGAAAACTACCATAGTGCTGTGGAAGCAGTCAATCCTGATGACGGCTGCGGTCCAGTAGTACTGGCAAACTCGCGCCGCAACGCATTGGACACTGCAGAGTCTCGCCGGCTGAAATTTCTATATACTAACGCCCAGAGTTTATTCTCGAAGTTTGATGAACTTCAAATACAGGTAGCCGATGGGTCCCCTGATGTTATAGCAATTACAGAAACCTGGCTGTCACAAAGCATCAGTGATTCAGAAGTGGCGCTATGCGGATACCAACTATTTAGACGAGACCGAGTGGAACGCCAGGGTGGAGGAGTTGCTATGTATGTAAAGAACGAATTAAGTGTGTGCGAGAAGCCTGAAAGGATTACTCATGGTATAGAGGCTATTTGGCTGACAATTAAGGCACGGGGGTCGCAGCCCCTGGAAGCCGTGACTGTCTACCGACCACCGCGGACAAACAGTGATGCAGATGCGCGTTTGCTGGGGTGCATAAAGGAGATAGGAAGTCGACCTGATGTTGTACTCATGGGTGACTTCAATGCGCCCAGCATATGTTGGAGCAATTTGCGGGCCAATTGTTCTAAAAACACCTTTGGTCACCATCTGCTAAAAACAACACTTGAGGCACTTTTCACACAACACGTCCTAGTTTCAACTAGAGCACGTGGAGGGCAACAAGCAAGTTGTTTAGATCTAGTCTTCACGAAGCATCCCGACACTATAGACGAGGTATGCTGCCTACCTCCACTAGGTCGAAGTGATCATGCCGTACTTTTATGGGATTATGGTCTTTACTCGTTACCCCCTACAGCAGACGAACCAAGGTCGAATATATGGCGAGGTGACTTCTCACAAATGAGAGTAGAGGCATCACAAATAGACTGGGGTCTTCTTTTCTCTGAGGATGTCACTGAGGACTGGAATACATTTAAGGAGTGGTTGTTGCAGCTAATGCGCAGTCATTGTCCACTTTCAGTGCCCAAGGTATCTAGCCGACCTCCATGGCTGAACAGAGTTCTCAAAAGAGAGATCAATAAAAAAAGAAAGCTTTGGAAGAAGTTTTGCAACACAAGCTGCAACGAAGATTTTGAACAGTACAAAATCCAGCGAAACAAGGTAAAAAAATGGTTTTCAAAGCACGACGGGACTTTGAGAGCGATCTACTGCGTCGAGCTGTCAATAATCCAAAGTTGCTATACAGTTATTTACGGAAAAGCACACGTAACAGGAACCCGATTCCTGTTATGCAAACTGATGATGGTCACGAAATCTCCGACTGTAAAAACAAAGCAGAACATTTTGCTGAGTTCTTTCAGTCTGTCTTCACCATAGAACCTCCCTTCGTCGCAACTGTTGACGAGGTCGTGGAAGCACCAAATATTGGGGATATTTTGTTTGAAGAAGAGGCGATTTTTCAAGAACTAAAAAGCTTGAAGGAATGTAAATCTCCGGGTCCTGATGAAATTCCTGCCAAATTGCTCAAGGAACTTGCTAGAGAGCTAGCTAAACCCCTTTCACTAGTGTGCCAGAAATCGTTTGATACTGGAATACTTCCTCCGGACTGGAAATTAGCGCATATTACACCGCTTTACAAAAGCGGTGGTCGTGCATCTGCGAATAACTACAGACCCGTGAGTCTGACCTCCATATGCTGCAAAGTAATGGAGAAGATCATCAAGAAGCAATTGATGATATATTGTGAAACTCACAATATATTGTCGAATGCGCAGTTTGGATTCCGTAGGGGAAGGTCATGTGTAACAAACTTGCTTTATACGATGCAAAGCTGGACAAGGGCAATTGATGCAAAAGAAACTGTACATGCAGCCTACATTGATTTCCGGAAGGCCTTTGACAGTGTTCCACACCAACGTCTCCTGCATAAGTTGAGACTGATGGGTATCGGAGGCAGACTTCTTACGTGGATTGATAATTTCCTATCTGGTCGTTCCCAAACGGTGTGTGTAGGACGACAACAATCAAGGCCGACAGTCATCGAGAGTGGAGTCCCTCAAGGTTCAGTACTCGGACCCACCCTCTTTCTCTTGTTCGTTAATGATTGTGTACAGGAATTGGACTGCGAGTGCGCCATGTTTGCAGATGATGTAAAAATATGGAGGGTCATCAGGTGTGCTGCCGATGAAGATAACTTCCAGGAAAATCTTTGTCGATTAAATGAGTGGTCGCACAGATGGCTGCTGTCCTTCAATTCTAACAAATGCACTCTGCTGCGCCTGGGAAATCGAAATGCGGTGCCTTATGCGCGACCCTACCATCTGAACGGAATCCCTCTGCAAGAAACAGAAATACAGAAGGATCTCGGCATCTTGATGACAGACAATCTCAAACCTTCTACACAATGTTGTAAGGCGGCTAAAACTGCAACCTCAATGTTGTACGCCATCAAGCGGGCATTCACGGTTTTTGATGAAGACTGTTTCTCGAAAATCTTCGGTACCTTCATAAGGCCACATCTTGAATACGCGATTCAAGCCTGGAGACCGTGGATGCGGCAGGATTATAACGTACTTGAGAGGGTGCAGCGGCGAGCAACAAAATTAGTAAGAGGCCAAGGTTCACTACCATATGAGATCCGCCTAAATAACCTTAATCTCTATCCTTTGAGTTATAGGCAGTTACGCGGAGATTTGATACAAACCTTCCGTATCGTGCGTGGCTTTGACTGCGCTCTCATGTGTGACGACTTCTTCCAACTCGCCACTACAACTAATCTCCGGGGGCATCCCTTCAAACTCTATGTGCCCCAAGGACGATTGGATGTACGGAAGAATTTTTTCTCTAATCGTGTCGTGGACCCGTGGAATAACCTTCCCGAGGCCATTGTTATGTCCCAATCTGTGGAGATATTCAAACACCGACTTGATATACACATGCTACAACACAACGTGAACTATGTGACAAATTAACCTTGAAACACCACTGCGCCATGTGACTGTCTATATTTTCCTGACTGAAAACATGTTAACATTGTTTATAATTCTTGAGATTTCGATGTGACAAATAGGGAGTTCAAAGGCGCAAGCCTATTTTTCCCTCAAATATACTGACTGACTGACTGACTGACATATTCGCTTCGAGGTTCAGCGCTCCTGTTCGTTTTGGCCTGCGAAGGTGCCCTTTTTGTTTGGCTCGTGCTCAATCTCGGCGTACTTATATTAGCACTTGGGCTTGGTCGGCCTTTTTTGGGAGCCCGAGAGCGCTTCTTCGTTCTCTTGGAAGTCAGTGGGTTGACCGTTTCCCCTGTCCATGGCAGACTACTAACTCCGTCAAGCACCCTGGCTGCCGGATCATTTTTGTGCTTAGACACTTCGGCGAGGGATTTTGTTTCTCCGTACGTTAGGTTTCCTCGCTCAAGTTCACGCATCGCCGGTTTCTCCTCACGAGGTAGAAATAGAGAAATTTTTTTCAGCTCCTCCATCTCCACTCTAAGACTATTAACTACCTTCTCAAGGTTTGTAAATTTGTTCAAAAGCGTAAAATATGATACGGAGGCTTCATCTTCATGAATTACATCCCTTAAACTTTTACGACTTTTAGTTCGCTTGGCAGGAGGAGATTTCAAAGAATTTCTAGATCGAGCTTCCGTAGTTAGTAAGGGAATTTGGAAACCATCGGAGCATCCTGTGATGGCGAAGTGAGGTAGGCGTTCGACCTCTACTCGGGGGATCCAGGGTTCGAATCCAGGCGGTGCCGCGATTTTTTTTCCTTGTTGCGATGATGTCGGGATTTCGAATGCAGGCACTGGCGAACATTCCTTCCCGTCTTCCAAAGCTGTATAGCACATAGTTTCAATTTTTTCTGTCGCAATCTTTTCACAACAGACCGTTAATGAATCAAATAATACAGAGGATTGCTTTTTGACTGTTAATAACCGATTTTGATTGCTGTCATCCTGTGTCTTCGTGAAGGAGTTGATTAGACGCTCAACTTGGTGTTCGTAAATTGAGTCTACTGAACTCGAGAGACTTTTAGCCCTTTTAGCGGGGGGTGATTTCATCGCATCAATCTTGCGACTTCTGCCCTCGAAATTTCGACTAGGGGTTTTAAACCAAATTAAATTAGAGTCAGCAGTCGACGCTGGTGGTGTAGTGGTAACGACTGGTATCGTCGAACGACAAGTTTTGGGTTCGAGTCCCTCTCGCGCCGCAACTTTTACAAGCTGATCTACACGTTTATTTTTGTCTCCCATAATAGATCAGACTGACGATAAACGATATTAAAGCTCTGTGCAATATGTATAAAGCGTTCAACTGTATGAAAAAGGTTATTGAAACGACTCAGCCGTTTGTAGAGAGTTGGAATCCGGGAGAATTGTTGACAGAAGGCAGTGACGGAGATGATGCTCGTTTTGACTAATGTCCTGTCGTGTCTTCTGAGGGTGGAGGTATTGCGAAAGTGAATCCAATAGCTAACAACGAAAGTCCGCCAGAGGGCTAGGTGAACCGAAATCCCGAAAATAATATTCCCCACGAAGGACGAGAAATTGAAACCGCAATTTGAAGCGCGCGCTTAAAAAGCTGTCTCATCTTTCTCTGCTCTTTCAACTTGTAATCCGGCTGAAAAAAACTTGCAAATGCAGACTCCGTAAGGATAGTTTGCGCTTTAGCAAGAGTTTCGCCTGTGCTTCAGTTTCTCAAATAGTTTACAAAGTGTGGCCGAGAAATCGATTATGGAGCTGTTGGAGCACATCTTTGGCGCCGTCAAAAACTCCGGAAGGCAGGAAAAAACATAACCCAAACCCCTTCGTTCGCAATAACTATTGCATTTGTTTTGGTCTTTTGCTAGGTCAAAAGTGTACGAAATAAGGAGTTTGTTTTAAGTGAAAAAAATCTGACTTCGCAGGTACAATACTAGAAAGACATGAGATAAAATAACTATACATTCTACGTGTTACGGTTTTATAGTAAGAATACGGAAAGTTTCGCCTGGCTTTAGCAACGGTTTGGCGTAAACTCTCAAAAGACCCACGTCATGGTCAATTCGTTCTTGTGCAATTGATGACTCTGACACTGGGGCCCCTTTTACAACTATTTTCTGCTTGCGACTCAATGGGGCATATGGGGCGAGCTCACGTGTTTCGGCCGAGGGAGCACTTGTATCCGGTACACTCGGTTCTGACGTACTGGCTATTGGGTAAGCTGAGTGCAAACCCGTGAACCGTTTGGCTTTCTTAGGCTTATGCCTCTTTTGAGTTATGATATTGTCAACCTCTTGGTCATCGCTTCCTTGTGCAGAGTCAAGCAACGATGTTGTTCCAGGATGCAAATCCCGATAATTGCTAGTGTTGCTTAAGCCGAGTGACGATGATATAACCCGTGGGCTTGACACATGATCCGATAAGCAGGTTTCAGACGTGTCGTCAGACATGTCCAAATCCAAGTCCATATCACTGTCAACTCGTTCTTGTGTAATTTTTGACGCTTTCTCTGGAGCCCCTTTTACAACTATATTCTGCTTGTGACTCACTGGCGCATCTGTTGCGAGCTCACGAGTTACGACCAAGTGGGCATCTGTATCCGGTAATTTAGGTTCGATGGGTCCTGATATGCCGGTTTTTGGGTTAGCTGACTGCGCATTCCTGGCCCATTTAGACTTTCGAGCCTTTCTAGTCCTATGCTTTTTTGGCTTAATGATCTTATCGACCTCTGTATCATCGCTTTCTAGTGCAGTATCGAGCAACGATGTGACGCTAGGACGCAAATGCAGATCATTGTTAGTGCTGCCTGAGCTGAGTAACGATGGCGTAGACTGCGGATTTATTTTAGTTTCTTTGCGATTGAGTGAGACACCCGCTGGTTTACTTGATTCGGCAGATGATTTGCGAGTTTCAGGTTTACCGGCAAAGGCTATCTGAGCATATGTACTTTTATTTACCCCCAGTTTTTGACCGACAAAGGCTGTTTTAATCACTGGATAAGAAATATGCGTTTTAAGATAGGCTATCTCTGGTTTCAGTTTATTTACCTCGGGGTAAATTTCCTGCTTCATCTCCGAAAACTCCTGGTGGAGGACGAAGTCCTCACAGTCTAACTTCGGTAAACGTAGAAGACATCTTGGCCGTTTGGCGGGAGGTGGAGAATTAATAACATTATCTAAATGGCCATATCGGCAGTTACTTTCTGGTCGTATCTTAACATGGTTGTCAACGGCCCGTGTCGAAGTGGCCGGGCTGCCTGAGGTGCTAACACGGCTAATAACCAGATTTGGCGACCCGGGTTCGAGATCCGGCGGAGGCGCATCGTTTCGTGCTAACGGACTTGTAGCATCTAAACTCTCCATGCTATGTAAGATTTGTTGTGTTATGACCTGCGTCTGATACTGCCAATTAAGTCGGAAGCCAAACCCAAGAGCCCGTAAGAGTGAGATGGAGAGAAGATCGATTGGCCAGATAGTGCAAGTTTACTGAGTCAAGCAGTTTACAGAAAGTCAGAGTAAAATATCGAGTTCCTGACAGATACAATGAAATGTGTTTGGTTATAAAATTTCCTTAGGAATAACGTGAGAGTCACTTTTATCCTAACGTGAGAATCCTAACGCGAGAGTCACTTTTATCCTTAATATTATGACAATATTAGGATAAGGGTATGAAACAACACAGTGGTATAACGACTCAGCCTTGGCGTGAAATTCGGAGACGTGCAGATTTTTATGGCGCAGATGAGTTTTTCACAAAATAGACACGTCCAAGAAGAAATTTCCAAACTTTGGAAATTATTCACAGCAGAGGAATTATTCAGAGCGACCGGATTGAGATTTCCACGTAGACAATTTCAAACTTTAGAAATATATAGTCAATTCTTGAATAATTTCCAAGAAGCGTGTCTTCTATACTGAGATCGAGACTAATAACACGTAAGCTCTAGAGACTTGAAATTCGCAAACAAGTTCAAACTTCGCGCCCTGTTCTCATTCCGGTAAATGATAGCATCACATGCACAACATTTTCGGCATTTCAAGTTACGACTGTTTTTCATAAGACAAAAGAGGTATGAGTTGACATAAACTTTCCACTATAGTACTCAAACCGTCGAAATACATATACGATACCAACCTTTAACAAAACCTTCATCCGCATTTTAAAGGTTCACTACCATTAGTGTGATTAAAACCGCACAGCTTCTCGCGAACTTTTACAAAACAGAACCTTATATTTAAAAGTCAGTACCACAAATCGTTGTTTATGTCATACTACTTAGTGTCAGCGGAAAAATGGGCTACCATGCATAACCAACCTTTATTGTGGCGTTGGGTCCGTGTGTACAGCTGCAATAAGCGTAATAACCCAGGCACCCGGGTACGTCGCTTCAGAGTTTCCTATCGACTTAACTGCAGCCGGCTAGTCTCCAGAATCGTCCGCTTGACAGTATACATTTCTCGTTGCGACACACGATCGTAAACATTCGCTTTAAGAACAGCCAGGTAGGCCAAATACATGGATGGCACGACGTCAAATAAATGATAAGTCAACATAACAATGACCGCTGAACCAACAAATACAGGATAACACAGGGAAATGAGAGGCCATGATATTTGGAAAATTACTTTGAAGGCCACCTGCTCTGCAAAAAGCGAATGTTCTGAATTTGACATGCATTTACAGATAATTTCACCACTTACGATATGTAATGTAAACGTTGCTCATCACTATCGCAGTTAGCATGCGTTCAACCTCATACGCCTACTGAGTACTGACAATTTCTGTTTATTTCAATTGAGCGGTAGCCGCCGAGTAGCAGCCAACCGCAGGTCAAAGATTGTGCTCCCGGAATGTGTAGATGACCATTCCGCTCACGAACCTTAAGGGGTACGCGCAGCCGTTTGGCAGGAGCCCTTTTTAATGGCGCGCGCATGTAAAAAAACGGGTAGGGTCCCGTAGTTGGCTTGCCTCAAATAATAATTACCTAGTGTTGAAACCAAAATTGCCCAACAATTTTAAAACGTTCGTTATTTTATATTTGGAATTTAGTTTTACACTAAGGGAAATATTTAGTTATAGAATACTTGGAAAAATCTTCAATTAATTTTCACTTAATCTAATAAGTAGTATGTATCGCAAAGGTCTGCGTGGAGCATTAAATTTTCGTATAAAAGTGGCCTTAATAAATCTATTCCATGCTGTTAATCCTGCCTCAAAAGGAAAAAATCCTTATAGCAATCACAAAAACGTGAATATTTTGCTGATACCTGATAAAACTCGCACTTATGTGCAAACAATAAACCTGGAATACCTACTAGTAATATATAAAGGTTGACAGCCTAGGGATCAATAAGCAGCCGATGAAGAACACTGCGCATTTAATATGCTACAGTGAGAATGCTACTAAATAGACCGCAAAATACTAAATGTCGGATATATAAAATGTGGGTGTTGCAAACAGATTGACATAAGGCAGAAATTCGGTTTTAAGAGAAATAATGAAAGACTAAGAAAACTTTGGGCAATAAATAAACTGTATACACCCAACCATTTTTCCCTTTCTAACCTATTTACTCGATTTATTTATCCTCGAATGCTTCGCATTGATCGCCGCTCTCTCAATAAGCCTCCCATTGTTTATTACCGGACGGCTTTCCAGGACTTTGGTTTTCTAAATTTCTTGGTGTACAACTAGATAAATATCATTACTTTCGTTTCAGAAGTATCAAGGTCATGCTCAGTGATCCTAAATTTTTACTTATACTGATTCATACTTTGACTTTCGGAGCAATGTACAGTTGACGTGATAGTTGGTTATAGGTTGTCTGAAGTGCCCGTGTTTAGGCTGTTTTTTATCTGGACAATGGGCGCCTCTAAAGGTTTGATTAGCATACACAACCTTGCTTTCTATATATGGATTTTAAAATTCAACACGGGATATAAAATTATTGCAGCACACGCACTACTATTGCGTAACCCTTTGGACGTTCGCATTTAAACCTGCGAGTGACGCCCGTGTCCCAAGAAATACATATTTTTGCCTTGGGGACAAAATAAACAATTTGTCGAGACTAGTTTCACAACTCATAGTCCATATAAATATCAATTTTTTCCCCAATTAGGACCGACTTTGTTTGCGTACCGGTGCCGTTGGCTAATTCTCAAGATAATTTTCGGTCGTGACCCCTAGTAACATTTCCCACCGGAATCAACCATGGAATCCGGTGCGACATGTCGCGCATTGTTAGGCCGGATTTATGCGCGAATTTGTCACCTATGTCGCGCCGGAATCCGGTTCGACAAGTCGCGCCGGAATCCGGTTCGACAAGTCGCGGCGGATTCTGTGGCGAAAATTCGCGACTGAGGACGACCAAATATAGGTACTTTTTAGCTTTACACGAGCAAACCCCCGATAACGATATGAATTCAAAGCCGATTGATTTATTATTAGAAATGTTTATTAGAAAAATAGTATGACAGAAATCTTTAAAAAAAAACGTGTGGCGGTGTATCCATTTATCATACTTATCTGGAGGGTCCGGGCGTAGGGTCTATATGAGAAAATGAAATGACATAAGTAATACCTCGAACCTTGGTCATCATCATTTGGCGGCTCATCCCTTGCTCGCCGTTTTCTGTACGCATCCAACGACCGCTTAAAGCGCCTGCGTAATGCCTCCTCCAATTGGGAAATATCCACTGGCTCCCCCTTCCAAAGGGCGTAGGCCTCTGATGCGCAAATGGTCATAAGTATTATAATGAAACATACCGCGTATCGCGTCGTACAGGATAGTCTCCCGTAGCGCTTGTTTGGCTGATTTCCCGGAGAAATTAACGCAAAGCGTTATGTCATCGTCGAATATGGAGTGGAAGAGTCTCCGTAGGAAATCTTCTATGTTGCGCCCTCCCACGCTTGAGAGGAAGGCAACCTTAACGTGTTATTTAATGAGGAGCAAAAGTCCTACCAGTCTTCGCCGATACAACGGGTCCATCAGCCGCATGTTTACGTCCTCAAGCTGATGAAGGCTGGCAATGGGGGCATTCAGGGGGTTGCGTGGGATAGACTCCCCAACATCACTGGCTGCTCCACCTCTACGAATAGCACCAACCTCAGCCATACGCAGGCGGCGGTGTAACCTCTGGTTACTTTTGATAAGCCAGAGTAGCTGGCGCTTTAAGAGGATAATATCCCTCTGCATTGTACGTTGCCCCTCCGCCAATGCGTATATAGTGGCTCGTAGGCCATGATCGCTTTGAACTACTGTGATAGCTAAAGACAATATAATTTACCTTGGCTGTGAAAGGTGTACGTCGAACGTACTGGCAATGTTTGATTAGATTCGTTGTCGGAATCCAGGTGTGGTTCGTCCTAAGTAGTATGTAAAATAATATCCGAAAACCTACCTCAAAGGTCAATGGTGGGTCATCAAGGGACCACTCTCTTGTGTCATAAGGATTCTTAATATTTCTACGCGGCCGTTCATGATTACTGTCGTCGTTGTTGCGATCCATCTACAACCACACAGGAAAACATTGTTAAGTGGCTTAATAATTTATCGGGTTGGGTTTTTCACCAGTAACAATGGCCCTATGTGGTTGTAGGGTTTGGTTAGATATTTAACCAAACCGCCGACTAGATTAACGATGAAAGTCTAGTCAGGAGTCAATTATTTTAATTAGAACATAGAAGCCATTCGCGGGAAGGCACACATATTTTAAAAAATAAGTAGGGAATTGAGCGTATTTGATAGAACTAGAAATCTGAGCTTTGTAAACATCTAAAAGATGCGATTCCTCAGGGTACGTGTAGTAATCTGTAAGGTTTGTAAATTCGTTATAAACTACGTACAGTAATCCTCTGTGGTCGCGTACAATATTTTTTACCAATACTATGTTCTCACCTACCGTAATGCATCCATTCGCCATAGATGTATCTACCCTATACCGCGGTCCAAGTGAACATCTGAACTGCTCACGGACATACAGGCTTTCGGGAATTGGTCCTGCAGTGTTTTTGTGAATTAATCGTGCCGATGTTGATGTCGCTGGACTACGAACCAGTGAATCTTCTTCGGCTAGCCGGTTGGCTATTTGCTGCAGTGCTTTTGGAGGGCCTCGCTTATATTTCTTAAGTTTACCTAGGTAACTTTCGAATGGAAACGACGAGAAGCTATCCAGTGGTCCGTGACGTTCAACGTCATCGGCAATGTGCATTAAGCTGTGCACATTGTAAACCATACTTTCCTTCCCGTAAAGCTTGGGAAATTCCGTTGTAAATATTCTTAGAAGTTGACTACAAAACCCTACGTTGTCAGCACACAAGGTGGGTGACGCCAACAACCTAATCGCAGTAAAGAGAACTAAAAAATGCATAAAGTTCCTTTCCGGCAAATGGTCCTTTAACACGACAACTCCGGTGTACAGCAAAAATTGTCTGAACTCCGTACCTTTCCATAAATCTATTTCATTTACACTTCTACACCTTTGGGAGAACTCTGCGGGCAGATACGCGTTTAAGCTTAGTAGTTTACTGTTCACTAGTTCGATTTCGCGTCCCTTCAATGTAGGCGGCTGTATTTTAAGGTTCGCATTTTTATCGGTACCTTTAGTCCGATAACCTTTAGTCCACAGATGCAGCATTTTCCTCATAACACCTAGGTAAATTAGATGCAGTGGGTCGAGAGAAAATTGTGTTACAAGGCCGACATTACATTTTACGAAAGGAGACGGGCCTACTATGTGAAGATTAGGAATTCCCTCCACGTAATCTTTATCCCCACGGGCCGTCTTGCCTTCTTCAAGATACACAACTTTTCCTAAGTGCGTGCCATAGACAGTGCACCTTTCGCAGCCTTCGTAAGCGTTTACATTTTTAATTTGCTTAACAAAGGCTCTTCCAGGTGCATCACATATTATACAGGCAACGCGAACAGGCTTCGGACGTCGGAAAAAAGGAGATTGTAAGCCGTGACGTCTCAGAACGTTAATTTCCTCTACTAGCTTCTCACAATAGACATGCACGTCCGACGGCTTCCCATTACCACAATATAAGCCGATAGCAAATACACTGCTTATAAAAGGCCTAACGATTCGACCTAAAATAGGCCATGCGTACGCATGCTCCCACCAAATGCGACTCAATTCTTGTTGGGATAAACCGTCAATTGTTGCACTGCTTGTGCACACAGGGAAGCTGTTGATTTCTGGAGATAGCTGATCAGTACAGCGGTACACTTTTTGACCTCTCTCTAAAGAACATGTTCTTTGGGGAGAGGCCTTGCAAGGCAGACCGTTCTTCAAAGGCTCTTCAATATGCAAACAAAGGTTAGAGATATTTGTCAGGTTGGTCTCATACAATAACTCTTCAAACCGATGCATCGTATCTTACTTCAGTTAACTTAAACTACGATTGGTGTCCGACAAAAAAAACATTGCAGTCTAACCTAGTGACTTATATCCACTCTGACACAAATCTCGGGAATGACAAATACTTAAGTGACCTGGCCCTAACTATTTTGTAAAGAAGCGAGGTTGTACATTCTGGTTAATAAAACGCTACCAACGGTTCAGAAACCTGGTGAATTGTCGTGGTGAAGGTTTTCTGCCGCCCGCGAGTGTCCCAATCGCTGGCATCACATTTTAGACCGCAAGCTCGCCCTAAAGTCCAGTCGAGCGACAGTACTTGATATTACAACGTTACAACAGGCTACACTCGCCGAACCCACCGGACTTATGGCTTTTAAAAGGAGTCATATTTGCGATAAAGTATTTCTCGTTGTGCCAAAGCACATAATTTTTAATGATTTATATCATCAGTTCACGTCCAAGACAAGAATGCTCAAGTTTATAGGTCTTCCCACCCAGCATTTGTGCTTCTAACGACTCTGTTGGACATTATCCTGCACTTGCACCGAGCTCTAATAAGGACATGATTAATTTTCGAATTGACCTTCCGTTGCTTCAGATGCGGCATTAACCTTGTTTCTCATTTAAGGCAGCGTAATTTCTTTCTGCGTTGAAGTTTGGTTCACCTAAGCTATGCCGTTGTCGGAGGTGTTCATGCATATATTTCGTTTGCGTCATCTAGTTTGTTGGTACGATTTTCTGTCCATCATCGGCCTGTATCATTCAGCTTGCGAATCCACATAAATATGATCTTTCGTACAAGTCGGCATGAACAAAACGACATATTGACAAGAAAAAACCACGTGATCAGGGTAGGGTTTAAGCATGACAAGCAAACGTTTTAGTTAACTAATTTTCCTAGTTAGTCACATTTTGAAAAGACATCAGCGCATTTTATGTATGCTGTGTTGGGTTTCGTATGAGGGGAAAGACTGCTGTTCTTTTGACACAGTTTTTATTGCAGGCAGCGACAAAGAGCCATCATTACGGCGAGGAACGTAAACTCGGGGCTGATGACTGCGACAAAATTCCGTCGCTTAAGTGAATGGCGATGCCAATCCTATATATCATTCATAAAGTCTAATAATCGTCTACACGGTGGTCACTGTCGATCAAATACGATAAAATCAAATTAAAGACAACCTTTGCTTCACTCCATCCTGACTGAATAAATGGCCGTACGATTTATGACCTGTTCACAGCGTTTGCCCTGACACACGTCCATCCGACATCTTTCGCCGCCAATCCTGGTGACTGCATTTCATTTTTCTCATTCCTCTTCACTAGCCAACCGCTTTCTTTCTAAAAGTGAACATTAACCTCATATATTAATACCGTGCTTTTCTTTGCACATATGAATATTTCCACAAGTATAGTATTCGGACAAGTCAGATGACAATCAAGATCTTTGCATTTTTAGACATCATGCCACCCAAAGTTAAGTCAGACGTCTTAGCCACTATCATTCTGCCCCTATCCATCGGCCTCTGTCTTCGCTGCGCCACAATGCTGCAGCCCTATTCCGGTGCCGGCTCACCGCCGATGTTTGGCGACTTTGAGGCTCAACGCCATTGGATGGAAATAACCGTAAACCTGCCCGTGCACAATTGGTACTTCAACTCCTCGCAGAATGACCTCAGCTACTGGGGCCTGGATTATCCTCCTCTAACTGCCTACCATAGCTTCCTCCTTGGAAGCGTTGCCCGCAGGCTAAACCCTTCCTGGGTGGAGTTGAATGCCTCCAGGGGTCTGGAAACCGCCGACCACAAGCTCTTTATGCGCTACACTGTTCTGCTCTCGGAACTCCTAACCTACACTCCAGCTGTCATCTACTTCGTCTGTACATCAGCTATCAGTCAGCTGACTGGGACGCCACGTCTTAGTCCAGGTGTTCTTTCTCTGTTCATGTTTTCATATCCCGGTCTGATACTGATCGATCACGGTCACTTCCAGTACAACTGCGTGAGTCTGGGTTTTTATCTTCTGGCCTTTGGCCTCTTCTGCAATGATCGCCGTCTCTTTGGCAGCATCGCCTTCTGTCTAGCCCTAGCCTACAAGCAAATGGAATTATACCACGCCCTACCCTTCTTCTGCTTCCTTCTCGGTCAGTGTTTTCGTCAGCCGCTGCGGCGCGCGGTATGCCAGTTTGTCTGTCTGGCTGCTACAGTTTGCGCCAGTTTCGCTTTAGTGTTCCTGCCCTTCCTCTCTTCCCCGAGGCAACAGCTAGCTCAGATTGTCTTTCGCCTGTTTCCCCTGGCTCGCGGCCTCTTTGAGGACAAGGTGGCAAACTTTTGGTGCATCTCCTCCCTGGTGATAAAGTGGCGTGCCTTCCTCACCACCCCCAGCCTCCTTACTGCCTGCGCTTTGCTCACGCTCCTCGCCTCTCTGCCCGCTTGTGCCAACCTCTTCTGGCGCCCAACCAAGCCTCGCCTGGCCTACAGCCAAGTTCTCGTCTCCCTGGCCTTCTTCCTCTTCTCCTACCAGGTCCATGAAAAGTCCATCCTTTTGTGTGCGGTCCCCGTGCTCTGTCTGCTTCCCCTCACTCCCATTGCCGCCTTCTACTTCTGTATGGTCTCCACCCTCAGCCTTTGGCCCCTGCTGCTTAAGGACGGCCTTGCGCATGCCTGCATCGCACTCTCCGTGTGTTTCTATGCCCTGGGATTTGCCTTTGTTCACTTCAACCCCTCTGGCAGGGACCCACTGGCTCTGCCTGCCTTCTGGCCCCTGAATGTCTCCATGGCGCTCTACCTCGGTCTGTTTGTCCTCCAGGCAACAGTTGGTCCTCCCGTCAGTTACCCTTTTATTTTCTCATTGGCTGTTAACGCAGTCAGTTTTGGTCATTTTGTGGGTTTCTTTTGTTTTTGGTATTGGTCTCTTTTTCGGCTACCGAAATCTTGTTGACTGCTGACTTTGTAGCAGGCGGTGATACCTAACTTTTAGTGCTTTTCATATAATTTATATTTGGTAATATTAAACATTTATTCAAGCCGGTTAATCCCCATTTTCGTAAACACTGATGGCCATAATCAGATAGTGTTTATTTTAAGTGTGACGGGTAGTAAACAAGCTTAGTTTAGATAACCTGGATGTCAAGATGTTTAGCGTTTCTCTAAACGCTCAATACCATTTCTTTTTCCCGGGGTCAGGCACACCTATCCAGTGCTTTTACTTGTTGCGACTGCGCTCATATCTGGTCTGGCCGGTCTCGATTATTGAGAGAGAGAGCCAGGATTTGAGTTGATCACCTTTTTAACGCCTCCAAGCGAGCAACGGTGTCGGACCAAATGCAATAACACTGAGCGCGTGAGGCTAACGACGAAAAATTTGTCCAAACCATGTTATTTGTCCTTCTTAAATAGCCTGGAATGCCCTTGCAGTGTTGTCAAAGGATGGTCCTCAAGCAGATGTGGTCAAATACCTCCAGTTTTCTTTCATCTGCCACGCGTACAGCCCAGCATTCACATCCGTAGAGAAGGACGGACAGAACGGATGCATGGTACATTTTAACCTGCCTGGCAATGAAGATAGCGCGTCGGGTCCATAGGCACCTTCTAAGACTTAAGCAAACTCGACGAACTGCATCAATTCGGGAGACAATGTCGTCCTTCCTCTGTCCATTCGGCAGTAACCTCGATCCGAGTTTTCTGTAAATGTCTGCTTCAAATTTACAGCTTATAATCATAGGGGGGAGGGCGCCCTCTCTTAAGCAAGGATGCAACATGAAAGCACTTTGGTATTCCGAGCGTTTATGGACATACCATCCAATCAAGCAACTGCGTTCACTCGTGACATCATAGATCGTAGATCACCAAAACTTTAGGTTAGGAGGGCGGTATCATCGGTGCATAAGAGATCAGTACGCCGGCGTCCAAGTTCCAGTATTTGATTGGCTAGTGATTAGGAGAGGCAAGAGAAAACGAGGCCGAGGAATCCATCCGCATGGTGCACTCGTTGCGTTCGTCTGACACGAGATAAAAGTCGCGACTGGGAAAGCTGGATATCTCGATTCTTACAGTCGGCACTGTGTGTGCATGCCGAGTAATTGCCTGATGAGCTGAGTGTTAGTCTTAATAGCTCCTAAGTTTTGTCTTGATGCCCCTTTCTTGCGTGAGATCTGAGTCATTTATTGCATCCAGGAGCATACCGTAATTAGGCATATAAATGAGGGATTTTGGGGATTTGGAATGATAGTTAGACTATCGATTTCGATGAAGTCCACCATGTACTCAGGAGCAGGGATGATGACTGGGGTCAGAGACGAGATTTAATTCAAATAGACTCGCAGCCGTCTACCCCACTGTAAACTCGTTTGAACCGGTAACAAGACAGAGTCAAGGTGACCGAATGGGATCGGGCGTAGGCTGTTTTCTGTGATGCAGGCCGCAACGCCGCCCAAATTAATCTTAATGGAAAGTGGTCTTTGCGTTGGTACTACCTCACCATTTACCCTCACCCACCTTCCGTAGGTGTCAAGACAGACCTGAGGAAACCAAGGCTGGTAATGCTACTACGGTTATTTCAGTACTACTACTAACTAGAAGGGAAGCTGAGTGATAGTTATGCTGGTACTACTACTGATGCTACTATTAGTCAGAAGTGGCGCTGATTAAGGTGATCGCTGGGCTCATATCCCCTCGATCTCAGCATAGAGGGTAAATCTATTTTTAGGCTATTCTGAGTAAATACATGTTTGAGGCCCGGAGCATATGAAGGCTTGCCTTGGTTTCCCCCCTCTCACCTCTGTCCACCAGGCTGCGTCTTCTTAACGGTTAACGAAACGTTATTAAGTAATAGCTCAAGTTTTATCACGCCCTTATTTCGCATGGTGCCTTGGCCATTTTCAGGCTAACTTTTGGCTTAGTACAGTATCTTGAGGTTCAGGGGACGTCTCTTATCTAAAAGTTGATCAATGTGCTCCATAATCAACTAACATTGGTATATCCTATACTATCACTGTGTCAGTAGCTTAGTACTAAGCAATAAGCAGAGTAGATGGGAATATGAGCTTACCATCTTCAGTGTACGGGGTACGGAGAGTAGCAGATAGTGGCAGATTTTCGCCGGGACTCGCCTTCATTATGACAGCTTTGAGGATCTCACGATGGCGCAGATGGGAATTTGGAATACAGGCGCTCAGTTTCTTCGTTTGAAGTTGTCTCCTCTAGAACCTTGGCTCAATAACCTAAGCAGAAGGCAGTGGTGGCAAGCAAACCAATTTTATGGCGGCTTACGGCCGCCATATCACAGTGCCGCCGTCAGGCCTTGCGGCATTTTATAAGGCAGCCGGTGCACCACACCTCAGCCCTCCATGCCCTGGTATCACTGTCGTTGCTGTGTCCGCGACTGCTTACTCGCCAGGTCCGGGAGCCTGCTTATTTCGCAGCTAACCTTCACTGAATGCCGTGCCACTATCAGCAACCTGTGGACGCGCCAGGTAGGCTAAAGGGTAAACCTCGTTTCCGTGGTAACCTGCCAGTGTCACAAGTGCTTCGCCAGACACGCACTTATTTAAGCAGGATCTCATCACAATTGGGTTGTTTTGAATGTATAACGAGATCTTTTTTCGTTTGTTATTATTCCACAAATGTATTTAAGGACTGATAACAGCGTAACTGAGGCTGATGCGTCCGTTACTTTGCACTGTCTTACGCCTGTGTCGAGATGAAGCAATCGCTCCTCCTCGTCCTTCTTCTCCGCAAAATTCAGGTTGACAAGTGCAACACTTCAATATTTTAGTTGACCCAATTGTAAAAAAACTCGCGGCATTCGGCGGGATTCGAACCCGCATTGGACGGAAGGCTCTCTATGAAAGCCAACGTTCTACCCACTTGGGCTTCGAATGAAACGCTTCACACCGTGAGTTAAATCAACGTTGGATTGATTTTACCGGCCCAACTTTACCGCTTGTATGGAATCCACCAATGCAGAACCGCAAGCTGACTGCCCAAGCAGGATTTCCAAAGCAATCATCTAGAATCCGCCTGCATGACTACTAGGCTGACTTAATAGATCAGGGTAGCAGATTTGCTCAATCTAGTTGACTAGATTAAGAAAAAAACCTCGCGGCGTTTGGCGGGAGTCGAACTCGCATAACAGGGAAGGCCTTTACGCAGCGGTATCTCATCGTCAGCTCTCCGCGATCCGGTAGCACTGTCGCTGCTGGGTAAGTACATGCTTGGGTCCTGAGTACAGCAGCGTTTGCCTTGGATTCCGCACTCTCAACTCTATCCATCGAGCTGCTCGGACTAAGATGCTGCTGCTATAGGTACGTACCTATACTTAAAGTGCTAACTTCTAATAATCATGCTTCCTAAGGCCAGTAGATA
>JAYGXS010000001.1:5199942-5213811 GCA_036362985.1 Ligula intestinalis | reverse complement strand
ATGCGCTTGATTAGATACAAGCTCGACGCTGCGGATTTGGCCACCTTCAGGCAGTGAAGTGAAGGCGTGAACCTCTATCTCTGGCAGCGGCGTGTGATTCAGGTAAAACACCCTCCGAGGCGCAGTGCTGGTTCTACCGAATCGCATGAAGTTACATTTGGCCACACTGAATGGCACAAGAGTTTTCTAGAAAGTGGACCTAATGCCAACTTCAAATGCACACTGGAAAGGGAGGTAGGGAGTTCGAAGTTGCTGTTGTTCACGGAACAATAAACGCGAGTAGCTGGGGCCCATAAGGCGGTAATTGTGAAACAGGCGCAGTTGACAATTTGCGTGAGTTCAGGCATCGCAGTCGCTAAAATAAGCGTCACATTCTACACTGCAGAGCGCAGGGCGATTAAAGAAGAAAACGTTTTCTGTGTGCCGTCGATTCTTCTTCTATAGACTGACGTCAGTTAGCTTCTCAAGGTTGCGGTGTCGTTGTATGGACCGGTATGAGAGTTCCCGTGTTACGTAGAGGTTTATTATCAACTGCATAACCATTTATAGACTGGAAATCTGTATACTTTTTCGCCAACCACTACTACGAAAAGGCATGCCATTGCCGAGATATTTTAACATGAGCCAATTTTGAATTGACTAATGTTCGGGGGAGAGCAGCCGTTCCGATTCACACCCAAAATGCGTTGAGGAGTATCCCGAACTCATTGTGTTTCCCGATGAAGGTATTCGTCGGGCATAAAATATACTTCACATCCAGGGAAACAGACCACTACTAACGATTTCAGGTCCGCTGTTACATGGCGACGGCCTACCGCACATAAAAGCCTACGGTGTACATTCATCGCTTTTAGCTGTCACCCTGCTGTCTTTAGCGATGGTTTTAAGAGTTAATTTGGAGACATCGGGCGAGAGAAAGTTCCCTTCTAAACCACTTCCCGAAGAGGGTCCTTCTTATGTTCACGTTGAACATGGAACGAATACCTTGTCTATCGACCGTCCAGGTTGAAGACGTTCCGGTTCCCGGTAAAGGGTCACGACCGTAGCCCACCAATTACTGGAGTGGCCGCGAGGCACCTTTTAAAGCGTGACTCGCAGCGGAAATCCACAACTGTCAAGAAGCATCAGCTGATCGGTTGCGCCACACTGAGGACTTGAGGGTCGTGCACAAAGACGCTGAACCGCAGTTTGACAACTACTACGATGCGGGGCGAACCAAAATCCAACCCTCGACCTCCCCGCCGTTGGTTCGCGGGCAACGTGGGGAAACTCATGGCTAACAGAGGGCAATGGCAGGTAACACCGGAGACGGCGTCCCCGGGAAGCGACGCGCTCCGTGGTCGTCTGGTGCCCGGAGTGCCACACTTGGAGTAGCCCCACTTGAGAGACGCGCTACAAAGTGCGATGAATTCGAGCTTGATAATAACAGGTAGTACCGAGGAAGGACTGGATCTCCACAACCACTCTTCATCTATCGGCACAAGCTAGCATCGCTCGGTTGTCAAACTCAGCGAACTATCGCTCATTGAGACGCCAAACTACGCGATCAGCAAGATGCGACCGTCAGAACCATTGGACCGAGTTAGCTGGCTCCATGGAATCAGCTTCAAACTCTGGTAACTTCCACCAGCTCTATTACCTTTCACGATAAGCATCAGGCAAATATAAACCGCCCTGAACTACCGTTCGGGATAACTCGGGTCAAATGATTACTGATATGGCTGGCAAAATCGATCAATGGCGAGAACACTTTAGCAAGCTACTGGATCCGCCTATACGTTCACCCGCGAACCTACAACTATCAACTGGAATTCCATGCGGTAGTGACTGCGAGCCACCTACAAGATTTGAAGTGGAATCGGTATTACAACGATTAAAAGTTCGGAAGGCAGCGGGTGAAGATGGTATCCCAGCAGAAGCCTACAAAACTAATTGTCCTGCTTTGACGGAATCACTACATCGACTGTACTCGACTATATGGACTACCGAAGTCATCCCGACTGACTGGTCACTGTCCATTATTTTACCGATACCGAAGCGCGGTGGCAGGACACTATGCTCAAACTACCGCGGTATCAGCCTTCTAGATATGTAGCGGGTCGTGCCTGGCTGACTAGCTCGCGTCGAAGTGCATTTTCCCAAACGCTCACCGATGTGCTTTCTCGACGTCTCGATCAGCCAATCATAGTTCTCGCATCTATGAGGCGACGAATGAGGAGCTTGCACGCGTGCCCGACGCAAGTTGCCTCTCTGCCCAAAATCTCCAGGCCGACCTAGCCAATGAAAGATCTCCCTCTATTTGTCTTCTGGCCCGACTACTCTAAGACCTCACTAGGGCCCGGTCAACCTACTGATCGGACGTATCTCTTCCAAGTCAATCTATTCTCCTCTTCCGTTGCGTACACAATAAACTCTTCCATCTACTCAGGCCTTCACCGACTTCTCTTCTCTAATAAGTAGCCATGATCTGAAGATCGCAGTTGCACGGTTAGACTCACTTAACCCCCTGCGATAGATATAGCCGTCAAAGTGTTTGCCACATCCTTCTCCGTAGATTTTCGTCCAGGTAGAGCATGTATTGACCAGATCTTTATTCTACGCCACATACTAGAGCACAGACATCAAAACCAACAGATCACCACCGCCTGTTTTATCGACTTCAAAACCGCCTTTGATTCTATCGACAGAGAAGCTTTATGGCAAGTCTTGCTTGCTGACGGTCTCCCTCCAAAGTTGCTCAATCAAATCAAAGCTTACTATAATACACCATCAGCCCGAGTAAAAACCCTTGGTGAAAAGTCAACTTCTTTCCCTCTGACTTGTGGAGTTCGACAAGGGTGCTCTCTTTCTTCAGTTCTCTTCAACTTCTTGATCGACTGGGTAATGCATCAGTCAATTCTACCTGACAGTGGATGTGAAATCAGCTCTGAATTCAGAGTACCTGACCTGGAATATGCCGATGACATTGTCGTACATTGTAAAACTCCTCAATTACTACAGTCAACGCTAGACCGAATCGCCGGCTTCGCTGCAACTGTTGGTCTGACAATTAATGTGCGCAAGACGAAGCTCCTGACTACGTATTTGGGCGCAGCACAACCACTGTTTATCAGCGGTCAACCCATTGAAGAAGTAAGCTGCATCCGCTATTTTGGCTCGAATATGCTAGCCAATGGACAGGCCAAAGACGAAATCAAGAACCGAATCGCGCAGGCTAGAAATGCATTCAGGCTGCTAGCCAGTCCACTCTGGTCTCGCTCAGACATCAGTTTACGTACTATGCTGCTGATATGCAAAGCATCAATCAGACCGGTGTTAGTGTATGCCTGCGAAACATGGCCAGTGAGAAAGGCAGACATCCTATCGCTCGAAGTCTTTGACCGCTGGCGTCTTCGACGCCTCTTAAGAGTCTTCTGGCAGGATCGAATCTCCAATGTTAAGCTATACCGCAGATGTTTCAAACTACCAAGTCTAGCATCGTACATCCAGCATCACCGATTGCAATGGTTTGGCCATGTTCTGCGCAAACCATCGACGCACCTCTGCAGATTGGTCGTGAACCCTTCTCGTAGTGCAGACTGGAGATACCGACAATACAGTCAACTGAAGACATGGCTCAGCACCGTTAAGTCGGATGTTGAACGGATGGGCCACGTAACCGTTTATAGCTTGGGACATTGGAACAAACAATGGGTTAACTTCTGTGAAGAGCTTGCCTCTGACCGCCGCCAATGGGCCGCCGGTATTCGTGGCATCCGTGAAGCCGATTCATCCAACAACAGGAGCTAATCGGATCGTGTATCAAGTTTTAGAATGCGGTGAAGAATCGGAACAAGTCCAGACTAAGGCCGACGTATGGGGAGTGTGTTCAAAACTTATAGGTTAGCCGAGTCTCTGAATATCGCTGTTGTTGCTAGCAGCGTCTCTTATCTGTTTATGGTTTTCATCCGTGTGACTTTACTCTGCTAATCGGTCTCATTGTGGTTGGATACATTGCATGAGAGCATGTCGCCAAATTATTTGATCCGATTCTGGCCCTTTTGATGTAACCCCGGTCTCCGCCAGAGATGAATTGCCCGCTTTCACGTGCTCCTGTACGCACGCTGGAGGACTATTCTGGTGTTTAGACAGATCATGCTATCCACAATGCATACCTATGTGGCGAAGGCCACAATGTCTGTCCCCCCGCGGCCCTCAACGTCATTTGTCTTTGCAGGCGGCTGTTCCACTCGCTGACCTGAAGACCACTTGACCGCTATTCAACACCTACATGCGCACACACGCACGTATATGCATGCCCAGCTATTCGCAATTTCTCAAGTATCATTCGAACACGACGAGCCGCGGCCGCACAGTAGGGGGTCCTTGCAAGCAGCATCCCTTCGGGCAATCGCAACACACCAATAACAGACTAATAGACGGCGTCGCTATGGGCTTGTCTCTCGGGCCTCTCTTGGCTAACATCTTCATGGGCAAGCAGGAAAAAATTTTAACTCAGCAAGCAGATCCATGAGTAAAAACACTATGGCCGATGTCGATGACATCTTCGCCATCTCCTCAGCAGATACTGATGCAAATGCACTTTTACATACTGTTAATCAAGCACACCCCTCCATTAAGTTCACCTGGGAGGTGGAGACGGCAGGTTCGCTACCTTTCTTGGATGTTCTCCTAAGTCGAAGACCTGACGGTAGCATCCGAAGGAGCGTTTACCGAAAGAAAACATGGTCCGGACTGTTGTAACGGAGGCCCAGGGCGAGATATCACGTCGCCAAATTGTTGTAGCGTAAGCCCAGGCCGAAATATTCGCCAATTACGCCTCATGTGAGCCCCTAAACAGAGAAAACGACAGGAGTGCGCAGAAGCGAAAGTCTTTGAGAGTTCTATGTACAACAATTTTAGGGAAGCAAACGCATGTTAACGATGTACCTTGAGCCAATAAGATGCTCTCCTGAGATAGTGGGCAGTTTCATTGGCTGCTTGCTCGGTGAGTGAATGTAGCTGGAAATTCAAATTATCGATTTATTGTCTAGCTCGAAGTGGTAGCTCACGCATAGGCCGATCGATAGCCTATTGTGGACGCGGCTATGGTTTGCAAACGACTGCTTGCGAAAGCTGTTGTTAGGCCGCCCTAATACGGACAGTATACAAACTTCAACAGCTTTGTATCTTTACAACAGAAGCGTAACTTAGTCCGCTGCTTAACGCAAAGAGCCAGAAAAATCTACTCAGCTGACACTTTTGAAATGGAGCTCCAGAAACTTCAGGACCTGCTTCGAGAGAACGGATATCCGGACAGATTCATCATAAAGAATATAATGGAGACATGAGCAAAGCCCACCACACCCACGGTGGAAAAGAAAACGCTATTCCTCAAAGTCCCCTTTCAAGGGGATGCAGCAAGTGAACTCTTAAGCAGACGCCTCAACCAAGCCGTAGCACAAACCTTTCCAGCAGCGAAAATTCGGGTGTTATTTTCAACCAGCCCGGTACTGCACGGTGAGGGTAAGGATAAGCTGCCAGCTTAGACCACTTTTATGTGTATCTACTCATTCACTTGCTCCTGTGGAGCTTTTTATATCGGTCGCACGAGTAGACGCTTATCTAAAATAATATAGGAGCACCTCCCGGCATGGCTAGCCAAAGGCGAAACCAAAAGCATAAACAGTTCTATCCTCCCACACATGGTTAAGACTGGACATCGTGTGGACCCAAGCGAAGCCTTTAAGGCAATTTACAAGGTCCCATCACACTACCTAAAGTCCCTGGGCCAACGTCTGCTAGCAACAGCAGAAGCAACCGCAATCCGATTGAGGAAACGGGTTTTGTGTGCACAAAAGAACCTCGTGCAAGCCCCCAACAATTACCTAATTGTCTGCACCGTTCCGCGCACTGATTGGTTCACACGTGTAAGGAAAGACCATTAATCGATTTTTAAATTTAAACCTCCCTTGTAATTGTATGGCCTGATGAGAATTTACTGAAAGCGCTCGCCCGCCAAAATTGTGTTATGAATTATCTAATGGGAATTTTTGCAACTTTAATAACAAAACACTTGAACCTGCTCCGCAATCTTACGTAAGCAGCTGCGACCACTGTCCCACGCTCTCTCACATCTGGCTGGACGCAGTCAATACTAGCCATGGCTTCGCCAGTGGTCACTTCCGCCTGGGACCTATCTCCCCTCTAAATTTCTGTTTTTGACGACGGAGCAGCCCCTCCCGATCACGCAGCTCCGACTTCCCCTCGCCAACCCTGCGGGGTCCTGATCGAACAAGGGTTACTCGCCAGCTAACCGCCTGGGGCAGCAATTTGGAGCTCTGTACACAATAAACCACTCCTTCTAGTGACTTCTGCCTTTAAACTTCCAACCTGTGATTCGACCTGATGATTTTAGTGATCCAAGTATGCCCGACAGTTCCCCCGTCGATTTCGCCGATGGGCACCACGCGCTCCGACAAGCCGCAGCAAACGCTGAAGCAAACCGCAACATACACAGAGGCAAGCTAGGCAAGCATCACCAAAGCGACAGCAAGCGGGAGCAACGCAGAGAACTGGCGCGAAGGAAAACGGGAGTTTAGGCAGACTTGCGCAGAATCTACCCACTCGCTCGCCACTCCCACCTCCGTATCCGGTGTAAAGACAAAGTCAATAAGACCGGGGATGAGGGAGGGTGTAGATGGCTGGCGCGATAAACACTCAGCACGCGCACACTTGACACAGCCATCTCGCTAGGCACGCTCCCAACTGCGTGGGAGCGCCATAAAGGCCACATTAAGAGGGAGTTATTGCAGCCTGACTCTCAGTCCTCCATCTCCTCGCGTACGCACCTCTTGCGTACAGGAGGAGCAGCAACGTAGGGGGCCCGAGTTTTCCCGTCAGTTGGCAGACCCTCTAAGCCACGGCTTTTAGCGCACCGTGATAGATTCAGACGCATTCACATTTATTATAGTGAGGGAAGAATCGCGCGGAGGTCGACCTCACTCTCTCCTCGACCGCATAGTGACCGCCTAGCTTTTCGGGCACCCGCAGTGGGGCCCGAAACCCAGTGGGAGCGCGAGCGCAGTCATCAACAGGGAATCAGAAGTGAGAGAAAGTGCCAGCGCCTTCCAGGCCGCAGGGACCGTGGTTGGCTGAAGACTGGCATGCATGTGCATACAGACCATTGGATCTCAGAAGGGTGAGAGCAGCCCTGCATGAAGCCTGGGCCAACACTCTCCTGAGAGGGGTAACCAATCAGTCAACGACTGAAAGGCACTACCCATGCTCCGTTGCCGGTCGGCGTCCGTGGGCGAGGCTGAAAGGAGAGCAAGAGACAGCTGGTGAACTTTGCAATTGTGGACGTGCAGACCATGAGGAAGAAGGAGAAGAAGAGGAGGAGAAAAAAGAAGGTGAAGAGGAAGAAAGAGGGGAAAAGACGAAGTAGAAGAGTAGAAAAAGGGATAGGAAGAAGAAGAGAGTAAAAGAGGGAGATGGGGAGAGGAGGCGAGGGGGGAACGCAGACAGGCCGAGAGAGAGGGTAGGAAATCAAGTATAAAAAAGAACGATGAGAGCAAAACCTCAGCTTACCTTGCAGCAGATAATCTTCAGTAACTACTGAGGCTGCCGTTTGTGCTAAGGACAGAACTGTAGGCGCGGCATTTATGAGGGTGAGTGCGGTAATGGAGCGAGTAATATAACTACAATATGGTAGAAGTGCGGCAAAGAGAAGCAATCGAATAGAGTCAGTAAGCCTAGTGCTAATTTGACTGATGCGGCCGACGTAGAGAGGTGTGAAGTTGCTAATCTTTTCAGTGCGCATGCACTCTAAGGGCGCTTCAGTACGATTCAGTCCAGGCAGCGTTACCCCCTGAACGAGGGTGCCATGAGTCACTATGTTTAGCCGCTCTCCCCCCTATCTCATAAACCCATGGCGCGAGCTAGCGATGCAACTGCATTAAAATCGATTGTCTGATTTTTCAATGCCGCCGTATGAGAGGCGAGCCGTCGGGGACGTCCGACAGCGTGTTTATTCGCCTGGGATTTGATAGCAGGCGGCTGCACTTAATGCGAGTATGCCAGTGCTAAGTTGACGGTGCAGTTGAGTACGGAAAGAAAGAGAGTACTTCAGGAAAGGACACGGTACCCAATACGGCTACTGCCAGGAGTCCGACACTAAGTTGGGTGACGATATACATGTCCTGTGAGGAGTGATACTGCCACTAAATCAAGCTTATTAATTCTAGACCGGAGCTATTATGGGGCAGTAAAAGGCAAGACAGTATTCGACAAATTCAGCAAGAACGGCCTCCACTTACCTGAGGGAGGAGGTCA
Organism: Ligula intestinalis; assembly: GCA_036362985.1. NCBI lineage: Eukaryota > Metazoa > Platyhelminthes > Cestoda > Diphyllobothriidea > Diphyllobothriidae > Ligula > Ligula intestinalis. The sequence goes on along the minus strand of JAYGXS010000001.1, from coordinate 5,205,498 downwards.
TCACCTGGTTTCCCGAAAAAAACTTGACAACGCAATCGTGACACGAGGCGACTAGTGAGTGGGCTGAGGCTGGTGGTGGGGGTGTTTGAGGTGCTGGATGTGTCGACATCACGGTCAATGCCGCTGTCGTTAATGCGCATGTGACCTAGTAGGCCTATGCGATGAGCGAATGATCGGGGGCAGTGAAGGCGGCTGTATCGTCTGTGTGTTGGTGCTCCAGGCACTCGTTCACCAGTCTCTGTGCGATGGATTCTCAAATGACCAACTAGGCCGATGCGTGAGGTGAATGTGCGATTGCAGTGAGGGCATATCAGGTCCTCAGAACTGGTGGAGGGATCAGGTGTGCGGATGCGAGTTGTGACGGGCGGTTATGTGTCAGAAGGGGTCGAGGAAGTTGCGGGTGGGTTGGATTCGGTGGATGAGGGCAACGAGGCAGCTCTTGCGTCAATTATTGCCGTCGAGGTGGAGGGTAGAGTAGGGTCAAGTGGAGTGGTTGGTGCAGTAGACGTGGATGCTGTCGGAGGAGGGTTACGTGGTCTCCGGAGGTGACCGACCAAGCCAATGCGTGCACGGAAGGTGCGTTGACAACGCGAAAACGTTGGAAGGGCTTGGATGGTGGCAGCGTGCGTCCGTGGATTGTGAGACTTGCGTGCAGTCCGTTTTGTTTTGGCGGTGGCGATCCGAATAGCTTCGTAGATTGCGGCGCCCGTTTTTACCGCTCTTCGCCACACAGATCGCTCCTGTGCTAGCTTCTCCCAGTTCGTCGTGTTGATTTGGAGACGCTTCAGGGAGTTCGTCAGGGTGTCCTTGTAACGTCTCTTCAGTCCTCCTTTGCGACGATTGCCGACGGCGACATCACCATAAAACAGTCGCTTGGGTAGCCGTTCATCGTTCATACGTACCACGTGACCGCTCCAGCGCAGTTGTATCTGCCTGAGCATGGCCTGGATGCTGAGAACTCCCGTTCTCTCCAGGATTTCCGTGTCCGGAATCCTCTTCTGCCGCTTCACCTTCAATATGAGGCGTAGGCAGCTGATGTGAAAGTGGTTCAGTTTCCGCGCTTGACTAGCATAGACGGTCCAAGTCTCCGCTCCGTACAAGAGTGTTGACAGCACAACAGCCTTGTACATCTTCAATTTCGTTGAAAATTGAAGACCATGACGATTCCATACGGAGGCTTGGAGCCGATCGAAGGCTTGGCTAGCTTTGGAAATTCTGCGGGCAACCTCGTCGTCTATTTTATTGTTGCGGGATAGCGTACTGCCGAGGTAAGTGAAGTTGTCCACGTTCTGCAGTTCGGCTCCGTTGACGTTGATGCCTGCGGGGTTGAAGTCAACACCTGGCGGCGGTTGATGCATAACCACCGTCTTTTCCGTGTTGATGGTGAGGCCAAAGTTGGCGCAACCTGCTGCAAAGAGGTCCATGCTCCTTTGCATGTCCGCTTCGGTGGTGGTGTTGAGAGCGCAGTCGTCCGCATACAGCAGATCATGGACTGTGGTTGTGGAGACGCGCGTGGGGGCCTGCACCGACGAATGTTGAGAAGGTTTCCGTCCATTCTGTAGTTGAGGGGGATTCCGGGATTCTCGTCACGGTAGGCATTCATCAGCATGGCAGAGAACATGAGACTGAAGAGGGTGGGTGCGAGGACACAGCCCTGCTTCACTCCATTGGTCACTGCGAAGGCTTCAGACAGCGTTCCGTAGTCCGTGACGCGCGCCATCATCCCATCATGGAGTTGTCGAACCATGTGGGTGAAGTGTTCCGGACAGTCAAACTTCTGCATAACCTTCCAAAGTCCGGGCCGGTACACCGTGTCGAAAGCTTTTGTCAGATCTACGAACGTAGTGTAGAAGTGGGTGCGCATCTCTTGACATTTCTCCTGCAGCTGACGCGCGGCAAATATCATGTCAGTGGTACCGCGGTGACGTCGGACACCACACTGGCTTTCAGGCAGGAGCCCTTGTTCCAGATGGCTTTTTAGACGATAGAGGAAAATGCGTGCGAAGATTTTACCGGCGCTATTTAACAGCGAGATTCCGCGATTGTTGTTACAGACTTGACGATTCCCTTTTCACTTGTAAAGGTGGACAATTGTGGCGTCTTTGAAATCCCGAGGAACTTGTCCCTGTCGCCAAATCTCTTGGAACAGGGTGGTGAGGTTAGTTATGAGTTGGTGACCACCATATTTATAGATCTCCACCGGGATCCCGTCGGACCCGGGTGCCTTCCCGCTGGACAGATGCTGCACAGCCTTGATGGTCTCCTCAGGGGTAGGTGGGAGGTCGAGGTCAGCATTAATTTCGACTTGCGGCAACCGGTCAATGGCAGCTTCAGAGGTGGTAGAGGGCCGGTTGAGTACACTTTGGAAGTGCTCGGCCCAGCGGCTCAGAAGTTGGGGCTTCTCAGTGATGAGGGTGATACCGTCCGCGCTGAGAAGTGGGGCTGTGCCTCTTACTATGGGGCCGTAAACCTCTTTGAGCGAGGCGAAGAAGTTCTTCCATTCATTGCGGTCTGCATAGCCTTGGATTTCCTCACCCTTACGAGCCATCCAAGCTGCTGTCGTGGCGTCGGTGGGGCTATCGACGTATTCGTTGCGTAGGCGATGCTTCTCAGAGATGAGAGTAGTGATGTCTGCATCGTTTCCATCGAACCAGTCTTGGTGTGGGCCGGGCGCAGGCCCAAGGATGCGTTTGGCAGTGAATTTAAACAGCGTCCCGTAGTTGACACCATCGAGTGTCCACGGAGGTGCTCTCTTCTGCGACTGGGAGGTTATCCAGCTGTTGGGTCAACTCGTTGCTGAAACGCAAGTTTAACAAAGCAGTATTCAACTTACCTGGGAGTCACTTACCTTGAGGTCTCCTGCGTGGTTGGAGACGGATCCACATCTTGGAGATGATTAGACGATGATCAGTATCACCGTCGGCACTCGGCATTGCCTTTGTGACCAGCACGTCCTGCTGATCGCGCCGCCGCACGAGGACATAATCCAGAAGATGCCACTGACGAGATCTGGGGTGCATCTAGGTCGCCTTGTGCTGCAGCGGTTGGCTGAAGTAGGTGTTGGTCAGTATGAGACGGTGCACCGCGCAGGTTCGAAGGAGGAGTAGACCATTGTCATTGAGTCCGCGGAGGCCGTGGGGTCCGAGCACTACTCTCCAGGCGGCGTGGTCTGTGCCGACGCGGGCATTGAAGTCACCATGGATTATCAACTTGTCCGCCTTCGGCACAGAGGCCGGGAGGGCGTGCAGATCCTCATAGACTTTGTTCTTTGTCTCGTCAGAGCTGGTCATCGGAGGAGCGTAGACACTAAGGCTGGTAGCGAATTTGCCACCCCAGAGAGGCAGGCGGAGGCTGATCAGGCGTTCGTTGATGCCCTGCGGCGTACAGGGTAGTCGTCCCACGATGTCCTTCCGGATGGCAAAGGCGAAGCCGGCTTAGCGTCGCTCTGTCATCGGATGGCCCACATAGAAGAAGGTGTAGCCGGCGCCTACTTCTTCTATGGAACCTTGGCCGGAGAAGCGGGTTTCACTGAGTGCGGCGATGTCCACCTTGAAGCGCGCCAGTTCCCGGGCGATTTGCGCTGTTCTCCGTTCCGGTCGGATGCTCCTCGGGTTATCTAAAAGGGAACGAACATTCCAAGCGCCGAAGGTGATAGGACTTACCTAAGCTCCCTGAGCTGTCGTCCTGTGAGCTCTGGGAGCTGTCCTGCGGGAAGGAAACGGGTTAGAGGGAGGGTGGGGAGGAGAGAAGTTTTGATTTGCATTTGAAGTTTTTCGACCGCGTGTATGCAGTCTGACAGCCGTGGTCAGCTGGCAGATGTCGTGACCCAGCGTGTTTGGAACCATCTTTTATAGGACCATCAACCCTCTCGCGAGGGGCGGCAGCGCTACTCCTAAGAAAGACTGCCTGTCAAAAGTAACTGCTGCCGAACGAAATCGTGGGCCACGATTGATTTGGTGTCAAACGACCACTTGGTTACGAGCCACCTACAACTTTGCTGTCGCGCCGCCATAGGACTTTTAGACCATGAAGGGAAGGTATTTGGGGAGTAGGGTGAGGGAGCAGCAGTACCTGCCTTAGTAGCAGTAGCGGTGACCGCGACAGTCTCTCCATTTATGATTCTACGCATTCTAGTGCTGCGACATCCGATTGCTGTTACAGTTACTGATGTTACTAAGGAGGCAAGCTCTGCTAGGACTAAGGATGCTAATCATGACTGTGCAACGACTATATGGGTAGAAATCGATACAATGGAGGTGACTAAAAGTAATGTAATGGAATAGTGTAGGTATGACAGTAGAGACAACATGGGAGAAATAGCAGGTAGAGTAACAGATAACAAATATAAATTGAACAAAAATAGTAACATAAAATAGACGTGAAATCAGGCATACATAAGCATAAAGAACAATGGATGCAATGTTAAGACAACCGGATATCGAGTAGATTAGCAAATACAGCAACAATACGAGAGTACTGAAATGCGTAAGCTAGTGAGGTAGGCACTGATCGCGAAAGGTTGTAATAATGGTAGTAACGATAAAGCAACTAGATATAGCAAGTGTACCAAATGCGTAATAAAACGTAAGGGAAAATAAACGATAAAATACAAACAGACAATGGTACGGTATAAAGTAAGAAGCTTCCTTCCACCAGCTACGTCTACTAGGGTACTTACCGCTGCAACCCGGGGGCATACCGGGCGTGGGGACACACACCATCACTTGGTTTAGCCCGCTGATCGAGGCGGGGAGACAGGGGGTGGCCACCAGGCAAAGCCTAACTCCGGGGAGCCACAAGTGAGAGTTGGATGCCAGTCACGGACGCTAGGCGTAGCCACCACCTGCGCGATGAAGATGATGCGATCTGCCACGACCTTCACGTGCAGCCCCCAGCTGAACACCCCATACCCCCCCAAGTACACCCACTACTTAGACCACTGCACTTATCTTCATTTTTGGTACTGCCAACTGGAGCAGTTCCGGGTAAACCATCAGCCCAGTGTGCGTTGTGTGTAAAGTGGCTGATGAGTGACACTTGGAGTCAGGGTGCGTTGGCTCATTATAATCCCCTGGTGTCCTGGTGTGTGTTTAACGCCCCACCTCAGGTGTCCGAGTAGCTAGGCGGCCACTAGACGGTGGGGAGAGAGTGAGATCGACCCTCGGCTCGTTTTTCTCCGCACTATAGTTAATCTGAATGCGCTTGAATCTACCACGGTGCGCAAAAAAATCGTGGCTTTGAGGGGTTGCCAACTGACGGGGAAACTCGGGCCGCCTTCGTTGCTATTCCTCCTGTATGCGTGTTTTGTGTGTGCGTATGGGAGGCGAAGGACTGAGAGTCAGGCTGCAATGGCTCCTTCTTAATGTTACCTTTATGGCGTTCCCGCACAGGCTGGAGTCTACCTAGCGAGTTGGCTGTGTCAAGTGTGCGCGTGCTGAGGGACTATCGCGCCAGCTACCTACACCCTCCCTCCTCCCCGGTCTTATTGACTTTGTCTTTACACCGGAAACAGAGGTGGGAATGGCGAGCGAGTGGGCTGATTCTCCGCAAGTCTGC
>JAYGXS010000001.1:5147622-5193326 GCA_036362985.1 Ligula intestinalis | reverse complement strand
TGATTAAGGATTAACGACGGAATCCGAAACGTCAGGACAATTAAATACTTCTTTTAGCGGTCGCTTCTTATTATCTATTGTGTTTATCAGGGGTACCCCTTGCTGCCGGATTATCAGGGTTTGAAAGGGCCAAAACAGTGTTTGTATTCTGAATACTACCACCATTACGCCCAGTTTCTTATAGGTAGAGAAAGAGAAAGACACAGAGACAGAGAGAGAGAAATTCACTTTATTTTAAAGGTTACATCCAAAGCGTTCCGCAAAGATGGCTCTCTTCACTGTCGCAACGGGGTTCATTAACAAAATACTCAGCAATATATGGAGACAAGCGCAAGCTCACCTTCTGGATTTCCCTTTCCTTACACTTGATGTAGCGAGTTAGGCAGTACATATGGCGGAAGCTTTGGCGCATAGTACGGGTAGATTTTGCAGCCATTAGTCGATGAGCAACCTCACCTAGGATTCGATTAGCGAATTTTTTGACCGTTGTCCTCGTATTATAATATCAGCCAAAATACATAAGAAACACCGGCCACTGAAGAGACCATTCGGACGATACGTTTGAAAATCAATATCAGTATTTTTAATAAAAGCGGGAAAAATAAACGAAGTGCAGTAAAGGCTGAGGAGGAGAATGCAAACATACCTAAATCGTCAGATTATTGCTGGAGATGTGTGTGATAAGAACATAATCGACGGATATAATACAGGAGTTCACGAATTTTAGGAACGAGGGTTTAGGTATGAAGAGCAAATGCTAGAAAAACGAATCTATTGTAAAAGCTGACTACTCAAGTAGTATGCCTTTTTATCATGGATTTTGACTGCCTTTATAAATTCAAATAAATTTTATGGAAAACATGCACGAGAAAATTACTTTTTTTTACCTGTTTGATAGTAAATAACGCGTTCTTTAAATTTTATCTTTAGCTTTCGGTTTTTAAAAAGTTTCCCAATTGCCGAATAATTTTCTAACCTAGTGACTGCTATACTCGAATTCAAGGTTAACAAACTGCGCACTGTGTACATTTTGTTTAAGGAAAAGAACATTTTTACCTACAGTCTGAAGAAGAGATCACATAGTTGTCATAAAATATTGAAATAGATGTTGAACATATTTTATGCAGTTTAGGTAGCGTTAATAAACTGACAGATAGAATATTTTATGAATAAACGCCTCAAGATTTAAGAAAAGCTCATAATTAGCAACTTTTTTAAACACAAAAGCTACCCTTTCTTCAAGTATAAAATTTAAAAAAACACGTAATTTGCCATCAAACGAGGACAAAAAATAATTTTCTCGTGCATGTTTTCCATAAAATATATTTGAATTTATAAAGGCAGTCAAAATCAATTATAAAAAGGCATACTACATAAGTATTCAGTTCTTACAATAGATACGTTTTACTAGCATTCGAAACGAAACTCGTTAAAAAGCCGGCATCCTATACTGACTGAAATGACTTCAGAATAGACTACAAGATAATCAGTGTCACAACTGAAGTCAATTCCGATTAGCGAGAGTTTTAGTCTTTCGCATATGTCGAAATATTGCATGATCAACGGCGTCTACTGTAGATGCCAGAGTAATACTAATGTACCAGAAAAAGGATATCTCTTTGGACAGGGTGCATAAGTATTCAAAACTGGGAAAGGGTCACAATCGGAAGACGCACTGTACCGACTCTTGATTATTCAGAAGAAGACCATTTGCTAAAGATCATGCTGAGAGGTGGCCCAGGCCATCTTTCAGAACCCGGAGATTTGTTTGGCTTATGAGCTGATGGCAAACAACCATATCATCAGCATTTTTCAACGAACAAATATCCATTTGATGATTGTAGGTCGTCATTGTGGAGGGAGAAGAGGTGAGGAGATAAGATAGACCCCTGAAGAACTCCGCAGTTGTTGGGAATAACCATGGATTTTCGTTTGCCGCAATAGGCGTATTGAGTGCGTCAAATGAAATAGTCCTCAAGCCAAGAGATAGCCCAGCCAGGAGGGCCACATGCAGATAATTTATTGAAGAGGAGGTAGCGTGTGATAGTACAAACGGCTGAAGAGTAGTCAAGAAATGTACATGCGTACGGCAGCCCTTATTTATATCTCGTAGAGCATGATGGACAACCAGAGCAACAGCGTCTAGGGTACAACGCGTGGCCTTGCATGAAAATTACAGGGGATCGGAAAAATTGGGTGATGACAATGTGATTATGTCCAAGGAAACTCATTCTGTAAATTTCAGGGATGCGGACGAGCAGACAATTGGATGAAATGAGCTTATTTGCGAGCTTATTTTAAGATTTCTAAATTCTTAATAGAAATTCGTGTGTACATATGCACCGACGTAGTTGATCCTGCTTAAACCAAGTACAGCAATGCAAATGGAGATAAGCCTCTCCCCCTGGAGGACATCGACGAGTTGAGAAAGTTTGTTCGTGACTTTCGCACTAAGGTTGCTGGTGTGAGCATAACGACAGTCGTCCGGATGGTGAGTGTTTTAGACTTTCAAAATCTGTATGGGCTGCTTTCTTTTTGTGATTTGCTGACCGAAAGCACAGTTATAAAAAGATCCAAATTGCCCAAACGTTGCCGAGATAGGCTTTAGATAAGATCACTACCTGTTTCATTGAAATTCCAGTAAATACCCGAGGCTAGTATTCGGATTGCGTCAAACAGACGGGGAGTTTCAGAGCTCCAATTGGCGAATTCGATAGAGGCGGGCTGTTGTTGGGTCGACAGATACCGAAGTATGCGCAAGTTCACAACAGGCAGTTCGTATGTCTAATAAACATTGAATAGCGTGAATCTATATCAATGACAGCAGCAATACGCATTGGGGAAAGTTAGCTTGGGACGGAATTTTACACACCAAAATCCGTCGGGTACAAAGCCCAGTTTGCCAACATGATAGAGTGAAATTCTCATCTCTCTGCATGCGCAACTGGTTACGTGTCGCAAATATCTTTTTTGTTTTTGTTATTACGCAAAATAAAAACAAACAGCAATATTTTCTTGTAGATAACCCAGCTCTTCACACGATACAGTACGTATGTAATTTAAAGTGCCCATCCTGCGTTTGCTAATCAAGAACTACGACTCTTCGCTTAATGCGTCCGCCGCTTATTAAGCCCATTTTAGTCTGGGCCTTAGGTGGGCTTAATAGCCGGCGACCATTGTATTATGAATGAACACCCCATAGTCGTAAAAATCTCATAATTAGAAATTTTCTTACAATGAAATGATACCCTTTCCTGAAGGATAAAGTTTAAAGAAAGCGTAATTTCCTATGAAACAAGTACAAGAAATAATATTTTCGTACATGGTTTCTATAAAATGTATTTGAATTTAAAGCGACAGTCAAAATCAATGATAAAAATGCTTTCCAATTAAGTAGCCATTTTTTACAGAATCTACTTTTGGTAAGCGGTCATCTGGCTGTTCCCTAGTCTCATGTATGTTGGCGCCAGTATGCTGGGAACGTTGTGTCCGGCGAGCAGGGGTGGATGTCAAAAGGCGCTGGTAGCAGCAATTTGCCTACCTTGGCTGACCACACGAGTGAATGCCATGCCACTCGAACCCACGCCATAAGAAACTGCACCTTAAGAAGCCAAAGATAGTAACCGGCCGTGAGAACATCCTCAACGTCCTCAACACACTGGCATCAACATGTATTAAACCAGGGGTCGGCAACCTTTTCAACTCAGAGAGCCAAGAAAGCAAATATTTGGAAATATATTTCAGAAAGAGCCAGATAGTATATTTTAAAATGAAATTCTATTAAATGCGAGTATAATAAGCCCCTAAATTTATTCTTTTAAATAATATTCTTATAACACTCATTGTTAATATGACTTCTGTCGTTGCATCGATTCGCTGAGGGTTTTATAGTCTGGTCGGAAGTTTATGAGGTTAAGCTTCATGCAAGCGTTGAGGCTTTCATCCGTTAGACATGATCTTATTGTGGACTTGAAGCATCTAAGATATGAGAATGACTGCTCACATGCGTACGCAGATCCAAACAAGTTCAATACAGCAATACTCACACGTTGCAGTGTGTGGTATGTGACCAAAAGCATGTTCCAAATTTTGATTATCAGCTGGTCTTCGGGTTGAAGTTGTTTAATTTCTGTCCACATGTGCTTGCTTGCCAACTCCGCTTTATGTCGTGCGATCCTTTCCAAATCTTCATTGAGTGACTTAAACTTATTCACCCACATGGAAGCAATTGTTGTCGGCAAGCCGGAAAAGGACCAGCCAGGTCAACCCTATGGTCACCGAAACTCCAAAGATTGGTCGAGATTAAATTGATTCTAATACGCGTCTCGGTGGTCGCCGTATCATTAAAAAAGACGGCTACAATGCGTGCCCTCCCCCTTTCCTTCTACAAGTCCGGCTGCCACAAATTCATGTGTTGCCACAAACAAATGTTCTAATGCTCTCTTGCACTGACACCCCCGTCCCCCGAGGCTTGACCTCGCAGCTGCGTCTGGGAAACCGGTAACAGCTGCGCGAGCGTCCCCTTCCCTTCGGTTTTCTGGCGGCCCAGAGACCGCCGCCCTGGCGAACGCAGTTTATTCACTCACGCATACACGCGCGTTCAAATACCTAAGGGCCATTTAAATAATCCACCCCTTGGCCGATGCAGCAAAGATTTGTGCAGGCGACATCTACTCGGGCAATTGCAAGACACCAATAACAGAACAATTGAACCTGCTCCATAATCTTACTGAATCAGCTGTCAGCAGTCTCGAGTTCTCTCAGGCCTGGCTGGGCGCAATCAACACTAGCCCTGGCTTCGCCAGTGGCCACTGCCACCTGGGACTGCAATTGGGAGTTCTGTACATAATGAATCACTCCTTCTGGTGACTTCTGCCTTTTAACTTCCAACCTGTGATATTGCCTGACGATTGTAGTGATCCGAGTACAGTTCATTTCTTAGACCCCTAAAGAGTTACCAAAATCATAAAATATGAAGTTTCTGAAAGAGACATACGCGATCACCAAAAGAGCCATATATGGCTCGCGAGCCACGGGTTGCCGACCCTGGCATTAGATGATGGAACACTGAGATGACTAATTAAACCCCACCCTACCCTACTCCAAGGACAATTTAAATACTACAGAAAACTGACCGCTTTAATTCCTGCAATCGTATTGGCATGACGAATTGCTGAGAATATGTGTTTGCCAATATTAATGCCTTAGTTACTTCCTATAATAACTATAGATAGAGGCCCAGCCAAAATCGATTGCATATTACTCAATGTATTCTGTCCTGTGCATTAAAAACGCCACTTTTAAATACTACTGATAATAATTTTCCATGAATTTGACGCATTCCTTCAGATACAACTGCGAAGATATCATCCGCGTAGCGCCTGTAGTAAGTCAGACTATTCAGCAGGTGAAGAAGTTACGAAGCTTCAAGTTTGTTCATGAATATATTAGCTATAAGCATGCCAAGAAGCGAACCCAATAAATAATTCTTCCAATTGCTTGTATAGGTTGTTAACAAATAGAAACTACACATGCAAGGTAAACCTTAATAGTAATTCCTCCAGTGCATTTACCAGCATTCCCATGTTCTGCTGATTCGAGGTAATGAATTTGCAGATGCAATTGATTGTTTCTGTGACCAGCATGTTCGTGAACAGGGACGTCACACCTAGAGAAAAATAATTATATGATTCATGTCGAGGTATTTCACACCATGCACGAGTTCGAAGGTGTCTCAGAGGCTGTGGGTGTTAGCTGAGAATTTATGGACTTAAGTTTGTCAACTAGCCATTTTGCTGTCGCATGTCACGGTGAGTTTCTCCTACCAAGGGTGGGAACAACAGATAAACTATCTTTGTGGATCTCAATTAAGCCATATAGTCTAAATATGTGCATGCTAAAGAGCCGAAAACGCTCTAAGTCATGTCTGCGTTTTTGAAGTCTTTTCATACAGCCAGTCACCTCATCCGTATAATTTTTCTCCTTATTTCGCTTTCTTTACTTTTTTGTAAGACATAATGAATTGCATTTTCCCGATATAATCTGTCTGTCCATTAAAATAACGTCAGTTTTAATCAGCCTTATAATTTAGCGTATACAAGTGCCATCGATAATATATAAGGGGAAAATGGATAGAGCAGGCACAGCGGTTCATAATACTATGAAATGAGAACACTCAAATGTTGATGTTTGCGGGCGCTTTGACGATGCTCATCGTTCCAGCAGCCTACATTACGGAATTTGCTTCCAATTGTTGATTGTCAGAGCTATTAGCCTCGCATACTCCGAGATGCATCACTCCGAACTTGCGTGAGTAGACGAGGTGGAGCTAACGTCATAAGGGCTGCTAGGATGCCAATCTAAAGAAGGAAAAGAGTCGCCTATGAGTCGGTGGAGTATCGAAAGGGGTGATAATGGCCACCAACAGTTTTTCTGAAAACAATGAGATGACCTCAACACTGACATTGCCTTTTCTTGTAATTTGACTGCTAAACTCTGCACGATTCTTCATCGAAAAGGCATATATCTTGACACGTTTTACCTGCCAGTAAAAGTTAATACAGGGGTTCTGTTATTGCGTTCCGCGGAGATACAAACGTAGGTAAAATAAGCCATGGCGGTATACACCAGGTTATCGTAAAAAAAGGCTGAAATGATATCTGGGCATTTCTGGTCGGTCTACAAGGAGGGATATGGAACAAATCCAGTTGAAACACATCGGGATCATTGCTGACTAGTGCCGCCGCCACCAATGTGTGCAGCCATTAAGTTCAAATTGGTTTCTAGTCATCTTGACCGATTATTAATACTTAAATATGGTTGAGACGGAAACGATCAGAGCCATGTTGCGAATTTTACCTGATTTACTACCGTCTTCTGCAGGACAATTATTCTCACTAAGCATCCTAAAAGAACTGCCAGGGCATTCGTCGACGTATTTAAGGGCTTTAGACTGCGAACTTCTGCTATTATCTCCGATGATCGATCTGATCCGGCGAATACAATTCTTGTCCCACTGATCATATCTGCTTCTTCTTTATTACATCCTGTGACTCGCATGTTCATTTATATTGGCACTTTATTAAGGAGCGATGCGCTCCGACGATGGGAAAGGCTTGCCCTTCATGAGGCCTCAATGTATGCGCATATCCCGTTTCTGCACAAGTGTTTTGACAATAACTTGTTGCTAAAGTGTGCAACATAAAATTCCCCAGTGAACACGGAGCTTCCGAGAGTCATGATTTTTTGACAATAAAAAAGAAGAATTCCTGTGCTTGCAAAAATCTCATTAACTCGATAGCAAGTGGGGTAGAATTTGTCCTCAATGTCAAAGGAAACCTTCCTGTAAAATAAATCTTGAAATATATATTACTCTAGAAATTGTGAGTGAGTTATAAGGGTGCAAAGGATTTCGGGACATCCCTTATTACCCCTAATATACTGAACCAAATCCACTGGCTTAGGTTGCGTATTCTAATAATATTCTCCTGGGGAGCTAACCAACTACCCTGTCTCCAGTTTTATTTCGTTTTTGGATTCGATTAGATGGTGCCTTTTGCAAAAAGGGTCCGTTTGTGTGAATAATATCTTACTTCGGGAGGGATAAAAGTGACGTTCCCCAGTGCAGCTGCACCAGCTAAGCAGAATACTCAGAATAAGGTCTCCATCCTACAAAGAAGCCGCACTGATGTTTCAAACAGCGGTATCTCTTGGCGAAGTCAGAGAATGCCTTGACGTCTTGCCTAAGAGGGTGTGGTATTATATTCCTGCAATAGAGGCGATGGCCGTAATGTCTTCGTTGGGACGCCCGATACAGTTGGTCAACTGTCTGCATATCCTGCTTGATTCTGCCAATTAAGCACATGTGACATTTCAGGACGCCGGGGAGGCAACCTTCTGAGGGACTGGCTGTGACGTCATTAGCCTTTGCTGCCGCTATCTTCGTAGTCGGTACACCTTAAGTCTTTAGCCAAAGGCATTTAATGCTGCCGCTCAGTAGTCAAACCGTGATGTCTATGGGGGCATCGATTTGTACTTAAAGAAAAATTACACGCTTTTGTAATTTACTATTTCCTGTAGAAAGTTATGTGTCAATTTAGAGAGCAAATCGCACAGTACAAACCTCGTCAGATTCGAACGGATAACGGCGTACTACGCACCAACAGCCATTCAGTTAAAACAGCAAGACACATTTAACTATGCCTACTAAAATGTATATAGTAGTTAAGTATAATTACCGTAGGTGCACTACGAAAAATACTGCTACCACGGTCCGTTTTATGTTTTTCGGAACATAGTCAGGTCCTGTGTTGTTGCTGACGCTTATTTGCGCCTGTGGCAATCAGTACTGGCAGTGCGTAAATTAATTTGCCCCTTAACAGGGTGTTAGCTTGCATCCTTTCATCTTAATTGTTACAAATGGCTAGAAACGTGGATGGCCCTGGCGTCTAATGCGAGATCGGTATCAAATGCTACACTCACTTGCATCTCATCTGCTCGATTTTAGCAGCAAAGTTTCAGCCAACGCAGTACCAGTTACCAATGGCTAGCAATTTTTCTGGCCATTGCATCTGATACGACATCTGTATAAAAAGCTGTACTCAGATGCGCCTTATCGACCAGAAATTGATAGCAATATTTCAGCCAACTCAGTGGGACTTACCAATTAAATTCAAATGCTGCAATCAGACGCGCCTCATTGGTCAAAAATTAAAAACAGCGCTTCAGCCAACTAGCTGAGATAGGAGAAGGAGTACCAGGACCTAGGTCGGCGTCGACTGTGAAGGAGACAGGGCACTGACCTGACTGGACGTCATCTCAGTCTTGAACCGGAGGATAACAACTCCGGTCGCCAAACTTCTAATTCCTCCGGTGAGCATAATTTGCGGCTATTGCAGTTCTGAAAACTATACTTCAGTTCTCTTCTCCGTGGAATTAACGCATTCCCGAGCAGGTGTTTGAGCATATGCGGTTCCCTGTCCATTTGGATTCAGGCATTTTACATGTGCCTGACGGTGCAAGTAATAGCCCGTCCTGCTGTTCCTTTGATGTCGCAGGACAGTCCGTTTCAGACCCCAGGCCTAAAAAGGTTGGTATCTTTAACAAAGTTCACAATGTGGCTTCTTACCGAGTGGGAGACCAGCTTGCATCCCGCTTATAGTAGATTTTATACTATCAAATTGTTTAAAAGCGCTCGTAAACTAGTTCGCTAACTAATTCAGTTTCTTGAATATAGTACTTTTACTTGAGCTTATGTAGTGGGCGTTAGCGCCATTGTTGAAACCCCTGATCGCTGACTTATCACGTCAAAGCTGCAGTCACCCAGTCCGCTTTTTGCTCAATATCTGGAGTGATCTACTGACACACTCAGGCTCGGCTGCGCCCACCTCGCGCGGTCTACCCAATCAACGTGCACAATACATTGTTCCTACTAGTCCAGCCTTCCTCAAGACTTCTCTCTTCCCTAAGGAACCGGGTCTGGAAGATCGCAACTACGCGATACTTATTCTAAAACTCTGGGCGGCCTCGGTGGGGTGCGAACCCAAGACATCAAGTGAAAAATCAGTGTGAAAAACTTACAGTCGAATTACCTAAGCTACGAAAGTCTGAGTGAGAGGCGCCAGTATAATCCCCTCTAGGCTTTGAACCCCACCGCGTTTGCTGAATTTTGCATAGTAAGGATCACAGATGACGCATCTGCCAAGAGCCACCAATTGTAATGCGTGATCCTTTGGTTCTTGTTTATACACACTGGGTTTCACCTTCAACGAGCAGATAAATTCACCAGAAGCTGGCATTCCTACAGATTGTTGCTTCTGTATTTAATAGTTGCATAATCTACGAACGTCTCCTTTGTCTATTCAGTGACTTTTGGCCCGGTTAATCTGAGGTGATTCTCTTTGATCTCACAATCATGTTTCAAACAAACAACGTCAGAGCACCTTCCGAGAGTAAGGCATCATCTTCGAGCCCAGACGACAACGAAACTCTTAATTGACCGATTCGTCGGTCTCAAAATCTACTGGAATGCACTATGTCGCACGCACCCTTTCCTTGTACATCAACGTGCCAATTTACCGGCACACGTTGAGGAGATCACTCCAACACACCCTCTGACTGGTTCCTCAAACTGCACCTCTACACAGGTTACAGCATCAGTCCTGCCCCAGTTTCGAGCAACATCTGTCGCCATCGACACGCTCTCAGATTGACAAGTGCACTGGACTAACTCATTCATTTTATCAGTTACGACAATTTCGACCCCTCACTTTGATCGGTGTCTGAGGGCGGAAGGGGGAGGGGCTGTAGGACCGGCGCCAAGCCCACAGACCGTCACGTGACTGCATTCATTTATATGCTTGTCACAGCCAATCACAGGTACCGTTGACTGCTATTGGCCAAGTGGTTGATCTGGTGGCCGATGCCTCGCTCTCACATGTCGTTTACGCATTCATGCCCACACCACGCTAACAGACAGACGCGCGCGCAGGCCCTGGGCCCGCCGCGCGTCGGAGCTTCAGGCCACCATTGATTATACAATAAACAGCTCCTCCTGGTCTTATCCCTTCTCTTCCTGTACGGAATTGGGCACGATAACTGTAGTGTTCTGAGCACACTCACGGCTTAGACCCCCTAAACTCTCTGTCACAGCAGTTTCATCTCGGCGGTCGCATAATCGCGATTACGAACATTAGCGTTTTGTTGGTTTTGAGGCACTAATTGCCTCGTTGTCCGCTTATTCAATTGGGTAAACTTGACTGACGTCACTAAAAAGGAAAAGAACTTAGTGGCTATTGCATTGTCACACCAAGGTTCCACGCATTTGCGGTCTCCTACTGTTACTGTTATGAAAAATATAGGACTTGTCGCAAACTACTTTCCGTGTTCTGCTATCGCACAACAAGGCATAGGAAACATTCGGGAGTTAAAATATCTAATGGGCATGAGGTGAATTAGCATGAATTAGGCATCAATTTTTTTTAACAATTACGAGAAATGACAAGCAGGGAATTGAAGAATTACCCACAGGCACCGAGGCCACGTGCGATAAGGACAACGAAATCATAGCCATTTTTGGCTCTAAGGCGAACTGGTAAGCTATCACCGCAACAATTACGACCCCAAGAGGTAATTACAGGAGCTGATAATTACAGAACGCATGCAGTTGGCCGCTACGAACTATAAGCACCGCGCAATATGTGCACGTAACACCTTAATCTGCGGATGTCTTACACCATCCTACAGGTACCTATGATTAAGGTTTCTCGACAGGAAAATAAAATTCCTGTTTCAGTGATCGCTTTTTTTCTGAACTGCTTCCTGGCTTCTATCGGTAAATTGCATACTCAATAGTAGCACCCGATCATTTAAACTGAGTAGAAGGCACCACCTTTGAGAGGTGCTTGAAAGGCCTTGAGTAAAAGCCAACAAAAATGGCATTTTGGATCCCAACTCCAGTGTTGCAGCTGAAATTGCTGCCATACTCGAGTCTCTCCGGTCAGAGTCAAACGCTCTAACCCTAAAGTCACGAGTCCGCTATCAGGTCGGCTTTAGATCGGGAGTATACAGTAGGTAATTGTACACCGATCTGTTTTAAGGAGGTACCCACCCTGGTTGATGCCTCACGAGCTCGGATCAGTCGAGTGTGTTTCGCAGTTTCAGCTGCAACACTGGAGTTGGGTATCCCTAGCTGACGACGACTTATGAGCCAGAAATGGCCATTCTAGGGTCCTGTGTCTTGTTGATAATACATAACTAGAAATATCTACAAAGACGACAGCGAAACTTTTAACGGGTTGTTCCATGCTTTTTGCAAATAAATGCAAAACCCTAACAATATCCTTCCCTCATTCACCATACTGACAGGAAAGATACCAGCTAGACGCCCAGCCACGTTTTTCGGCAATATTGTGCCGAATTAGCTGTGAAAAATTCAGTCCCTCAGTGGTTCTCCCGTGTGCATTCTAATATATACCCCAGTAAAAGGGAACATCCGTGTCCCAGGAAATACTTGAGTCATGGTCCACGGGTCCCCAATCCAATAGCAAGTGCAACGATTTGCTAAATCCATATTCAATCCTGAGATTCAATTTGGCCAAAGCAAGCCGTCACTTGAGGAACGGGCAGGCCACCGCCTCATCGTACGCCAACACCGGGGAGCCAGACGGCCGAGCAACCATCACGCCCGAGCAACTATCACGCCCGAGCTCACCACCTGTGATGAAAGTTCAAAAGGTCAGAGCCCGCGTGCCGTCTAACTCAGTCCTGGAACCCTAAACCAGTGTACGGGAGTCAACCAGCATCAAATCAAATGATTACAGGAAATCTTTGTTTTGTAACACTACTGATACGTGGACGCCGCCTGAACTTCCCAAAGATCAATGGCACCGAAAATGGCCATATTCTGCCGAAAAAGTACGGTCTTAACTGCATTAACACCAAATTAAACGACACAGAGCGCAGCCGTGAAGGTCGACGGATGGTCTGAATGAAAATAAAATATTCCTTCGCTCCTTAATTTTTTAATTATCGTACATTCCCAATGATAAGAGTCGATTCACTCGTGTGAATTGAGAACTCACCTTGCTGTTGTCACACTGCTTTTTGAAACGGATTCAGGTTGCCGTCTACGTTTTTGCGCTATCCAAGTTATACAGCTTCATATAAATGTCGACGGACGGTCGCATTTACTTATGGTATGATTAGTTAATGCTGGTTCTAGTACAATTTCCACACGTTTTAGCTGTATTTTGATTCAAAAATAGTAAAAATGCGGGAGAAACCCATTTATACATGCCCGTTTCCGCCAGGGCAGTTGGAGAGGGAAGTCCGCTGGCCTGACCCAAACGCTTTTGCTTTTAAACCATTCGCAAATGCAGAACGCTTTAGCGGCTTGGTTATGTGAACAGTAATTTTGGCTTATTCGTCATCAATATTAAATAATGCGTCATTATTAAGTGTCGGCAGGTTCAAATTTCGAATTGAATTCCACGACATGATAAAGCAGGTAGACAGCGTTCAATAGAAATTCTCAATGGTTCATTTAACCCATTTTCAAAGCCCGGGTGCGTCAGAGTCTGAGGTTATGGTTCAGTTGATCAATGCTTGCTACTAAATCAAACCTGGACATTTTAGTAGGTCCTATGCTTGCCGGTAATGTTCCTCTATAGTTGATTGTTTGTCACTACACGAGAGTCCAGCTGAATTCAAGATAAGTTGTCGGCGATTATCCAGAGACATATTACGTATATTTTCACAATAAAAACGAAGAAAACCCTCATGACTATTGACATCTTTACATAATTATTAGACACTGGTCGTAAAGCAAATTAATAAGCGGGCCGCAGACAATGACCTAACCAGAACTTAGAGCTAGTATGGAGCTATATAAGACAAAAGGAGATCGATAAACAGTTCTAAAAGGGTAAGAATGGCACCCTACGGAGCAGAAACGCGACTTAAATTAATCTACTTTCTTGCCCAAAAAAGGAAAATTAAGCATAATGCGGATCCAGTAGTAGTATCTAGCAGATACACGAATGAGGAATTAAATGGGGGTGAGCGTGGACTAGTGGACTGGTTAAAAATGATAATGAAGAAATATGATCAACAGTTTTCAATAACTGCCTCTGACACGGGATGTTTTACTTTTTTCACAATTATGTAATGTTACCTTAGAGAGACATTTGCAAACAAGCTTAATTACGTCTTAAGTTACCAAGTGCCTGATGTCAGCAAATGGATCAAAAACGTCTGTTTTAGGATCCCTTGCTTTCGTTGAGAACAAATCTGGATTATCAGAAAGCATGCTTGGGAAAATGTCTGCATTGACTCACCGAACCCGCTAACTGAGCGAGTTCTATCAGTCTTTCAAACTGAACGGCAAAAGCGTAGAGAAGAATGAAGTCTAAATGCTTTTCACCTTCGCATACAGCACGGTTTCCCTTAGATAATGTCGTCGTGCTGTCTTCAGCACTCCTCTTGTTTAAATGATACCCGTAGATCTGTCCAGTAGAGCTTCCTTCCCTGTAAAGCTCCACAGACGGGCGTAAATTAAAAACTCTGAATAGGACGTAGGCTAGCGGGTCGAACATCTTTTCATATGTTCGAAACAGGACTCGAACCGTTGCCAGTGGAATGACGCATATCTGAGTTTTTCTGAGTGCTGAAGTAGTCATTTTGGATGCTATTCACAAATTGATTATTCTTATCTTTAAAGAAGACAAAGCAGGATAAGCGACTCAGTTATAAGCAACAGCAGCAAAAGTAATAACGCAGTAAGAATTGGCAGATCAGTTAATTGAGCTTCTGGCTATTTTGAACTCTACTTAACCTGGGTTTTCAACATAATCTATCCAAAGTTCAAATGAAAGCCTATCATTACAGATTATTTGTCCATAAAAATTAGAATTTTGCTCTACTAAACGGTTACATTAGAGGTACATGCCATGTAGGTAATGGAGGGAATAGCAGTTATTGTGAACCTTTTGTGTAATCCTTTGGTAACCTAATCAAACTAAAATATCCTTATCATTCTTCTAGCTTTTTTTCCTTCGTCTTAAACATGTTTAAAGGAACAGAAGTTGGACATTCAAGTTACATTAAGTTACTGGGCAAAGCTGCCAGGTAACACATCCGGCTTGCTCAAAGTGAAGTTGTGGGCTCTTGGCCCTACTTACGTGTTGTTTAAATTTATCAATAACCAAGTTTGTTAAAACAAAATACAACACTTTGACTCACACTTTCGGTTTTGACGCGTGCTAGCAACTATCTTGCTAATCACTCTCCACAGCTCAATTCTCTCCTCACCTGCCGCTGTTTATTTTGCCCTTCAACGACACCTCTCTGGTGATCACTCTCGGGCTCCAGGAGAATTCAGCGACAATTCGCAAACGAGTTTTCTCCCCATTTTGCAACTCACAGCCCAACGAACTTGGATCCAGTCCTCGCAGAGTTATCCTTTGGCAAGTTGACTACTTGACTACTGCCGACTAGGATCGTGAAGGATCTAAGTGAGTTGTATCATTTCTAATCTTCATCGTCAATCTCTTTACTGGACTTTACAACTTTTCCACTAGAATAGTCTGGTAAATCCCTTATTAGCAGTTAGTCTACCCTCGAAAGTTTTCATCGCGTATTTGCTAAGACGTTTTGTATATTTGTAGTGATAAAGCCACTACAAAGTGCAGCATTCCAGTTAGAGCAACTGGCGTTGTTAAAGTATAAAATGTGCAATAAATTGAGAAGAAAATGATAACGGAAGTCGCATATAGTCGGCCATTCGATAGATAAAATTTCTTAATATTTAAGCGTACTTCTTAGGAGGCGTTAGCCTAGCTACTAGTTACCCGGCGCGTCCACAGGTGGCAGATAGTAAAACGGTCTCCAGTGAAAGTTATTTGCGAAAAAAGTACAAAGCCTTTCAGTTCTATTGGATAAGCAGTCGCAGACCAGCAGAGACCATGCCTACATTGTGCGGCGGACTGGGGTTTGCTCGCAAATATAACTGGGGGTTTCCGCTTAGAGATTTCGCGAGCCATTTTGGAACTACTATTTTGCTCATGAAAAGTAAAGCAGCTTTATTGAGTCAATATCACAAGAACTCTTTTAACTAGATGTACGCATACAAAACAAAAGCGAATCATTATCCTTACGTGAAATTTCGTTTTAAATAAAATGCTAAAAGCTTCGAAATTAGGTGGTCGGGTACATAAACTATACGGTGACAGTGAAAAGGATATTCAGATTATTCAGTGTAGACATTATCTTACAGTGTCAAAAGCGAACATCTGACAGTCCGTCGAGGTTCGTGGTAACACCGTCATAATTATAAGCAAAGCGGGGCTTCTTGTCCTTACATCGAAATAGCACAGAATAACAAAAGCGTCGTGGCGATTGCCAAAAGGGGTGCATGTGAGTAAATTTGTCAATTATTTGTGGATATTTGTCAATAAAAGAAGTTAAGTTAAGGCATTTATATCACAATACTTTCTGTACAATTTGTTTGCTATATGTTTTTAATAATGTTTTTGCAGGTCGTATAGACGCTGTCGCTTGTAGCGGGCTACCTTTCTTGTGTGGATGTGTATGTAAGCCAATCTACAGACTTGAATTTATATGCATCAATGAATCACATATGTTGATGTTTCGAGAAAACTGCGAGATCGTGGCTTGCGCCATATTGACCATCGGTTACGTCTTTGAGCAAGCGATAAGCGAGCGCAGTTACTTACGCGTGAATTATTTTTAAGTTGTAGTACACGTCCACTGCAGCCTGGGTCTTATTTCGTGACACCGTAAAAAGGCCGGAGACAGAATATGCGTGTGTGTCTGGCGCCGCCCTAGCTGACTGTAAGCGTGCCGCCTCACCTGACTTGGATTCAACGATTTGAATGTGCCGGAATCGTCATATGAAGAAGGATCCATTGCATCCAGACCCTTGGTTCATCAGCCAGTCTTCAAAACAAAGGCAAATTAGCTGACCGCGCGAACCAAACAATCCCGTTATGTGGCAAGAATTTAAAGCACGCCTTGAGCACACTACGATGACTTCAAAAGTGTCTCATTTTTTCTAGTGAGGCACTGGACATCATTTGTCTTATATTGAGGACCACAAATAGGACTCAGAAAGTTTTCACTGCAGCATTCTATAGGGCAGCATCCTTTGTTTGCTTGTATTTCTCAGCTATGTGAGCGACCGCCTTGATTATCTGAGGATGCGCGGAGTTTAAATAATAACTTCAATCTGTTCCGAACGTAGCGTGATAAGTGGATACATAAACGGCGAAGTTCAAAAACGCCTCGTTATCCGACAATGCTTTTGTTACAGAAGGAAGGTGTGACTTAAACAACACGTATACGAACTAGGAGATTTAGTAGTGTGCATGAAGTCTACTCTTAAGTCATCCACTTAGGAAACCAAAATTTCAAAGAGCAATCTGCAGATCGTTCCTTCGTTTTGATGAGGAGCGTTTTCGTTGCAGGCTTGGAAAATATATCTTGCCAGTGTAATAATATTGTGTTCAGGCGTGGCGTCCCTGCATAATTAATCATAACCCTCCTCTAGGGAAAGCCCAAAGAAGGGCAGCCAACCTAGTTAACACTTCGAAATACTTTTTTTACGAGTGTCCATCAGAAAGACTCTGTTTTATGAGCAATAATAATATGTTTATTATGCCAGTTTACAGGCAATTGTAAAGAGTTGGTAGTGCACCTCTTGGACGCCTTCCAACACCTCGAAGACCGGAAAAAAACCTAAAACAAACTCCCTATGTTGCAGCCAGTATTGGTTTTGTTTCAGATTTTTTGTTTTGTCAATACTGGGCGAGATAGGGAGTTTGTTTCAAGTGAAAAAACCTGCCTTCAAAGGTATGATACAAACGGAATACATGTACAGTTGTAAGCTGAGTTGACTCATCAGCAGGAGAAATGCTTCATATCGTTTAAGGACATAAGTTCCAGACGGAGAGGGTTGGCACAGGAATACAGTGTTCTCAGTCTTCCTTCAATGGTTGTCGGCAAAAGTTTCGCGCTATCGGCTGAAGGGTTAGCCGACTGCGGGCTGCCACTTCAGCAGCACAATCTTCAGCATGAAGCCTGGCGGTGTTCAAAGTCCACGGACGCCATCAGAGTGTAAGAGAGATTCCACTGAGTCAGCACCCAAAATTCGTGAAAGTTGTCCTGAATGTAGAAAACTAGTTATAGCTCTCTTAAAAATAGGGTAGTTTTGCTGGGTTTTAATACTTTTGGGTAGCTGATTCCAGATTGATATGGCTTTTACTGAAAACAATTGCCGGTACTTAACTGTGCATGCCATAGGAAGAAATAAAAATACGTCTCGATGGCTGGCGCATCGAGAGTGCTCAAGCTGCCTTATTTTACTAAGAGGATTAAAGGTTTGACCATTCAAAAGTTTAAACAGTAAAAATAGACCCTTCTGCAATCTACGAAGCCACAGGTGATCCAGCTTAATAAGTTTGCACCTTTCTTGGTAGGTTAAGTTACGGTGTTCTGTAGTGAAAACTCTTCTTGTGAAGAAGTGCTGCACCGATTCTATTTTCTTCCGTTCACTAGTGTGCAGAAGACTGAATAGGGGCGAGCAGTATTCAAGACTAGTTCTCACGTACATATTATAAAGGCTAGTTCTAACCTTGATAGTCTTAAAATTTCTGAGGATAAATTCGGTGGTTCGGCGTGCTTTCGAGACTATCAGGGCCGAGTGCTCTGACAAATTGAGACTATTAGAGTAGGATATGCCCAAATCCTTGATAACTCCTGGAATATTTAGTTCGTGGCCGTCAATGCTTAATTCCAGTTGATGATCATCGCCAACAACCATAACGGAACATTTGTGCCATGAAAGGGTGAGGCGCCATGTGCAACACCACTGAGCGAAGGCATGAAGATCATTTTTTATCAGCTCGAGCACGATGTTGCGATCTGCCGGCTTATATCGATAAGCGACATTTAAATCATCAGCGTACATGAAGGGTCTGCCATGCTGAAAACAATCTGAAACGTCGTTGACAAACAAGCAAAATAGGAGCGGACGCAGTACACTACCCTATATAACTCCACTACTCACATGCGTGGGGTTGGAGATAACATTAAAAATTTAAACTCGTTGTGTGCGAGCATCTGAATAGGAAGACAGGAAGTTCAGAGGCTTGCTACCTATGCCGAAGGAGGCCAGTTTCAGAAGGAGGAGGTTATGATCGACCCGATCAAAGGCCTTAGTTTAATCAAAATACACGTTATAAATGGCAAAACCGCTGTTTCTAGATTGCAGCACATATTCAAATAAAGAAAGCTGGCAGGTGTCACAAGATCGTTTCTCGGGAAAGCCATGTTGAGCTGTATTGAGCAGGTTGTTCTCTGTCAAGTGATGTATCATCTTTTCTTTGATCAAGGTCTCCAAGATCTTCGAGGCTGCCGGAAGTGTATTTATTGGCCTAGAATTGTCGAATGAGGTAGATCGGCCATGTTTGCGAATAGGCATTATGTGCGATTCCTTCCACAACGAAGGAAAGGTTTCGCTCTCAAGAGCAAGATTAAATACCTTACAACGAATAGACGGAAAGATCTCATTCGCTTCAGCTTTTAGAAGGCTTACTGGGACGCCATCTGGTCCTGGACTATAAGATTGACGATAACGACGAATGGCTACAGTCACATCCAGGAGGGTAAAACTTATGGTTTCGAGTATGGCACCTGTCCAAGCCTGGATAGCCGGAGGTGCAGCGAACGAGCTTTCACTTAACATTTTGGATAGGAACGCATTGAAGCTATCGGCGGTCAACTTAGCGTCAGCTATGGGGTTTCCTAAGGCATCTTGAAGTATGGGGTGTTGCGTTTTCCTCTGCGCTTTTACTGTACGCGAAAAAAGTTTCGCAACATTAAGGGAAGGATTTTCAGCGAAGTGAGCCTCATCGGCTATCTGCTTTTCTTCGGAGAGCTTCTAAGCCTGCTCAAAGATCAGTGCGATCAAGGGCAGGACGGAAGTGTCGTTCTTTCGATGCAAACGACGAGTGTGTTTACACAGCCGACGACGGAAAGGCAGAGGAAGGTACACTTCAACCTTGACATGTATTACTTTCTTACGGGGGAAAAAGTGGAGGATGAGTGGATCCAGCACATTGTACAGTGCATCGGTACAAACATTTACATCTAACCATTGGAAAAATTCACACAAGTCGAGAGCGTTTAGATTTGCCAGTAGGTCCGCCGTGTTTGCTGATCGGAAGTCAGGATAAAGACTATACTTTTGGGAAAATGTTTTATCCGCCTCCAGTTCTAGTTCACTAACAACTGTAAGATGGTCTGAACTCCCAAGTGCGTCTAAGGATGACACTGAATGTGGTTCACATCCCTTACAAAAATTAGTCGTGTTTGTTTGCTCCTCGAGTAGGAAAATCGACTACGTGATCCCAGATGCCGATATCTATTGCCTCAAGTAAGTTCTCGAACTTTGAAGGACCAGATGGCCACACTTTAGCCACCCTTTCTATGGAGCCCCCTCTTATATGCCTTTCTACAATATGCACAGTTCATTCGATAATAATTACTTGACAAACTGTAGACCAGGGCCAATTTACTTTCCGCCTTTTGTTTCTCCCATGCCGTTTCCCTTTCCGCCAACAAGTTTTCCTTTTTTATAAATACTGACGAGCGTAACCTGAATCTGAAGGATACGCTCAGTATAGTCTCACTTAATGCGAGCTCGGTTGTTAATAAGATGACAGAACTTAAAAAAGTAGCATTTGAGCTGTATCCAGATGTGCGCTGTGTCACTGAATCTTGGACACACTCTCTTATTTCTGACTCGACACTCGCCATAGATAATTATAGTTTGTACCGACAAGATCGCATTTAAAAGCGTGGCGGTGGTTGCCTTCTTTATATTATATCATCCTTTGTACATTTGCCGTATCACCTGAGCATTTCGTCATTTTCTGGAAATGTTTGTCTTATTTCAGTCATCCTGCCACACAATAAAAAAGTGATAATTGGGTGTGTCTACAATCCTCCCAGTAACTCAAGTAATGTAATGCAGCTGTGTGAAATGTTTGAAAAAGTTGCAGAGACTCAATTCGATTTCAGAATAATTATAGGTCATTTAAATCTGCCCGACATTGACTGGCATGCAAATACCTGTCCACCAAGATTTCAGAAATTGGTTGACACTATTAACTTTTCAAACATGTCACAACTGGTCAGTTCAGTGACCAGAAATGACAACATATTAGATTTAATTTTTACAAATGATGTCCACCCGCTTTTTATGAATTTTCCTCGTGATATTTTCACAAGTGACCATGCCTTAATTCACTGTTGTTTTCCAGTCTCTCTTTCTAAAAAGCCCGATGTAAAATGCAAAAAACTCGACTTTGGTAACGTAAACCATGAATTAGTAAATGATTTCGTAAGAACCCTAGATTGACAAAGCATATTTTCAACTAACAATCACTACTTCTTCCAGGAGCTATTGCAAAATCTTACAGAAAATATTCAGGCTCTTACCCAACTTAAGATTTTTCAATCAAATTCAGCTTCTTCTACTGTGCCACATTTTATCCAAAATAGACTTAAGAAATAACAAAAACAACTTAAGGATACGTCTAATAGCTCTTTATCAGTTCACTTAAGAATAGCGCAAATACTTAAATTAGCGCTTAAAATAAGGCTTGCACGAGATAGGCGTAGAGCGGCCACAGCATTAAGTGATGCGAATTCTTCCAGATCTGTTGCTCAAGTCTTCTGTCTTCGGTCGTCGGCTGAGCTTCAGAATGTCATTCCAACCTTACTCAATAGCAACAATCATTTTGTTACAGAGGATTTGGAGAAAGCAGCATTGCTTAATTCATTTTTCGCCGAGTTCTTTACCATCGAAACTAGCCCCACTCCTGTACTCCCCCTGCTGTGTGATTCAAATCTTAGTACCCTTTATTTCTCACCCACTTGTATTCAAAAAGAAATAAGTCGTCTTAAAAATTCACATTCGGTTGGAACTGATAACATTCAAAACTCACTCATCAAACAATTAAGAGATTTTCCACCCTTACTGATTAAGTTATTTTCAGTGTTTCTTGAGAATGGCTTTATCCCGGACAACTGGAAAACTTCTATTATAATTCCCGTATTTAAATCTGGTTCCCGATCAGATATTCACAATTATCGCGGTGTTCATAAAACGCCCTCTCTGGCTTAACTCTTTGAAAAATTAATTGCCAAACAAATTACAGATTTCTGCATTAACAATATTATTCTCAGCTCCTCACAGCATGGCTTTTTACCGGGCCAATCTTGTGAAACATACCACATGTCTGTTCTAAATTTACTTACTTCTCTTCGTAATGATCACCTATCTGTGGTAGTTATCTATTTTGACCTTAATAATGCATTTGATAAAGTTCCTCACAAGAGGCTCCTAGCCAAACTAGAGGCTATAGGAATTTGTAGTCCTCTTACTGACTTCATCCGATCTTATCTTTCAAATCGACAACAAAAGGTTTTAGTGGGATCCTCATACTCTACTCCTACCGCAATTATGAGTGGTGTCCTTCAAGGTACCGTGCTAGGTCCTCTGCTCTTCTTGCTTTATATAAATGATATCTCATTGAGTGTTTAACACTCCCAATCTTATATTTATGCAGATGATCTCAAGTGTGTTTACTTCTTCTTTAGCTCTACGGCCACGAGATGCCTAGAACAAATTCATTCTGATCTGCACGCTCTTTCGACGTGGAGCTCAACATGGCAGATGGAGTTCTCACATTCTATCTGCCGATACATGTGCTTTAGGCCTGAAAGGCTGCCAAAACCTGTTATTTTTCAAGGTTACCCGAAGACTGAATGTTCCAGTATCAAGGACCTTGGATTAAGCTACACCAATAAATTAGACCTTCATCCTCATGCCGATAGATTTACAGCCAAAGCCGCACAGATTTGCGGCTTTATCTTTGATAATTTCTATCTTCCTGAAATAAAATTAAGACTTTATCTTATGGTTGTGCTTCCCATCTTAGAATACTGCTGCCCCTTCTTCGGTTTCATGAATGAAGGTATCCGTTCAAAAATGGTAAAAATTCAAAAAAGTTCACACGAAAACTGCTGTATCCGACAGCTTCTAATACTTGCTACTCAAATAGATGTCAATTAACGAAACTAAGATTCCTTTGGGTCAGGAGATTGGAAGCAGGCTTTTGTCTCCTTTTTCGGCTCAATAATTGCACAAATTTCCCAGGACTTCTGTCATTACCCCCGTCAGCCGTCCCAACAACCTAAGAAACTCGGCACTTGTTATGCCCCCTCCTGCATCTTCCTTATTTAAATGCTCTTTGTTTTTTGCTTCCAGATATAGTTTTCTTTGGAATAACTTGCCAATCGAAATAAGGTCGTTAAAATTGACTGTCTGCTTTCAAACGGAGACTGCATATTTATCTTAACACTGATTCTATTAACCTTCTATTTTCGTCATCTTTTCCGAGCAGCTTTCTCCATGACCCCGATAATGGACCATCGGGAATTTAGGAGATCCGCTTGAAACTATTCTCTCTGCCTCGTGTACCCCGAAAACCTAGATGTTTCCATAAACCACCACCGAATCAACCGAAGCCACGCGTAAGTACTTAGTCTAAAATGCTGCAGTTTCGTTGACTACTCACCTTCATCAGACCACCCATGCCTATTTCTGCTCTACTACTATGTTCCTACTACTATCTTCCTGAGCAGTTTTTTTCTCTTGCACACTTTTTGAACATGGAGGCCCGTTGAACACTGTCTCCATTTTCACTGTAAGAGTTTTTTTACTGCCATAAGTTTTCGTTTTTAGTTCAAAATTACCTGCAAAACATTGCTAAATGTCGCCCCAAAAAGACAATTTCTGCTGACATTATTACGACTTTCTACGTCTACTTGCACATATTGTCAAATTATTTTTTGAATTTTTATTTTTCGAAATAAACTTTGTACAGATAGTGCCGTACCGGCACTGAAAAATATAAATTTCAAATTCCAAATCCCTTGCCCATACTTGTGGGCTTCGAAATGGACACGTTGGATGTGCATTGGGTACAACTGCGTATCCGCTGGAGGACGCTCTTGCTAGGTTATCAACCGATTCCTGAATGTGTCTGATGTCGTCCATTTTGTTATATTTGGTTCCATGCGGTCGAGCCATGAGTCTGCGATTACGCCAACCGTTTTCTTGTTGCAAAATTCAACCACAATGAACATCTGAAAGACAAAACAGATTTTTGAAAATCTTTATTGTTCAGAAAACGCATGGAACAGAGATATTAGATAAAATGTGTGATTCACCTTAAAGGGACATATTTACAAACAATGTCAGTAAGAGATGTAGTATGGGAGAAGTCCTCCAATAGGGAAGCTTTGAGCATGAAAAAGACTGACGAAGAAATTGATGTTGTAAAAAGGGGTTGGCAATCAATGAAGGGCCTCCACTCTATACAGTTTGCCGTATTAGATGTTAGTTGACACGGACTATCGCCGATAAGAACCATATTATCGGGTGACTTCGCAGATAACACGTAATTATTATGTTAAATGGCATCTCAGCTGCCGCGTAAATGAAGAGGCTTGGCAACACCCTCATCATTATTTCAGCAAGACATTGCATGCATGTGACTCAGACTGCAGCTTTTCCAAATTTCAGCGGTACACCTGGGCAGCAACATGTGTAGAACCACTAATTTTTTCTCAAAAGCGCCCCAAAATGATTCAAAAGGGAATGCGGAAAAATTATTTAACAGCCCGAATTGACTAACGTCGTCTAGAAGATGAAGGAGTGAGTGTACATTGTAATTAACGTGAATGCGAACATAAAAAGAGGGTAATCATGTACAAAATTGTACAACAAATTCCGAGCTAATTGATCATACAGTGAGTGGCATTTTGGATGAAAAGATGTAAATAGCGGTAGAAAGCATAAAAAAGCCACACTTCATCAATATGAAGCTGTAGCCACACCTGACGAACGACGGTCCTTTGATGAGTACGCAGTTCTTTCAGTAGGCCATCACGAAAGCCAACGTGGACGTAGTCACCGTTACTTAGCGACTTTGTAACACACGTTCGCGGCGTTTTCATTATTGTCTTCACGTTATTTGGCACATCAGGGATAGTGGTCCCCTTGAAAGCACGGACCATATCAAAAGGCTCCTTAATAGCAGTATGGCGTAACGACCAATGTACGCAAAAATCGCGGAGGGCTGCAATGATTAAATAATTTGGTGACATTGTTGTCGTTAACTTCCAGTATGTTTACATCTAGTACACGTTTGGAGACTCCAAATACGTACTGGAAGGAATTTCTGGGGTAAGTAAAGGCATCTCTAATTCAGTGACTTCAGAGCTATCAACATTTGACATCGACGGTCGCGTTGCAACTTCATCTTGAAAGGCCTCTAGATAGGACCTCTTTCTGCGCTGTATGCGCTTATATATAGTGCTTCGGTGTAATCCATAATATGACCGCTGCATACTTATCTTTAATCTATGGTGAACAACAATATTATTCACATATTCATGCACGTTTCATGGACAGACTGCTTCAATAACCAAATCAGATAGTTTCAATAGGACGGCACTTATGGTCGATAGTTAAAATAAATAATATTATGATAAACGTAAGAAAAATACAAAAACAACGTACCTAGACAGTTAAATGGTAGGTATTAGGTCAGATACACAGCATTCGTAATACCGAAGCAAACAGCACATTTGGTCAAGGCGATCAATGGCCGACTTCTTGGGAAGTTAAAACAAACCCCTCGTTTTTATCAACGTC
Source organism: Ligula intestinalis (assembly GCA_036362985.1). Classification (NCBI taxonomy): domain Eukaryota; kingdom Metazoa; phylum Platyhelminthes; class Cestoda; order Diphyllobothriidea; family Diphyllobothriidae; genus Ligula; species Ligula intestinalis. Next base: position 5,168,020 of record JAYGXS010000001.1, on the reverse strand, counting down.
CATGGGGTCGAAGTTTTCTAACCGATTATATTTCACAAAGCTACGCATTTTTATTTCTTATACCTTGTTACATAGAATTTAACGTCAAAATTACTGAAGTTGCATTTCGGACTCGACGGATGTTGCTACAGAGCAATGACAAAAGTTTAGGTTCCTGACTAATTTTATGCCTTAACCTCCTACCCCGGACTTCCCCGTATTCCCCCATCGCCACTCCTGTCCAATCTGGGTATTGTGCTAGCAGGGTATATAAATTTTCCGTAAGTACCAGTTTAATAACCCAAGAGACTGAAGGATTGTTTTAGTACACCAAGGTCGGCACTTTTGGCGCGGACCAAGGATGGAGATGTGGTGATCGAGTGTCAGTGAAGAAACCGGTGCCCTTTCCCCTCAATGCCGCTGAGCCCCTTCCCACCACCGTCGTTGTCAGTCGTATCGCAGTCCCACACACAATGTCAGCACTCTTGTCTCGCCCCTGCAGTCGCCCACAGCAATGTATTCCCCACCGGTAACTTATCAGACATAAGAGAACACAATCCACTCCAGATGGGACTTGAATCTGTGTAACGCCGTTCCCTATTCTCATATTATTTTTTACTCTGTACGTATTCTTTATTAACAGTCGATTCCTCTCCGTATATTCACGTTCCCTTTTACTCCGGCCTTGATATTTGTGTTCTTGGATGATGCTTATCAATCCAATTCCAAATTTCCGCTACAGAACCATCTTCAGCTCTCTTATCCTTTAGGTATGTGCCAACCTGGACATCCTTGGCCCGCTACATCAGCACTTACGCTTGAAAATCTGCTTCCATTCCTTTTTTGGTTTGGTCTCTGCTTGTTTACCCAGCATTATGTTAACAATCTGTCTTGCTTTCAGCAACTTATATAAGCTTTAACAGATAGTTTATTCTGAATTCCCGACTGTTTTTTTGATTAATCTACTTGTTGCTTCGAAAAGTATGAAGGTGACACTTTAATTAAGTAGGAAGCCTCAGAATTCCAGACCCAAGCGGTGTCTGCGAAAGGCAGACATAATTACTGATATCAGTCTTCAGCCTGATCTGATTGCCGAGTAAATAGATTTGTCTGCAATTAAAAATTGCAACGAGTTTATGTTGAAATTTGGGTCAGTTCTCTCAATCCTTGGGACCCTATTTGATGGGAATATCCCTGCAGTTTCCTCACAAGAATGCAAACGTTAGGATACTCTCGTTAATTTGGTCGCAAGTGAGTCACAGGATCGACAAAGAAGGACGATCAATTCTATTCTGAAAAACGTTCTGAAATCAATTCGGCCAATGGACGTTGCAATGCATTTCCTCTACTCCTGCGGATTTAACTATAAAATAGCAGAGGCTATTAGACTGTCATCGCGCAGTAAAAACCCACTCATTTTAGTCAAGCAATTTTCACCCATTGAAATAGACGCCATTTTTTAAACAGCAAGAGCTTGTTTCCAAATATCTGAGAACTACAAAGTTTTTTTCTCTGTCATGATCTCACTTCAATGGAACGAAGAATACCGTCAAGTTCTTTTGATAAAATTGTTAATTCACCGCAACCAGCTCAAGTTTCTGGTCGTAGCCCTAGGAAGCCTGGCGAGCCATGTACTCTCATTCCTGGCAAACCTTGATTACTGCTCCCCAGTACAGCAACTGTCTCATCCCCTCAAGTCACCAGACATCCCTATCGACTTCCAACTTAGATGCTTCCCCAGTTGCCATAGCTAGTAATTCTGGTTATCCTCCTAGAAATTTCGAAAAAACCTCTACGTCAGGTAGACCAACAGCTTCGATACTCGATCAGAGTCTTCCCAAACACAAATCAAGCCTATACAACAAGAAGATAACAAACATATAGATTACCCTTCTTCCGTGCAACTTTCTTCACGATCCCGAGAAAGGACCATCGGGAATTAAGGATCCCTTCTTAAAACTACCTTTCTCTGACCCGTGTCCCCTGGAATCAGGACGCAGCCTTGACGGCTCTCGATTCGCTGGTCATCAACCGTCATCAGGGCCTTATATTTGGTCGCATCTCAAACATCCCCATCGATGGTCTTGTAGATTTGACGGACTTTTGGATCGAATACGGCGCTGCCTATCACAATCATAAACCGGTGGTTCCCTATGTTCTATTATGCCGCACCGGTTCGGGAACCCGAGTGTAGTGCCGGGAACCCATCTATACCAGTAATTTTTCGTTAGCACCTATTGTTCTGCCCCACTCTCAGCTTCGACTGAGTTTGCTTCCAAGCCCCCACCCCTACTAACAGGGGCAGTGGGTACCAGAATACATAGTCAGAATGAAGATAATGATGTGGCTCATTCGTGTGTGCCCTTGAATTTCACTTTCCACTTGTAACTGCTATATTCATTTTTTTCGAATCTAACAAATTTGCTTCTAAACAATTATACTCGTCTTATAGCTATAGACTACGGATACTGTTTGTTAAACCAATTATTTCTAAAACTTCGTGTTATCGAATTTTCGGTTTATTGCTGAGGCCCATTGGGCCTGAAATAAACAACTAATTATTACAATTATCATACTGGGCCAGGCGTTCCACCACTTAATCCACATAGTTACCTAACCTCACCCACCAACCTCTATTTACCGTTTTGGTTTTCCCAATTTCCCGGTAACTATCAGCAAGCTAACCATGGCACTAATTCCTATGGCCCATCGATCTCACAGAGCTATCTACCTGCAGCTTTCAGCTATCCCCCTCAGCTTTCTGATGTTAATTTTCCTGCTCCAGTTGATGGCTATTCTCCAAACTTCCAACCAAATTACCCACCTAGAAATTTTCATTTCTAAATCAAGATAACCCTAGTTCGATTACTCAAGCTAAACTAGATATCATCTTGTTTTAAATAAGATGGATCAACTTAGAGCTTTTGCGTTCGAACTGAAGCCAGTTGTTGTATGCATTACAGAGTCGTGGACCCATCCACTAATTTCTTATGCTTTACTCAATATAGACGAGAATGATTTCTACCGTAAAGACCGCCCTAGTCAGCGTGGTGATGGTTGTCTTCTCTATATTAAAGCCATTTTTAAGCATTTCCCGTTAACCTTGATGCTGAGTCATTCTCGGGCAATTACCGCTTTGCATCCATTATCCTGTCTTTTCGTCAAAAGGCGATTATGGGATGCATTTAAAGTCCGGCTAACTCATCATCGGAAGATGATGAAAAGCTTTGCGAAATATTAAGGCCAATTTCGGAGTCCGTCTTTGATGCTCAAGTTATCACTGGGAATTTCAACCTTCCCTAAATTGATTGGTCATTGAACTGTTGTCCATCCAGATTTCAGCCCTTCCTAGATACCATCAATTTTTCGAAATGGTCTCAGTTGCTCTGTTCCCCAACAAGGGATCAGCATATTTTAGATTTAATTTTCACGAATGAAATTTCCCCCCTTTTCGTTGACTACAATCAGAACCTCGTCCCAAGTGACCATACTTTGATCCATTGTTGTCTTCCGCTTGCTTCTACGAAAAAGGCTAGCACCATTCGTACCTATCGTGCGTTTGACCTAGCTGATATTTGTTATTTATTCAAAACAGAAGGCAGTTTTTAGGCAGGTTGTAACGGCAAAACAGAAGGGTGTCCGTCAGCAGGAGGTTTGCTGTAGGAAATGTGAGGAGTTTTGTGTGAGTCATGTTAAACAAGGGGATTTATGGTGGGGCTTAAACGTCATTGGCTGAAAGTTAGCCAGTCAGAGTAGAGTAGAGCGTCACGCGTTCGCGCTAGGCAATTATGCCTAGGGAATCTTGCGCACTCAGCGAGTTAAACTGCACAATCTATTGCCCAACTGTCCCGTCGTCGGCCCTTCGCTTAATGAGGTCAAGAAATACCCCATTTACTGAATGAAAAGAAAAACTTTGTGCAAGATGAGTCTGAGAAGGCTAAACTGTTCAATGCATTCTTTGCAAAGCACCTTACGACGGAATCTGAACCGGTCCCGTCGTTTCAGCCGTGCTCAGTCAATACTATCTGTACTATAGTTTTCTCCATAGAATTAATTCGTAAGCACCTAATCTGTCTAAAAAACTCGCATTCCTCAGGAACTGACGGCCTTCCAAATTCACTTATCAGGAGAGTATTCAGCTTCACCCGATTAGTTATTCATCTACTCTCAGCTTATCTTCGAAAGGGTTTCTTTCCTGACTCATGGAATATATTTATTATTCTTCCAGTCTTCAAGTCAGGATCTCTTTCGGACGTAAATAACTACCGAGGTGTTCATAAAACCCCGGCCCTAACCAAACTTCTGGGAAAAGGTCATTTTAATCAAATTCTCGATTTTTGTGCAGAAAATAAACTATTAAATGCCTCACAGCATGGATTTCTACCTGGAAGAGCATGCGAAACCTGCCACTTGAAATTCCTTAACCTGATTACTTCACTTCGTAATGAACAGCAATCAGTCATCACGATTTACTTTGACCTTAGTAAAGCTTTTGACAAGGTGCAGCATAGGCGCCTTTTAGTGAAACTGGAAGCTCTAGGCATCAGACCTACCTCTTTGATTTCATTGCCTCCTACTTATCTAACCACAGCCAGAAGGTCTAAGAAGGCAATAGCTACTCGATGCCTCAGCCGATCACGAGTGGCATTTTACAAGGCACGGTTTAAGGTCCCCTCCATTTCATTCTTTACATGAATGAAATTTCAACAGTGCTAAATAATTCGGAAAATTTCATTTATGCTGATGACCTTAAGTGTATTTACTCATTTTCTAAGGACACGGCCAGTACTTGTGTTGATAAAGTTAACGCAGACTTGCGTACTCTCTCAAGTTGGAGCGCTACATGGCAGATGGATTTTTCTCCATCCAAATGTAGTTTCATGTGTTTTGGTTTAAAATAGTCCACTGTTAGAAAGATCTACGATAAAGGATTTGGGTTTCACTTACACGAATAAGATTGCATTATCACCTCATACAGATCGAATTTCTGCCAAGGCCACACAGATATGTGGGTTTATATCGCATGAATATCCGTATTTAAATGCACACCCTAAAATGACACCTAACCCCTTCTCTCAACCCATGTATACTAGCCCATACACAAGACGACCACCGCACACCCAACCCTTTCAATATAACACACACAATCAAATCCCACCTCGCACAACACCATACCCTCCGATAGTTACACAATGCCATCGAATTCCACCACTCTCATCACCAATTTTTCCCAATAATGCACAATTCGCCACAAATAGTCCAACACCACCATATTATCCACCAATCACACAATTTCCGCACATAAGCCCTCAACACAATCAACCAAGTAATAGGAATCCATTTTTTCACAACAGATTCCAGCTTTTGTATCCGACACCATAAGTGTTGCTCTTATTAATGCTAGATCGATAGTAAACAAAGTTCCACGACTTAGGACTTTTATTGACACACACAATCCCGATATAGTCTTTTTAACAGAAACATGGATAAACGAATCAACCTCCAATGCTTCACTTTTTATAGCAAACTACACCTTCTATAGACAGGACCGTGCGAATAAACGAGGAGGAGGTTGTATGATCTACATTAGATCTACCATAGAACAGAGTGGCTTTGAGGTTCTTCAGGAGACGTTCAATGGCGAAGCATGCTTCGCTATAATAACATCCAAGACCCTTAAAAGCATTCTAATTGGATGTTTGTACACCCCTCCGGAATATAGTAATGATGACACTGGTCTTACAAATCTACTAGATATTCTATCGAATATCCAAACCGAATATAAGATAATTGCAGGAGACTTAAACCGTCCAGAAATAAACTGGACAGAACTATCAGCCCCATCCAGACATGATGAATTATTATCATCAATTGTGTTTCATAACTGGACGCAAATAATAAGCAAACCAACCAGGGGAAACAATATACTCGATGTTATTCTCACCAATGATATCTGGCCCTTATATACGCACTACGACAGCTTAACCTTTGATAGTGATCATAAGACAATAATAGCAGTGCTCCCTCTTAACATTAAAATAAGACCTGATCCTAGTTACACTTCTATAAACCCCAAAAATCTTGACATTGAATCTATGAATAACTACATTAGGTCATTGAATTGGAGCTCTTTCCTCCTAACAGCATCCCCTCTAGAAGCCGTAAACATATTATATGCCACCCTTAATTTAATTCGAGATACCCTAATTGACGAGAGATCCCCATGTAAGAAATCACTAATCCCAAACTTCCTTTCCAAACGGCTAAAAAAACTTAAAAAACAACTCCACGACCCATGTATTAGTTATCTATCTACGCTCAGACGCATTACAGAGATTCACGAGTTAGCCCAGAACATTGAAACAAATAAGACGATAGCAGCAGAACATCGGGCAATCGAGTCCCCAGAAGGGACAGCCCAAATCTTCAGGAAACAAATAAATAATCATCAAAAACAAGGCCCCCAAATCATGCTTGATGACCAAGGAATAGTAATAACAAATGACAACCAAATAGCAAATCTTTTCAACGAGTATTTCTCAACCAACTATTCAGTCGAAGAAGAACCAATCCCCCAACCAACAGAAATGACTGCACTAACCAAATGTTAGACCATCTGACGAATGTAAATCTCATACCGCCCTCTCAACATGCCTTTTTACCTAAAAAGTCATGTCAGTCCTGCCATCTCACTTTCTTGGAATTCGTCTCCAGAAATCGAAATGATGGGAACACGGTAGCTACAATTTACTTTGATCAAAAAAAAGCCTTTGACAAAGTTCCCCATAAAAGACTGATCGTGAAGCTAGTGAGTCACGGGATTCGGCCCCCCCTCCTTGATTTCCTCAAATCCTATCTTCAAAACCGATTTCAAGTAGTACAACTTCGAAATATAGTATCAGAACCAGCTCATATAAGCAGTGGTGTTTTTCAAGGCACTATCCTAGGTCCTCTCTTATTTCTCATTTACATTCATGAGTTATCCACGATATCAACATCTGCTAACACATTTTTATATGCAGATGACTTAAAACTCGCATATGCCTATAACAAAAATTCGATAAGTAGTGTGCATAGAACAATTGAATTAGACCTTCAAAAACTAAACGACTGGAGTGTTCAGTGGCAAATGCCGTTTTCACCAACAAAATGTCATCTCATGATTTTTGGACCACTAAAACTTCCCCCCATAATGTTTAGTGGTCAAGAAATAAAAGAGCTAACATCTTTAAAAGATTTAGGTCTTAGCTACTCTAATACTCTTGACTTATCCCCACATGTTAAACAAATCGCACCAAAAGCCAATCGACTATGTGGCTTCATAAGTAAAAATTTCACATAAATTACACTTAAGACTAAACTTTACAAAATGTACGTTTTACCTATTCTAGATTACTGCTCAATATTTTTCGGTACCATGTCATCAGATGACAGACAGAAACTAGAAAAAATCCAGCGAAGGTTTACCAGAGGTCTGTGTAAACGCGATGACGCCCGAGACTCCTATTCAATAATGTACAATAGATATGGTCTTAAACCCCTCTGGCAAAGGCGACTCCAAAATGGTTTAACTTTCCTACTTAAAGTGACACATAATCAGAATATCCTTAGCAATAATATGTTAACAAATCAAAACGGTTCCCGTTCCACTAGAAACAACCAGCATACAATTCATAACGCTAAAGCTAGGACGGCCCAGCGATCAAATTTCTACACCATAAGATATGCGATCATATGGAATGCCCTACCCAACGATATTCGCAAAAGCCACAGTTTAGCCGAATTTAGAAGAAAGACCGAGCAGTTCTTCTCAAATGACATGACGCATATATTTCTGAACAAAATAGGACACTTTGCTAACCAGTTCTTTGACGTCCAATCCGGACCAAAAGGGATCTAACGGTCCAGGAGAGTTCCCGAAAATTTTGGAGAAAACAGGCAAATGCTGGAAGCTTTCCAGTCAACGGTTTCCAACGCTGATAAAATCAAAGCTTAAGCAAAATTGTGCCTTGCCTCCTTTTCCAATCCTTAAAAATAAAAATAAAAAACAAAAACTTAGAACAATTTATCTATTCCAATATTCCTATACTAATATCTAAATGTTTATAAAAAATTATTATAAAAGAAAAATAATTCTCTCTTCAATTATACTAAAATATATATTGCTTCCTCTTATAATGTATCAGAAATATAAATACTAATGATGTAAATCTCAATCTCACTTAGATATTCGACAAACGAAAGGCCAAATGTCTTCTGCCGATGCACTTGAATGACGATGGTGCTTCGCAGCTGCCTCGACCCACCTCAGACATCTGCAACGTCCCATCTTATTAGCAAACTTGTGCCACTGGACAACGATTGTAATCTCCGTATCGAGCAGACCCATGCAGACCCATGCATACGGTAGATGCCATATCATCAGCTGATTTTTTCACCTTCAAACTGACCGCGGCTAAGTATACCTCAGTTAAAGGACATTACAGTTTTTCCAGACCCCAAGTATTCTTACTATAAAACCGTAACACCTACAATGTATAGCTATTTTATTGTATGTTTTCCTCGATTTTTTCCCTAGAAGTCAGGTTTTTTTCACTTAAAACAAACTCCTTATTTCGCACACTATTGACCTAGCAAAAGACCAAAACAAATACAATGGTCACTGCGAAAGAAGGGGTTTGGGTTAGGTTTTTTTCCTGCCTTCCAGGGTTTTTTGACGGCGCCAAAGATGTGCTTTACAAATAAACCTTATTATTATTATGTATTTTTCCTTCCAGAAATGAAGTTAAAACTTATCTGCATGTTTTTCTCCCTAGACTAAAATACTGTTGTCCGCTTTTTGGTCTCATGACCCAGAATAACCGTCGTAAAATTGAAAGGTTCAGCGAGTTTTTACTCGTAAAATATTTTTCTGTTTCTGGATCTGGTATGTGTTATACATATGGATGTCAGTTAGCAAACATTAAATTTCTTTGGTTAAGAAGACTCGAAGCTGGTATACGCTTACTGTTTCGCGTTACCAATAGTCCTAATCTCCCACAAGTTAACGCTCTCCTTCCAGTAGACCGACCTTACGCCAATCGTAACTTTTCCATGATAATTTTACCACCCCGTAGCTCCAAATCTAACCATTCTTGCTTTTTTACTTCCAGGTTAAGCCTTTATTTGGAAAAACCTTCCTCTCGATGTAAAACTGCCTTCTAAAATATCGATTTTTAAAGGCAAATAACATTAGCATTTAAATTTGGAAGAAATCGGTGGCCTGCTGAACTCATTCACCGATTTAGGAGTTTTTTTTTATTGCCGATGACAATTATTTTATAAGAGCTCACTGTTTATCATTATTACTTTTTATTTTAACGATTGCACTAAGTTTGTAACGACAGAGCCTCTTGGGCCTCAAATATAAAAATTATTATTATTACTAACAGAAGCCATTTTGTCTGTTGCAGCCCCAACACTCGCAGTGCGCGACCTGTCAGGCTATCTTAACCAACGCGATACGAAGAGCTAGTGAAAATTCCTAATTCAAACGATGTGGTTTCATACTGTCAACAGAAAGAACTGCTGCCCTCACGGCGTCGTTGCGATTGCGCAAACAAAGAAGTCCAAAGAAAGCTTGCGCGGAACGTCGACGGTTACGTTTTCCGTTGTGCTTAATGCCACAGGAAAATATTTATAAGGCAGATGAGGCAGAAGGTAAGGGCAACCTTGTCACTTATGATATGTGTTATTTAGAGGAGAACCGCGGGTCGTGCGAGCCGAGGGTCGAAAAGCGTCTGCATGCAAACCAATTTCTGTCTTTTTACAAAACCGCAGATGCAGACCAGAAGAAGACGCGTGGCGGCAGGTGAGAATCATTTTCCGTCTAATGTTTTGCAATTTGGAGATGAGAGCTGTGGAATCTGCGAGGTGAGGCCGAATAAAACTAAAGCGTATGAAATGCTGACCGACCTAGCCGACACGAATTATACGGCGGAGGTAAATATAGGAAGGCATTCGGACGCGGAACAAAGGATGCCCCAGGAAAACAATACAAGAAGCCCATGCCGAAGATGACCGATATAAGAAATCGGGTAACCTGACAAAACCCGCGAGTCCGAACAGCTGCAGGAGGCATTTGAAACGAATGGCTGTATTTGTAGGAGTGTTGACGATCATTTGAAAATGATGATATGTTGGTTAATATGGATATATCTGCCTACATTACTAAACGCTCCCGCTGCCCACCAGCTTGACCAACTTTGTACTTATTTTTTCAAAGAACTAAGTTGGCAAAGACTGAAATATTTAATTCATTTATCAACTATCGTTTGCGTTAAAGGTGAGCGTACTTAGATAAATCAATGGATTTAAATTCCACAGTCTTGTTGTTGTTTTCGCTTGGCTAACAGACGCAAAGAATTCGCGTTTATCGATGATTAAAGAACTGCACAGGATAACTGGTAAGCGTGATGGCAGCGAAGGCCTTCCAGAAGTTCAGTCGAAAATCTGCGGAGAAGGATGGTCGCAAACACTTTGGTGGCTATATCTATAAGGCGAATACCACAGTAATCTAAGCATAATCGCACTTCACCTCGTTTCGGTATTGGTAAGGTAATAGGCAGTGACCAGTCAGTGGAGATGACTTCGGTCATCCATATAGTCGAGTACAGCTGGTGTAGTGAGTCCGTCAAAGCAGAACAATAAGTTTGGAGGGCTTCTGCTGGGATAACATCTTCACCCACTGCCTTCTGAACGTTCAGTCGTTGGAATACCGATTACGGTTCAATCGTTGTAGGTGGCTCGCAGCCACAATCATATTGAAAGCTGTGGGCTCGCAGGCGAACGTATGGGTGATTCCAGTAGCTTACTAAAGCGCTCTAGCCATCGATCGGTTTTTCCAGCGATAGCAGTTATCACTTTAGCCGACTTATCCATAACGTAAGCGCAAGGAGGTTTATATTTGCTTGCTGCTTTACGCAAAATTTAATAGAGCTGGCGTAAGTTACCCGAGTTTCAAGCTAATTCCATGGAGGCAGCTGACTAGGTCAAATGGTTCTGACGAAAACATCTTGTTGATCATGTAGTTGGACGTCTGAATGAGCAGTAGTTGTCCAAGTTTGACAACCGAGTGATTCTAGCTTGTGCCGAGAGATGCAGTGCCGGTGTTGAGATCTAGTCCTTTATCGGTACAACCTGTTATTGCAAGCCCGAATTCATCGCACAAATAGCGCATCTGTCAAGTTTGGCAACTGAGTCTTGGGCGAAGTTTGGTTATCGACGCTATGTTTAGGTTCAATGCAAACAGCGAATTGATCTCAGATCCGTGCAAAGATACTTTCGTTGAACGCTACATGGTGTTCTGGATGTGACAATGCCATAAAGTTGAGGCGTTTGGGCGCAATTTCTTGCTGCGATTCGACAATCGGAGCTTAAAACAGGCACGAACAAGTACATGATCTGATCCCAATTTCGGACTTCCAAACGATGGACTGTGGGACAAGAAGGTGGCCCACCTCGAGCTTTCAGATATATAGACAATGAGGTTTGGCGTGCAGCTATCGCTTGGACAACATGTTTGCATCATCCGATGGGGTCTGTGTTGGAAACGAGTGTGTATAACAACGAGAAGATTATTGTCAGCAATATTTAATCGATCGTTCAATGTTGTCAAAATGTTAGCCCAGCCCGTACCTTCCGATGATGTGTCTCGGTCTCATCGCTCAGGCCACTCCTGGCATTCCAGTATCCAGCGGCAAAGAGCTTGTCTTTAGGGGTCATCCTGACCACTGTAGCTGGAATGTGTTCCGTAAACTCAGTCCTTATTCCTTCACCCACTTGTAATGGTTGTACAAAAACGGCAACCACACAGATAACTGCTATGGTGCTTTCGAAGTGGGCTGTGGCAATCCGCGCCGGGATAGGCGAGGTCACTGACATGCAATTTTCGAATTTATCACTAATCTGCCATAGGATCAAGGGCGAGCGCGTGTAATATAACGCGTGTTCGCCAACTCTTGGCTCCGGGAGGTGTTCGCTGACCCTTAGTGAGGTCGTTAAGGTACATATTTTTTCAATATCACATATCCCCCACTGGACCGACTGCGAGCACCTGTAGGTTCGGGGGTCTTCGCTGACCCTTGGCGAGGTAACTAATATGCATATTTTTACGATATCATTAATCCCCCACTGGACCAACGGCGAGCACGTGTAAGTTGGGGGGGGGGGGGGTCGTTCGCTGACCCTTGGCGAGGTTACTGAGGTGCACCATTTTACATCATCACTACTCCCCCACTGGAAAACGGTGAGCACGTGAAGGTTGGGGGTGTTCGCTGACCCTTGGCAAGGTCACTGAGGTGCATCTTTTTACATTATTACCAATCCCCCACTGGACCAATGGTGAGCACGTGTAAGGTTGGGGTTGTGTGCTGACCCTTTGCGAGGTCAATGAGGTGCATCTTTTTACAATATTACTAATTCCCCACTGGACCAATGGCGACCACTCTAAGGATGGGGGTTTTCTGTTGACCCTTGGCAAGGTCACTGAGGTGCATCTTCTTACAATATCACTTATCCCCCACTGGACCAACGGCAAGCACGTGTAAGGTGGGGGTGTTCGGCGACCCTTGGCGACGAACGCGGTTGACGGAAAGGGTGGCGCTGGTGTCCGCGGAATCAAGACAGGGCAACCGAGGCAATGATTCGGGGTAAGAGGCGAAAAGTGCGAGCTGGGTGGACTAAAATTGGCACGCGAACCATCTCCTGCAACTACAGTCGAACATCGATAAACTGGTTATCTGGTCGTCCACGTGGCTTCTTAACTTTAATGTATCCAAGTGTCTTGGTTATACACATAAGCGCGGGGCGAAAAGTGCCACCGAAACACAGTTATTTTATCAATGGTACCGCATTAAACGAGGTTGAGACACACAAAGATCTGGGTATATGGACAACCACGAACTTGATGCAAACAGAGCACTGTAAAACGTCCGTCCAGAAAGCAACTAGTACCCTGCACTGGATCAGACGAGCGTTCAAAATCTTTCCACCTGAACTCTTTGGAAAAATATTTGGCACCTTTGTGAGTCCACATCTTGAATACGGAATGCCAGTTTGGACACCGTGGTTGAAGAAAGATGTGGAGCTTCTTGAACAAGTGCAACGCAGGGTGACAAAGATGGTCAACGGTCTCAGGGACTTACCATATCAGGAGAGATTGATAAAACTTGACCTTTTTCCTTGGTCTTACAGGAACGTTCAGTGCAGCCTGCTCTGGACATTCCGGATAATCCGGGGCCACATTTCCTCCCTAAACTTGGAGGATTTCTTCCAATTAGCCACCACTACTCACCTGCGTGGCCATCCTTACAAGGTCACAAACGAACGCACCCGATTAGACCTCCGAAAACATTTCTTCAGTCAACGCGTGGTCCGGCCTTTGAACTTGCTACCAAGTGTAGCGGTTTCCGCTGACACAATTGCGGAATTTAAACGAAGACTTGATGTGATTTTATTTGACAAAAGGCGACTTTTACAACACGATTTCCTACTCCCAGCACTGTGAACAATTTTTCTGGCTTTACACCGTTCTCATTCTTTTCCGTGAAAATTCACTCGAAGTTCTGTTATGATATCATATGTGCTCCCCCCGACTGCACATTAACTGTAAGAATAACCTGTTACTAGTTACATTAATAGGGTCCTCAAGGGCATTTCTTGCCTGTTACCCTTAAAATATACAAAAATATACATATACATCTAAATTGAGACGTGCCGCACGAAAATTAGTATACCTACTGAAAAGTAGGAAGTAGTTTTTAGTTTAAAATATATGTTTGGCCTCACTTATCCTATTTGCCAAGAAAATAAACAGGACATCCTGCTTGTCCTGCATACAGGGTGTCCCAAAAATGTAAACACATTTCAAGTATTTGTTAACTTGGTATTTTTTTATAATTTTGTTATATCAAAAAGTAAAAATATTTAAAAGTATCGTTTTATTGTTTTTCACTGCATTTTGGCTATAGCAACAGTGGCTGAATTGACAGTAGCCACCGAAAATGAATGCAGAAGAAAATCAAGGGAATATTTTCATGGTATATGCGATTCCATTGCTTCGTGTTGTTAGCAGTGACATGATGAAAATGAATTCAGTTTGAGAACATTTGGTCATAAAACCAATAAAATGGTACTTGTTAATATCTTTACACATATTTAATAATAAAATCATGATAAACACCAATTTTACACATAAATAAGATTAGTACACATTTTTGGCACACCATGTATACATAGAATAATCACTTGCGTGTTGCCAGAAGTTTCGGCACGCAGTAGACGCTTCTGATAACGTCCTACATCTTCAAACGAGCCTGACGTTATCAGCAGCATAATTCGAATCTTCGCAACCCCACCTCTGGAGGTATATTGCGGCCTTCCCTACTTAATGTCCTTCGTTTTCTAAGTGAGATATTACGATAACCTCGTATGGACGACCCATATGTATCGCTCGACCGAGTGGCCTTCAGTATCGTTAAGGAGACAGGAAACGCAGATCGTCGATAAAAAGGGCTTAAGAATATTAAGGTGGATAGGAAATTCTTCTGATTACAATCTGCTGCGGTTGAGAATGAAGCATTACCTGTCGGAAAGTACCATAGCTTCCTTCTACGGGCCTACCCTGGCTACAGTGATTTTCGTGGGAACCCCGTATTGCATTGCCAAATTGCGCATTCGTGTGATATCTCCTGCTTGTTACAGGGTATCAGGTGCTAAGTGGTCTTAAAACGCTGCTTGACGGTGCTTCCATTCCTGCTTTTGCAAGTGGGTTTCTTTTAGGCGACGCACGCAGTTCTTTGCAGTCACGTGGTTTACGATTGAAAAATGTCCGATTTTGCGTGAAAAACGGAGTTGCACATGCATAGGGAGTAACATCTTCCGTCCACATGTTAAAAGGAATGGAGTGACTTATGTGGTGGCCTTAACGGTGGATCGTAGGGTCAATAAAAGAGGCTAGTAGAGTGTCATTCGAATTAGGCGTGTAGTTGCGGTCGACATGGCCCCGAGTCAGTTAATTAACGTCCTACTGCTTTTGCCGACCTGCCCATTCCCCTGCATGTAATACGCGGTCGTGCGACTCTTCTTATGCTTCATGAATTTACGCAGTCCCTACAGGATGACATTCTGAAAAGATCAGCCGCAGTCAGTGTGAATATGATGAAGTGCATCTCAACGTCAGATGGTGGAACGGCACCAGCCATTTTAGTAAAGAAATCCAACAGGAAAAGGATGTATATTGATAAGCTCAACAGGAAATGCACATAAGAACGGCCGTCATGAAAAACTCAAATCTATGTGCACTTTCGGAATGCTTGCTGCTTCCGGCCTCCGTAACAGCCAATCTCAGGCGAACATAAACAGGACCTTATGTGACGACTGCCGAGCAGAACTCACTTCAGACTCTGTCCACTGGCTTGCAGTTGTGCGATCTTTTGAAAGATTAATTCTTATGGCCCATTTCCCATTCATTCTGTACAGAATATAGCCTTCCTAACAACCAGGCTTTTCCAAGATATCCCTCCTCTCCTAGGGAACCGGGCATGGAATATCGCAGCCGTTAGGCTTAAACCCTAGCAACCTTAAAACCTCTCAATAATTCAAATCATTGTGATACCTCTGACTGGGAGAATCTCTTCTCAACGAACAATGCAGTAATCACCTTTGACTTAATGTCCGCGATCCAGTAAAACTTTGAAAAAGAGGCTTTCAAGTCTAAAGTGCTTTCGCCCATCGACGACCTCATTGAGGTAATCTTGGAAGAGCTTTTGGTTTTCCAACTCATGATCTGTGAAATTCTTGTCCTCTTATTTGGGAAGTCCACCAATTATCAGATATTGCGAGCTCTTGGACGAAACTCCCAATGTTACCATAATTTCGTGCTCCAGGTAACAACCTTTGTCTGTCATGGTGTAATAACACCATGACTAATGTACGATCAGCGGGTTCTTGAAAATCGTGTTGGTAAAAGAGCGATCTGCAGATACTGCCTCCAATAACTGGCGGGTTGCTAAAGAAACTTGCCCATCGCTAACGTGTAATTGGCTAATGTGTAGTGGCTTTATCGCTACAAATATATAAAACGTCTTAGCAAATATGCGATGAAAACTTTCAAGGGTACACTAACTGCTAAATAGGGATTTACCAGTCTATTCTAGTGGAAAAGTTGTAAAGTCCAGTAAAGAGATTGACGATGACGATTAGAAATGATACAACTCACTTAGATCCTTCACGATCCTAGTCGGCAGTAGTCAAGTAGTCGACTTGCCAAAGGAAAACTCTGTGAGGACTGGATCCAAGTTCGTTGGGCTGTGAGTTGCAAAAATGGGGAGAAAACTCGTTTGCGAATTGTCGCTGGATTCTCCTGGAGCCCGAGAGTGATCACCAGAGAGGTGTCGTTGAAGGGCAAAATAAACAGCGGCAGGTGAGGAGAGAATTGAGCTGTGGAGAGTGATTAGCAAGATAGTTGCTAGCACGCGTCAAAACCGAAAGTGTAAAACCAAGTGTTGTATTTAGTTTTTACCAACTTGGTTATTGATAAATTTAAACAACACGTAAGTAGGGCCAAGAGCCCACATAACTCCCCCACCAGAGCGTTGGTGGGTTACAAACGCTCGACAAACGAGGATGTACAAAAATGTTAAACAACAAAGTCTCGCAAGTTGGTAGGAAAGCGAACATGTCTACCAGAACGAGTGGAAGGGGATGGATGAGTGGGAGTGGTTAGAGGGGTGGGGGTAGGTTCGGGTGGTGATGATGGCGGTGGGCCGGGCGCTGCAGGTGGAGTGCAGGGTGAAGGTGCCCCGAAAGTGGACGGACCAGGTGATAGAGGAGTGCATTCAACGTAGGCCGGCTTTAGTCTGTCGATGGAGACTGTATCAGTAGCATCAGCCCTTTGAATGACGAAATATTTGTCCTTCCGTTCAAGTACTTTGAAGGGGCCATCGTATGGTGGGCAAAGGGACTTGCGAACTGCGTCGTGCCGGATAAACACGAATGGGGTTGTGTGCAAGTCGTCGTGCACGAAAACGCGTCGAGTTGTCGCGCGGGTGGGGGTTGGGCGTAGTGCGGCCATGCGTTGCTGCAGCTGTTGCACGAAGGTGTTCGTGGCGTCAGGGGTGACGGAGGAAGACTGCACGAGCTCACCAGGTAAACGGAGGGATGTGCCGTAAACAAGATCGGCGGCAGTGCACTGAATGTCTTCCTTAACAGCCGAGCGAATGCCGAGGAGGACGAACGGCAGGTTGTCGCTCCAGTTGTGCGGGGCAGGTTGAGACATCAACGCGGACTTCAACTGACGGTGAAGGCGTTCCACGAGGCCGTTGGATGCTGGGTGGTAGGCAGTGGTGGTGATATGCGAGCACCCAAGCAGTTTGGTGAATTCACGGAAGAGTGCAGATGTGAACTGACTTCCGCGGTCAGTGGTGAGTGTAGCTGGAACACCGAAGTTGGCTATCCAGTGAGTAAGGAAAACCATGGCAACAGTCTCTGCCGAGGTATCCGAGATGGGAACGGCGATGGGCCATCGTGTGAAACGATCGACAGCAGTCAAAATGTGCGTGAAACCGCGAGATGGGGGTAACGGTCCGACTAAATCCATGTGGACGTGTTGAAAACGGGCGTCGGGAACCGCGAACGTGCTGGGAGGTGAAACGGTGTGTCGCTGGACCTTATTCTTTTGACAGGCTAAGCACTGCCTGGTCCAGGTAGCAATGTCGGTATTTATCTTTGGCCAGACGAAACGAGCTGCGATGAGTTTGCGGCCGGCACGAACACCGGGGTGGGATAGCGAATGGAAGTGGTCGAAAACAACCTTCCGGTAGGATTGGGGTACTACAGGACGAGGGGTACCTGTAGAAAAATCACACACGATAGAGCCTGGTGCCGCGGGGAGCGGAGCCTCCCGCAGCTGAAGCACAGAAGACGCAAGCATTTCAATGATGGAGTCATCAAGCGCCTGCGCTTCCGCAAGCTTCGCCAGATCTAACGTGGTGATAAGAGCGTTGACCTCAGGACGGGACAAGGCATCAGCAACAACATTCTCATCACCGCGGACGTAGCGTATGTCTGAGGTGAATTGAGAGATGTAATCCAGGTGACGTACTTCGCGCGGCGAATACCGATCTGGCTTAGCTTTGAGGGCGTAAGTGAGAGGTTTGTGATCCGTGTGGACCTGAAAATCTCTCCCCTCGAGCAGGTGTCGAAAATGACGGATGGCCAGGTAAATGGCGAGAAGTTCACGCGAGAAAGTACTATAGCGAGTCTGCGCCGGCTGAAGCTTCTGAGAGAAAAAAGCTAGCGGCTGCAACTGTCCGTGGACCTGTTGCTGCAGAACTGCGCCTACGGCAATGTTGGAGGCGTCGGTGGTCAGAATAAGTTGTGTATCAGCATCGGTGCTCAGATGATGAAGCAGGGTGGCGTCCGCGAGTGCTTTCTTGGCTGCCTCGAATACTTCAAGAGCACTGGGTGAAAGTTCAAGCGACTTGGACTTTGACTTCAAAAGATCCGTCAAAGGTGCCAGGATGGCGGCGCAATTTGGTATGAAACGCCGGTAGTAGTTGATTAGGCCGATGAAACGGCGAAGCTGGGTTATGGACTTCGGAGCTGGAAAAGACAACACGCTTTGCACCTTGTCTGGGAGGGGTGTGATCCCGTTTTGGTCAAGACGATGGCCAAGAAAAACCAGAGAAGTGACGCCAAAAAGACACTTATCGACGTTGAGCTGTAGACCACTTTGTTGAAAACGATCGAAAACTTGGCGTAAGTGTTCAACATGTTCTTCGGGTGACGAGCTGGCGACAAGGATGTCGTCGATGTACACGAACGTGAAGGAGAGACCGCGCAAAATGTCATCGACAAAACGCTGAAACGTTTGGGCCGCATTCCGCAAACCAAAGGGCATGCGAAGGAATTCAAACAGGCCGAATGGAGTCGTGACGGCGGTTTTAGGGATGTCCTCCTCCGCGACCGGTATTTGGTGGTATGCTCGCACGAGGTCAATCTTGGAAAAAATCGTCTTTCCAGCCAACATGTGAGAAAAGTCATGAATATGGGGAATCGGGTACCGGTCCGGGACTGTAGCTCGATTGAGAGCACGATAATCACCACATGGCCGCCAATCATCAGATGACTTTTTGGGAACCATGTGCAGTGGTGAAGCCCATGGACTGGACGAAGGACGGATAATCCCCAAATTCAACATGTGCTCGAATTCGTTCTTCGCGATTTGTAGCTTCTCGGGATGAAGTCTACGCGGATGAGCATGGATCGGTCTGCCGGTGGTAGTGATATGATGGCGGACAGCGTGTTGAACCTGCTCCGTAAACTGCCAAGGCTTAGAGAGGGAAGAATAATCCCTCAAGATGTCAGAGAATGGCGGGCTTGGCACGGCCAAGTGGATGCCGGCGGAAGGCTCACGCGAAACTAACCCGACAGTAAACAGTTGAGTGGCAGGATCTAGCAACTTCTGATGTTTGAGGTCGACTATGAGGCCGAAGTGGGATAGGAAATCCGCTCCAAAGATAGGCGACCGGACGTCGGCCTGGATGAAAACCCATTGGAAACGGCGACGTAGCCCAAGGTCTAAAGTTAGGGACCGTTGACCGAACGTGGCGATAGAAGTGTTGTTCGCAGCCTGCAGTGTAAACTGCGATGGCTGGAGATGATGACGACGAGGGGGCGGTACAACGCTAACTTCTGCACCTGTGTCGATCAAGAAACGGAATCCTGTGGACTTGTCGGTCACGTAAAACAGGCGACTGTGTCCGGAGTGGCCAGCACCAGTCGTCGCCATTACTGGCTGGCAGCGCCGTTTCCCGAACGTGAACGTCGAGCATAATAACAAGGCGGGACGCATTTAATAGCATCCGGGCCGAATGTTCGGTGGTACCAGCAGACTTTGTCGTCTGCACGCTCTTTTGAGTTAGAGCGGTTGCGGCTTGTAGAGGGACGACCGGTTTGAAGCCGGTTGAAGGTGGAACACATCGTGCTCACTTGAGAGCACAATAACCTCACAGTATCTTTAAGATCCTGCAGGTCGTCATCTCTGTGGTCTGTAACGTCTCGAATCAGTTGAGTGGGTGAAGTAGACCGTGAGGATGAGGTACCAAGCGATTTAGTGGACTTTCGCTGTGTACGGCTGTCAGGTTTACGGTCGGATCGTGAGGCCGAAACCTGGGAGACGGCATGCTGAGGTACTGAGGTCGAGGCTTGGTTTACGGCGTACGAACTAGTACCGGGGTAACATTGTTGGATGCGGTCTGCGTGCTCCGCGAGTTTGGTCAGCGGAACATCATCATCGAGTAGGGCGAGTACTTGTTGCATTGAATGGGGTAATTTATCCATCCAAATGCGACGAAAAATAGAATCATCTAAGGTGCGA
>JAYGXS010000001.1:5111097-5142622 GCA_036362985.1 Ligula intestinalis | reverse complement strand
CAGAGAGGTGTCGTTGAAGGGCAAAATAAACAGCGGCAGGTGAGGAGAGAATTGAGCTGTGGAGAGTGATTAGCAAGATAGTTGCTAGCACGCGTCAAAACCGAAAGTGTAAAACCAAGTGTTGTATTTAGTTTTTACCAACTTGGTTATTGATAAATTTAAACAACACGTAAGTAGGGCCAAGAGCCCACAAATGGCTTTGCTTAGGTAACGGCAACTTTGTGCCCGCACAACTTCACTCGTTAGTGAAGTAGTTTGTATGTCAGTCTGTTCACCCAACTAACAGGGTTCAAGTCTTTACCTCACCGAAATTTCTCGACTTTCGACACTTCTCAGTTCGACGCTCGAATCTGTTCCTGAAGCACCCTGTTTATGGCGCTTTTAATCCTATCTAAACCATCCTCTTTTCCATTTAGGTGCATCACCGTTAACAACTCTATATTTGTAGCTTTTGGTAGAAAATTTGCAACTTATTTGCCCCAAATTCTACAGGAAATGTGTTCGGAAGAATAGGTAAGTCTATTTTATTGTAAATTGAATAATTCACCAAGGACCAATGCTTATAGAGGTCTCTCATTGGATGGGTGTACCCTAGAAGTCTCGAAGTCCAAATGGCAACCGTCGATGCCTCATGCACGTTAGCAGGGCTTTCTCGCCTGGCAACTGACAAGCTTTCACACGAATCGGGCTTATATAAATTAATTTCGGAGGCCTCTCATGTGTTCCCACAAGTTTTACCGTTTACGACACCAACCGAGTTGGAAGCCTTTTATAAGACAGAACATTTCGAGTCGTTGTCAGACTTTGAAACGTGCTACGGGGTGCTGAGACGATGTGCTGCGTCGAAAGCCCTCCAAGACGTATACTTGCGACGGAATTTGTCGCTTCAGCACTTGTGCATTTTGAGGCTAATAAGCCTTCCATCCTCAGTAGTGAACATAGATATACTGATGAACTTACCTGTAAAGATTTATAGAAGTTTCATAATTTACGTAGGTTTCTAACCTAAGATATTATTTTTTTAGAATTTCGTTGTGCTTTGGCTCCCTCTTACACATGCTCTTTTTCATAAAGACAATGATTGCCGGCGGAGTTTTGACGTTGTTTTTGCTTTTCTTTCGAATCTTAAGATATTTGACCGCATGTACAATTCATGCAAGTAAGTGGCGCATTCAAGTTTGACCTTTTTCAGAGAAATTCAACTGTTCATTCATTCTTTTCTTCAACATTCGCATACGTATTCCGTGTGCAACAATGGGACCAGTAAGTTTATGTTTTTGCCCTTTACGATAGATATTGCGTGGTACTCCTACTCATAATATGAATAAGTACTGATCGATACATCTTAGGTCTGCGTCTAGCGCTTCAGTACACAAAGAAGTGAGATTTCATGAATACTATTCGATTTCGATCACTGTACTTCAATTCGATTTTGTAGGGTTGACCAAATTAATCATCGTTGACGCCACAACGGTCTTTCAAATAGTTGGTGCATTGGAAAAGATTTAAAATGAGATTTTCAAATATGAAAGTTAAAAAGAAAAATAAGGGACACCTATTATAGCCTTTACAGACTGACACATGTTCCTGCGGTGAGACAACTGTGGCGCAGTATTTTTCCTTCCTGGTTAGCCCCAAATAGATCACTGAAGGTTTCAGCCCTAGGCCTAGTACCTTACCTATATGATATTGTGATGCTCACCGATTTGTTTACGGGAGATATTCGTTGCGTTGTGCTTTGGGTCTCAACATAGAGCTCTCACAAGCGGTCGCTTGGTGACTAGTGAGGCAAAGACGAGAAAGGCCGTACTGAACTTTCTGACCTTATAAACAGTCATCAGCCAGCCATCCGAGACTCGAACGCAGCATATTTTGTCACCCAGTCTTACACTACTATTGAGTTCCGGGCCCTTTGTCTTGTGTGTTTTAACAGGAAATGTTTATTATGAGAGCTCACAAATCAGATTACAGTACATGCGTATAGCGTTATGTCCTGTGGCTCAGTGTAGAACCCTAGTGGGTGGCCGTTTGCAACAAAAAGAACATATTAATTGTGGCATTTCGAATCCTCTGTGATTCAGTCTTAGACTTGAATATAGCTAGCTGGTGAACTCGAGGTAGACATTCGAACCAAAATCCAACCCTCGACCTCCCCGACGGTGGTTCGCGGGCAACGTGGGGAAACTCACGGCGAACAGAGGGCGATGGCAGGTAACACCGGGGACGTCATCTGTAACAAAATTCCCAGGAAACTTCATGGACAATACGAATATCACGAATCTCAATGCTGCTACGGTGTCCCCGGCAAGCGACGCGCTCTGTGGTCGTCTGGTGCCCGGAGTGCCAAATATGCAAGCCAGTGCTCTCAACTTGAACAATGCTACGGCGTCCCCGGAAAGCGACGTGCTCCGTGGTCGCCTGGTACCCGGAATGTCAAATATGCAAGCCAGTACCCTAAATTTGCGACACACTTTGAACATCGGTTGCTGGAATATGCGGACATTGCTTGATCTCGGCCGTCAAGCACTTCTAACACTCGCATTATGTGACTATAAAGTAGACGTTGCCTGTCTGTCAGAAGTTCGTCTCCCAGACTCTGGAACGAGAGAAATCAAAGTCCCACAAGAGGATGCTGAGTACGTGCTCCTCCACAGTGGACCACAAACGAACACAGGACTGAATGGGGTGGCAATAGCCATGACAAAAAAGGTGCATAACATTCTCTTAGCGTTTGAGCCTATCTCAGAGCGGATTGCCACAGCCCGCTTCAAAGGCACAATTGCAAATATGTCTGTGGTTGCCGTTTATGCCCCAACATCGCAAGCGGATGAAGCAGTTAAGACGGAGTTCTATGAACGCCTTCAAGCTACAGTGGCCAGGATACCCCTTAGAGACTTGCTCTTCGTCGCTTGAGACTGGAATGCCAGGACTGGTCCATGCGATGAAATCTCAAGACAGGTCATTGGAAAATACGGACTGGGCCAACGTTGCGACAACGGAGAACGATTGGTAACATTTGCTGATAACAACCATCTCGTCGTTACAAACACTCGTTTTCAACACCCTCATCGGCAGTTGCTAACATGGTATTCAAACGATAGTCGAACGGCAACCCAGCTAGACTTCATCTTAGTACGCTCAAGGTAGACCACCTCAGTATCCGATAGCCGATCATTTCTAGGTGCGGTAGTTGGGTCGGAGCACGTACTTGTCCGTGCCCGCTTTAAGTTCCGTTTGTCGAATCGAAGTAAGAAACTGCCCCCAAAAACGTGTCAACGTTATGGCACTATCACACACAAAAACCCGTGTAGCGTTCAACGAAAGTCTCACTGCACGGATCCGAGATCAATCCACTTTTCGCATCGAACCTCCAGATGACGTCGATAATGAAACTTCGCCCGATACTCAGTGGCCACACTTAAGAGGCGCTATAAAGTGCGATGAATTCGAGCTTGCAACAACAGGTAGTACCGAGGAAGGACTGGATCTCCAAAACCACCCTCCATCTATCGGCATAAGCTAAAATCGCTCGGTTGTCAAACTCAGAAAACTACCGCTCATTGAGACGCCAAACTACGCGATCAGCAAGATGCGACCGTCAGAACCAGGACCGAGTTAGCTGGCTCCATGAAATGAGCTTCAAACTCTGGTAACTTCCACCAGCTCTATTACCTTTTACGTAAAGCATCAAGCAAATATAAACTGCCTTGCATTACCGTTCGGGATAACTCGGGTCAAGTGATTACTGATATGGCTGGCAAAATCGATCGATGGCGAGAGCACTTTAGCGAGCTACTGGATCCGCCTATACGTTCACCTGCGAACCTACAGCTATCAACTGGAATTCCATACGGTAGTGACTGCGAGCCACCTACGTGATTTGAAGTGGAATCGGTATTACAACGATTAAAAGTTCGGAAGGCAGCGGGTGAAGATGGTATCCCAGCAGAAGCCTACAAAACTAATTGTCCTGCGTTGACGGAATCAATACATCGACTTTACTCGACTATATGGAATACCGAAGTCATCCCGACTGACTGGTCACTGTCCATTATTGTACCGATACCGAAGCGCGGTGACAGGACATTATGCTCAAACTACCGCAGCATCAGCCTCATAGATATAACTGCCAAAGTGTTTGCAACCATCCTTCTCCGTAGATTTTCGACTGAGCGCAATCTTCGTACTCGTCCTAACCAAGGAGGATTTCATCCAGGTAGAGGATGTATTGACCAGTTCTTCATTCTACGCCGCATACTAGAGCACAGACATCAAAACCAACAGATCACCACCGCCTGTTTTATCGACTTCAAAACAGCCTTTGATTCTATCGACAGGGAAGCTTTATGGCAAGTCTTGCTTGCTGACGGTTTCCCACCAAAGTTGCTCAATCAAATCAAAGCTTACTATAGTACACCATCAGCCCGAGTAAGAACCCTTGGTGAAGAGTCAACTTCTTTCCCTCTGACTTGTGGAGTTCGACAAAGGTGCCCCCTTTCTCCAGTTCTCTTCAACTTATTGATTGACTGGGTAATGCATCAGTCAATTCTACCTGACAGTGGATGTGAAATCAGATCTGAATTCAGAGTACCTGACCTGGAATATGCCGATGACATTGTCGGACTCGGTAAAACTCCTCAATCACTACAGCCAACGCTAGACCGAACCATCGGCTTCGCTGCAACTGTTGGTCTGACAATTAATGTGCGCAAGACGAAGCTCCTGACTACGTATCTGGGCGCAGCTCAACCACTGTTTATCAGCGGTCAACCCATTGAAGAAGTAAGCTGCATCCGCTATTTTGGCTCGAATATGCTAGCCAATGGACAGGCCAAAGACGAAATCAAGAACCGAATTGCGCAGGCTAGAAATGCATTCAGGCTGCTAGCCAGACCACTCTGGTCTCGCTCAGACTTCAGTTTACGTACTAAGCTGCTGATATAGAAAGCATCAATCAGACCGGTGTTAGTATATGCCTGCGAAACATGGCCAATGAGAAAGCCAGACATCCTATCGCTCGAAGTCTTTGACCGTTGGTGTCTTCGACGTCTCTTAATAGTCTTCTGGCAAAATCGAATCTCCAATGTTGAGCTATACCGCAGATGTTTCAAACTACCAAGTCTAGCATCGTACATCCAGCATCGCCGATTGAAATGGTTTGGCCATGTCCTGCGCAAACAATCGACGGACCTCTGCAGATTGGCTGTGAATCCTTCTCGTAGTGCAAACTGGAGATACCAACAAGGCGGTCAACTGAAGACATGGCTCAGCACCGTTAAGTCGGACGTTGAACGGATAGGCCTCGTAACCGTTTACGGCTTGCGACATTGGAACAAACAATGGGTTAACATTTGTGAAGAGCTCGCCTCTGACCGCCGCCAATGGGCCGCCGCTATTCGTGACATCCGTGAAGCCGATTCATCCAACAACAGGAGCTAATCGGACCAAGTATCAAGTAAGTAAGTAAGGTGGACATTATTGTTTGTGTTGCTCTCGTCGGCCTCCTATTATCGGTAGATATATGTGTTTGATTTTATATTCAATGTTTTATTGTAATATTAAACGATCATATGCTGGCACTATTTTTTTCAGGAACCGTGCAGTATTAAAAAATTAAATGTTTTGGCACAACATGCTCTTTTCCGGGTTTCTTTCTCCTTCCCTTCAGTCTCCGTTACACCCGTGCCTAATAGTGAAGACTTGTCTCCACTTATTCCCCCACACGAGCTTTCACACCGACTAGTAGCAAACCTCGAGGCCAATCTGTCTTCTGTATTCAAAAACGGATCTTGCGGTTCTGCCGAAAGCATCCTTCTCATAGAGGCCGCTGTTGCCGTTGGACTGAAGGTTGGAAAGTTTCTCAACGAATCCTCTGAATATGCGAATAGCTATAGCGCCGCACACCTTGTGTACAAGTACGTCCGTACCCACGCACGGGCATGTTCTGTACCCAATATCCTGAGCATACGATGGGAATACGAAGCCATGTGCATGTAAGCTATTGCATTTTTATTCTGTTGCCTTATTGCATCACCAGTAGGCAAATAGTTTATTTTTAACGTACCCTTTTTCAGAATGTTACGTTCTATGAATTCACACAACATGTACTTGGAGCAGGAACATCGTTTGGTATTCTGCCAGGAGGCACCTCGTCTCCTCCGCCACATATTGCAACTCGGAATTAATGCCAACCGCTCAAGTCCTCGAAAGAGTGAGATTTCTGAGGAGCTTCTACTTTCTTCCCTTCCACCAGAGTTGTTGCAACCCCGAAGGACGGCACTCCATAGGAACCTGCTTTTATACTGCGGAAGTGGTGCAAGAATACTCGACACCACACTTTCAGAGCCTACTGAAAACCCATTCTCTTCTTCCTCTGCTTCCTCTTCTTCGTCCATTATCGAGGAGCTATTTCCCCTTGGTCTTGGCGAGTCCAGATTAAATGCATCAACGTCCAACGACTACTCTCTGGAGTCTCTTTTCTCCAACGAAACTCCTGCAGAATTTGTAAGTTATGATTGCCTTATCACCGTTAAATTAAATTAATAATTCAGTCTTTTGTGCCACCGAAAATCTCAAAATGACTTGTCCTGTTCTGACGGACCTCAGGCGTCTACGGGTTACTCACTATCGCCCGTTCACTTGAAAACCGATCCACAATGCCGTAACCAAACTCCTACATGTTTTGCTAACTCCGTTAAAAAGTTTTAAACTTTTTGCTCTGAGTGGTCTAAGTGGAAATAAAAGTTTACATTTTCGAACTACGTCAGTGTCCAAAAACCCGAAGCAAATCGCTCGTATTGGAAAAATCATTGCTCTGTAAGGTTCGCTTAGTTTCGTTAGCCTAGGCCGTCGTTGCCGAAATCCGGCGGACGTTACTTCTAAGGCGATTCTACCGAAGTAGCTTAGAAATGACATTAACTTTGATACTCACCTATTTGCTTAACAGTCAGCATCACACAGATTAACTGCAAGATGGTATCACGATCTTTACGTGCCATCAGTTACTACTTACTAACGAGCATAATTGATGTGCGTATATGTGTTTTCACACAAAACATTGGCGAAGTGAAGTCTCCTCCCTCCAATTAGAGTACGTTTTTACTACGTCCCCTGACATCACCAACGCACTTCATCTTTAACTCTTCCATAACCGTCGAAGCACAAAGGACAGGGTCGATAGGGGCTAAAATGCAGCTCGCAGGAAGTAGTTGGAAAGCAGATGCGATCGCTAGGTCAAGGACTTCGATCGGACGACTATTCTACGCGCCAGGCAAATACAGTTTTTGTTCCAACGCTTGCATCTACTTCCTTCTAATTCCAGAATCCTCTTTCTGGGCCCTTCGGAACTTGCAAGTTGCCTTCTGTGGCCGTGGGCGCTGGATCATTGTCATGCTGAATGCTATTCTTTTTCTTCTAAGTTATGACATTTTAGGACGTAAAGTAGTTCACGTTATCTTCAGGCATTGATAAGCAGCTTGTGTCATTATTTAGAATGGATGGGTGCGCGCCGGTCCGATGACGGCAGATTCGGATTAAAAAGAGCGTTGGCCTTAACTACCAGATAAACCACTGAGTTCCAGTTTAATCCTCGGGCCTGCCAAAACACAGGGCT
This sequence comes from Ligula intestinalis, assembly GCA_036362985.1. Classification (NCBI taxonomy): domain Eukaryota; kingdom Metazoa; phylum Platyhelminthes; class Cestoda; order Diphyllobothriidea; family Diphyllobothriidae; genus Ligula; species Ligula intestinalis. The sequence goes on along the minus strand of JAYGXS010000001.1, from coordinate 5,135,010 downwards.
ATGGCAGCACTTAATGACCTTTTTTCCGCCCGTCTCACCTTTGTAAAATAAACTTTAAAGTAAACAGCGTGCCATCCTTTTCGCTGCTGCTTCAGTCCCAGCACACGCCCTCATATGAATCAACGTAAGTTTTTTTGTCTCAGAGTGCAGTTAACATTCCTCCCCACTTGCAATAGAAGGTTCGTCTGCTCTAGTACTTGACTGTCAGTGCCTAAAACTGTACTACCGTCCACTGCTACATGGTAGGATGTTCGAATGGAGAGCTAAACGGCAGTCTGGTTCATCACCAAAACCTAACCTGTTTGCTGACGGCTAAAAGTGCCGTCCTGTGTAGTTTCTGTCAGGGTGGCATGTCGTCCTCGTTGCCCTGCGGCCGTCGTTTCCGCCCCCAAATTCTGATCAAGGTCACGCGATGATTTGTTAAATTGACATGCGAGCATGTGCACCCGCGTGCTTTGCCGACACCGCCGCCGCGGCAAAATGTTTGCTGACCTTGAAAGTCTAGGCCTTGTCTTGTGAGCACACCCGTTTCTTTACAGGACTTTTTACTCTCTGTTTATTATGTGCCGCGCGACGTTCGGGAAGCAGCGCTTTGCTTTTTTTTGCGTAAGATGTAATGAGATCAAGTAGCCGGTTAGGTGGCAAGGATTATATCAGTCTTAACATCCATATCTGGACGAGTCCAGACTGCCAAACCAGCCTGAAAAAAAACTGTGAGGGAGTTGGTGAGCCAGAGTTGTGAGGGTTTTTGTTAGCATCCGTGTGAGTGGGGGGAGTGGTGGCATAGTTCATAATTTTCATTCTATAGTTTTTTTTCTAAAACATTTTGAATGTTACTGTCAGCGTAAAACGTCCTTTTTCTCTTTCTCTCTCTCTCTCTCTCTCTCTCTCTCTCAAAGATAGTGGGTTGCATATCTCAAAATAAATTTAGCTAAATTCTGAAATAGGACATCGGTAAGAAGGCATTCCCCAGGTAGGGTTGTCTCACTGTCAATTATAATACAGCAAAATCGCAAGATATTTCAATTACGCCATGGAGTTGGCTTTTAAATGCACGCCTGCAAATATAAATTTCGCTAAAACAACTAACAGTAGTATGATTTTTCTATTGATTCTTCGTACCTTTATGCATTTAAGCGTATATTTAAAGTGGCACCCACAAAATACCTTTTCTGTTACCCCGTTGTAGCAAATTACAGCTTTTTGCAGAAGAAAAAGCGATCTGAGTTTTAAATGTTCGCAGTTATGGGATTTTTAAGGCTGTTTAATTTCTTTAAAAAATCATCTGAATTGGTGGATTCCATCCGTTTTAATAGGCCGTATGTGCGTCTAAATTGCCCCGAATATAACAAAACTACCGACTTCCAGCGTTGGCTGTACTAAAGTCTTTCCCCCCCCCCCCCTGCTGGCTTTGGTTAGAATCCCACCGAAACTGCCAACTTTATTTTCACTATCGCGTCAAATGAATTAACGGGTTTTTGTGTTTGCGAATGTTTATTGAACCCTCAGTAACCAATAGTCGGCATTACCCAGTGACGTGTGGCCGATTTAGCCATAATCAACTCAACTAGGCAGAGATATAGTCAGTTTACAACTGCAAAAAAGTGAGCTAGCCAGAAGGGTTTATGTAACTTACAGAGCTGACTGGTTAACCACGTAATAAGCGAGTCGTCACATTCCTATTTTGCTGTTGAATTCACCTTCCTTCTTACACTGGATATGTTCTGTCTTGAGTATCATTTTGAGGGCGCAATCCGTAGTTTCACTGCATGCATTTACTGCACACTCGTCCCCCACACTCAAACCCAGTGCCATGGCCAAGTCAAGAAGACCGGAGGTGGGAGAGGGCGCAGGCGGCTGGCGCGGCTGGAAGCCCTCTATGCGTGCAGCCACAACTGGCTTGCATCCCAGCTGAGTGGGAGGGCCATAAAGAAGCTACATTAGGAAGGAGCCACTGCAGCATAACTCTCATCTGCTACTCATCCACTCCACAGGGTATTGAATGAGGCCGGCTGCAGAATGGCGCATGCTTCCTACTAATTTGGCGAACAAGAGGCACTTCTGAGCATTTTGTGCCAGTGCTCATGCCGACTGATGCCGACCTACACTGAGGCCTTTAACTTGATTCAAATTGAGGCGAAGTAGATTCGATCACCAGAATCGTAGTTTTATTGGTCTGAGCTTTCGAATTCTGGCGGGAGTCCATCGTCAGAGATAAAACCGTCAACGAAAGCAAGCAACATTTATAGGGGAAGAGGGTCAATTACCCGTCATAGGGGCGGGGGGGGGGGGTGGGGGGAGGGAGGGAGGGACAGGACCAGGAGTGCCGTGAGTCTGGAGATACCTGTGCAGAGCAACATATGAGGGCGCCAGCTCGATGCATCGGTTAACTGAGTTGTCATCCGACGCCCAAGCTTCAATTAGCTCGCGGCCCGTCTTGCTGCTTGCGTGGGCAATTATCTTCGCAGCTGCGAAGTTTAACTTGTGACCCGTCTCGTAGGTGCGGGCGGCCACTTGCGAAAATTCATCATTCCGTCGAACAGCAGACTTGCGTTCGTGTATGCGCGAACCCTGAATGCGTCCAGTCTGTCCCGTGTAATTTACAGGACAGTTTAGACATGGTATGCGATACACTACACCCGACTGCGTTAGGACTTAGTCGATCCTTGATCTTCATGACCCGGCTGCGCATTGTAGCCTTGGGACGATGTGCGATTCCAACGCATTTGATCCATATCGTCAGCTCAGGTGATTAACCCATCGGCAGACGACAATAGCCTCAAAACGTCGTGCAATGTTATCATGCCCAGGGTGTTCAAAACTGAGAAGAAGTTTGGTTTGTTATTATTTTTTACTTACTTGGCGCTCTTCAGTGACTGAAGGGCTACATAGTGAATGTTTTGGGAAAAAAAGACATACACACTACGACTGAGGTAATGTACATGTCGTTTTTACCCAAAAAATCATCGTGTAGAAATTTTAAAACAAGCCCAAATAATAGGATTTATTCTGACCAGAGCACTTTGTGAATCCTTACCGCCTACCTGCTATTGTTTCGTTAAGTAAATAAGGAATAATAGGGACACCGCCAGTCGATTTCTTAAGATAAATCAATGCGATAAAAACCAGGTTGATAAAAGTTGGCCGTCCACGTTAAATATCCTTAGCCCTTAGTCCTGATGTTACTTTTATTTCTATACCAGCCGTAGGTTAGTCTAGTTTATTAGTTTAATTTTAGTTATAGTTGGGGTTTTCGATCTAGTTAGGTACCGCCAAAGTCAGATAAATATACTTGAATAACTGCTTTATACTAAACTAACCCAACTAAACGTAGGTAGACCACAAAAAAGTAAGTAGACTGAAAACTAGACTAAACTAATATCACCGGTCCCGTAAGATAAAATTCTGCAGCTAAGGCTTTCTAAAGTGGGTGGTTAACTTAACTTTTACCGCAAAATCATGGTTTAGGCTAACTTAATTAGAGGGAAAAGAGTAAGATAGCGTGCGAGGCAGTACTCAGCTAGCAGAACAAAGATGTTTCTAGGGCCAGACCAGTTTGCGCAAGTAAGGCCTCACCCTGTGTGTGCGGTAGGCTGTTTACGAGTCACACCGTATCAGGAGTCTTTTTTGCAGCGCGGGCAAGTTTTATGCCGACGCAGTGTCAATCTAGCTGAAGTCGTTGTTCTGACCTCACATGGCATCAACTGACTTGACCTCTAATCGCATTTTTGTTCATCCAGTGTACTTGTATGCACAATTACACGATCTGAGATAGCACAGTTCACCGTCGTCGCCTTAATCAGAATGTTTTTTTCGTATGAGCTGAGCTGCATTGTTTATTTAAGTTGATCCTGCCCGGTTTGTTTACATTTACCCTAAGTGATTGCTATGCTTTCAAATAAAACAACCTGTATAAAAAGTGCTGCTGTTAGGCGGAAAAAAGTCTGGATCTAATTTCTCACTAATGTTACTTTTTCTTGCTCCCTTAAATTGCATGTACAGACGGTGCTGCTTACTTTTTACCGACGCTGTGAACGGGTGCATAGGAAAGGGGGGGGGGGGGAGATTTAAACCGAAAATGCGCATATTTTTATCACGACACCCTGGGAGTCGTGGCCGTGAAGATTGCCAACTGTCAAAATGGCTTGGTCATTATGGTGGCTATGGTGGAGTAACTGTTCGTCATCACACTCTTATTGATGTGAAATTCTAGTCGCCTTTGCAGAAACCCGGTACATATAACGAGGGCCGGGTCGTGTGTGGCACGCGTAAACGGGCTGAATTGGTTTTTCACCTACTGTACCCGCGCCGAACTTCAGTCGTCTGGCCGATGCCTGGTCACCGAAGGAACCTGGGTGAGAGAGGGAGCGAGTGCGTTAGATGCGGTGAAAGTCTACGTCAGTATAAATTAATCCGCCAACAGGTCATCCGGAAAACGCTCTCTTGTGACTGTCAATACAACCACCGACTCTCTTCGCTTCGACTGACTTCACACTGGGGCGTGTCAGCCGGCCTTCACTTTTACTGTCTCTCGATCGGGATCTAGCCCCTCATAAAATCCTACTCATTCCCGATTGCTCTGTAGCGCATGCAAACTTGTACTTGATGCACCTGTGATCAAGCCTGATCTAGCCGACCTCGATGATGTCACGGGTGGTATCTTTCTGTGCGTGATGATTTGCGGCAGCGCATCTAGGAAACTCAACCTCTTCTCTTTTCCAGCGATGAAAACTGAATACTGATGGTCCAAAACCGCTTCTATGTCCTTACGAACTGTGTCGTGCCAGATCTTGAGTTGACATCCTCTTCGATCTTTCGAGCTTCTGCTGCTGCTGCTACAGTTGCTGTGAGGGTTTCTGATTGTAATCGCTCCTCGCCTCTTTTGTAATAGCCTCCTCCTGAAGATGCAGAAGTCTCCGAAGAGGGCGACTCCACCGTCACTAACTGCCCAATCACCGAAGCGACCTCTTCGCCTGATGCTGCAGCGGCCCCCCTATCCACGGCATATTTGCACGCGCAGTTGGCGATCTTCTATTACGCCATGTGCAACTACCGCCTGGCCTACCAGTTCACGATACTGGCGATGGACGAGATCGGCGGGCTTGCCAGTCTTGACGACCCATCCACTGCGTCACCCCACCTACACCCGTCTGTCGTCGTGGAGGTGCTGCGCATTGCCTGCCGTGTATGCATCATTCAGCGCAAATATGCGCTGGGTATGCGCATCATCCGACGGGCCATTTCTTACGCCAGGTAATAATGCGTGCGATGTACGCTTCAAAAGTAGTTACGTATTCTTTATGTATATACCTTTATATTGATTTCATAATGCCCGGAAAAGGAAGAAGAAGACGGGCAATTCCTGAGGTTAAATTATATTTAGACGGTCTTTTCGAAAGCATTCTTGCTTTTATCGTCAGAGCGTACTGTCTTTTCTTCTGCCGGGGTCGAATGCTTGTGTCTTACCGCTAGCCTCGTGCCATATCTGTGCCTGATGGACGCGCGTCCATCGATTTCACGGATCGATTACTGGTGGCTGTTTGAGTTGTTCTCGCCCTCGCGAGCGCCTCCATGCGAAGACGTACCATCGTTTCCATCTTCGCTCGCGGCTACCGGCTGTCAGCCCTGCGTATCTACCTTCGCCGACATTTTGCTCCGCCCTGAGTGCAAGTTAGCCTTGTGCAGAGCGCCTGCTAGGCGGGATGAAGGTCTATGGCTCTGTTAAGTGTGCCAGTCGAGGACGAATGTTCTAGCAGAAATCTGGCCATATTGTCATTGTCTCGGCCTACTACCCTTGCTTTCTCAAAGGCGAACGTGTGATTCTTCTGCTGTACCTATATACAGAAGACGAGCAAACGTTTGCTGGGACCAATAATTGCTGTGCCCGACGTCTCGAACTCTCACACGAGCTCATTGTCAAGAAATAAAACACTATATAGCTCACTGTGTATTTAACTCAGCTCTGCCAGGAGTGAACCTCATATTTGCCATCGATTTGTTCGCGCAACGCGAGATTGATATGCGAGATCGATATGCTTATTAATAGCATCCGCGTGCGAGTGCCATGCTTCCCTGCAACAGGCATGATATTTAGTGGCACAAAATTCTGCATACCTGCTCGAAGGGTTAATCAGTTAGAATTGGAAACCCAGTTTGAAAACCTGTTTAACCAAACTTACGAATTAAAGCCTATCTCAACTGAAAGTATCCAGCATTTAAAATCGACACTGGTGATTCGCAGTTACCAGTTCTTGAATCAGAGACCAATCAGTCGCGAAGTGCTGTCAAAAGCACACATGGAAAAGTTAAAGCAATTGCGAGAAAATAAATACATCCTGATTACTAGACCTGATAAAGGAGCAGGTGTCGTCATAATGAACAGGTCGGATTACCTTCGAAAAATGCATACTATCTTGTCAGACCAGACGAAGTTTAAGAAAGTAGACAAAGAGAGGGATCGCACACTTGACTGACCGCCTGAGAAGACTCCAAACGGCATGTTTCATAAGTGACCGTGACCTCGAACGTCTCCGGCCAGTAGGTACGCATATCCCTAGCCTGTATAGCCTCCCAAAAATTCACAAGGCTGGCCTGCCAGTTCGTCCGATCTTGGACATGCGTAGCTCGCCCTACCATACGATAGCCAAGTGGTTAGCGGATAAACTCAAACCGCTGCAGCAGCAACTAGCACCACGGAGCTATCAAGACACGTTCACATTTATTGACGACATCAGGGACATAAACCTTAATGGCATGATGATGCTCTCCTTAGACGTCTCGTCGCTATTAACGAACGTCCCGGTCGTGGAAACAGTAGATTAAATCTGCGACTTCCTATTGACAAATCAGACAGAAGTAGGAATTCCAATAGAAGCCCTGAAGGAACTTCTACTAAAATGCACATTCAATGTGCAGTTCCTTTTTGATAACCAACTATATCGACAGATGGACGGCGTCACCATGGGCTCCCCCCCTTGGGCCTCTCCTAGCAAATATCTTTATAAGCAAGCTGGAGAACTTTAAACTTAGCAACCAGATTCATGAATTTAAATACTGCGGTCGCTACGTCGATGAAATCTTTGTTATCGCCCCAGCAGACACTAATATAGGCTCGCTTCTAAATACTGTCAACCAAGCACATCCCTCCATAAAGTTCACATTGGAGATAGAAAGGGCAGGTTTGCTTCCGTTCTTGGACGTTCTCCTAAGCACACGACCTGATGCTGGCCTCCGAAGGAGCGCTTATAGAAAGAAAACCTGGTCCGGAGAGTACACGAACTGAGAAGAAGAAGAAGACTCGATCGCTGGGACAATATGTTTATTCGCCTGACGTTTCGATATCCGTCGCGGATTCGTCATCAGAGACATGAGTAGCAGAAAGGTCACGAACTTTCACAGCTTCGTACCCATCTAGCAGAAGCGTTATATAGTCCGCTTTTAACGCAAAGGGCTAGAAAAATCTGCTCGGACGATACTATCGAAAGAGAGCTCATGAAGATCCAGCACCTGCTTCGAGAGAATGGGTACCCTGACAAGTTTATTCAGAAGAACATGACGGAGAGAGAACGCAAACCCTCAACACCCACCGTGGAAAAGAAGACCCTTTTCCTCAAAGTCCCCTTTCAAGGGGACGCGGCAAGTGAACTGTTAAGCCGACGCCTTAGCCAAGCCGTATCACGAACCTTCCCAGCGGCGAAAGTTCGGGTGTTATTCTCAACAAACCCGGTCCTACACGGCGAAGGTAAGGATAAGCTGCCAGCCCAGACCACTTCCATGTGCATTCACTCATTTACTTGTTCCTGTGGAGCAGGTTACATAGATCGCACGAGCCGGCGCTTATCCAAGAGGATACGGGAGCATCTGCCAGCATGGCTTAACAAAGGCGAAGTCAGGGACATCATATGGTGGACTCTGGACACCGTGTTATAAGTTTGTGAATGCAAACAAAAGTGGTCACATATAGCCATTTTTGAACTAGTTATTATTCTTCTTCTGTCTGCTCCGTTTCTTAATAACGCGTAATCCGAGCGTATAGTTTATAAAAAGTATATTTATTCATGACTGACATTTAGTAAGACCTATTTTAAATTGCTTTCACGGTAACACATATGGACACTTTGCTTATCCGCCGTGTAAGTAATGTGGTAAAAAAATGCCATCAAATCTTTTTGTCACTGCATTTCTGCAAAAAACTTCACAGATTAGCTAAACATTATTTTAAAACATAAACCATTCCTTGTTTTTAAAAATAACTGCGATTCCTTCAAATTGGATTCACTTACTGAAAAATTTTGAACAAACTTTTCCACTTCAGGACGGTATATGTTTGCATTTATTTGTTTATTTTGGATTTCCTCCATAGTATAATGTACGTTAGTTAAAAGTTTGGTTCGGTCCTACATAATAGCATAGGAACTTCCTACTATCAGTTTCGTCAAACTTAATGCCCATTTGCTCTTAATAAACCTTAGCAAAATTGCTATTTTCCTAACTAGAAGGCTTTCTCAGGATTAAATCCACTCAATAAATCAAAATAATTAGACCAAATATTTGCTAAACTACGAAGTCAAATGTTGTCATGAAAATTGCATGATTTTGAGCCCATATGTTCCACTGTGTTTTGGAGTACAACCGAACACATTCTTGATACACACCTGTGCAGATTAGTCAGTTTAGTTCTTGAAGCTGTCGGGCAATTCAGGCGGCGGTATGACATTTTTGTTAACTTTGGCGGAATTTAGAGACAGGAAAGCTGCTGATTTGTGACAATGCACTGAGAAGCTTACAAAAGCTGCAGGAGTAGTGTTATGTAGCAAACTGTAGGCAGGTATTTGCCTTACTAGAAGAAGTAATCAGTCACACTGAAGACATGTGTAAAATGCAAAATGCGAAAACCAATTAGACGTTTATGAAACAACAAAAGATTACGAATCTGTTTGGACGAGCCTAACAAGTAGATAGCCTGCGCAAGCAGCCGCGCGCACACCAGGCTATCGATCGGCCATAGGCAGCAAAAAAAATTGCAGTCAAATCAATCTATAATTCAAAATTTAAGCTGAATTTCAGTCGCCGAGTCCCAGCCAAAAGCTGATTGGCTCGCTGGACCTAGCTCAGTGTCGTTTGTTGCCCTAATGTTGTTGTACCTATTCTACACTTAAAGATTTGCTCTGACTTGCTGTAACGTGCCTGTCTCTCTGCCTCTGGCCAACCGGTCTCTTCTCTGTCTCACTTTTACGGGTTTTTTGGTTCGGTATTCGTGTTAATTAAGTACCAGGCGCGGGTCATAAAAGAATCAACTCCAGCCTACCTGCCTACGGCCGACCTGACTCCATAACTGATGTGGTAACCGTGTCGACTTCTTTCTTTGAGTTTTCTGTGATCTTTGACCGTTTACTCTTGAGCTTTTGGACCCTTTAAATTACTTTAGTTCTTGCTCTCCGTAAATGGAGCCATTTTTTTGCTGAAAGTTTGATATTATCATCAAAATAAAGCTATCATCATCATCATCAGCCTAAGGTGTATTACAAGTAGTAGTAGTCTAGTAGTCGCCGGTTATTAAGACAACCTCCGGCCCAGACCAACTTGGGCTTAATAAGCGGCGGGAGCATTAACCGGAGAGCCCTAGTTCTTGATTAGCACACGCAGGATAGGCATTATACATTACATACGTACTATATTATGTGTAGAGCTTGGTTATGTACAAGAAAAGATAGCTGTTTGTCTGTATTTTACGTAATAACAAAAACAAACAAAAATGATTTGCGACACGTTTAAAAAAGCCGTCTAGTGTCAGTTGTTTTGGAGGAAACTTCACTCGCAAGTGCTCTCTTATGTCCTTCTCCAGGCATCAGAAATCGTCGAATTTCGTAAAATCTGCTGCCTGTAGACCGCGTTGCAGAGTGTAGAGTGCAGCTCTCATCTGTGCAGCAATGGGAACTGGCTCTTCGTCGTCGTCGTCGTCCTCCTCCTCATCATCATCCTCATCATCAACAACAACTTCCTCATTTGCTTCTCCTTTATTCTTAACTTCTACCTTCTGAATGATTTCATTGACCAAGTTCTGCTAAAAATCTTTCTCGCTTGTTTAATCAGTGACTTGAACACTTGCATCGATGTCCACCCACTTAAGAAAATGAGAATCTCACTCTATCCTGTTGGCAAGCAGGGCTTTGTAGCCGGCGACTGGGCTTATTAGCCGGCGGATTTTGCTATTTAAAATTCCGTCCCAAGCTGATTTGGACTTCATACGCGGCTGGGCCTATTAACCGTTGGCTTAATAACCGGTGCCTACTGTAGTAGTCTTTACGTCAAACCTTATTTCTCCACTTTTTCTTCTGTTTGTTCAAAAACATTTCGCGGCTGGTCGGGGCTTAGTACCTGCGCGATGTCCAAATAACAGGCACGTGACTGCGCGCTGTTAAAACTTTATGCCTTTCCCTTCCCCCTCCCCCCCTTAGAAAACATCTCGGGCGGCAGAATGTCACCTACGCCAATCTCCTGCTAGAATACGGCTGCCTGCTGCTGAACATGGACAAGACCCACAGGGCTGCGAGCATCTATCGGGTAACTATACCCTCTCCCGGCTTTCCTCTTTCCGTTTAAAATTTCACTGTCTTGTCGCCTGTTCGTCTGCACGGGCAGAATACCATTTCAGGAGGAGAGGGTGCAGACGAGGGGACAGAAGGCATATGGCCCGGCCATTCCCCCCTTCTCCCCCTCTCCCCATAGCAATATCACAATGACGTCATAATAGGTGATTTCCGAAATAGCAGCAATTACTGACGTCCAGCGAACTTGTTGAAACAGACAAGGCAACCTGAGAGACGGAATTTGTAGCCTACGCAACTACAGTGGAGTCCAGTTAATGTGGACACCTCCGTTCCAGGCCAACTGTCCATATTAACCGGTTGTCCACATTAACCGTGTCCACATTAACTGGACTCCACTGTACTATGGAGAAATTCCGTTCCTGGCCAACTGTCCACATTAAGCGCTTGTCCACATTAACCGGACTCCACTGTACCAGCATCCGATGCGAGAACTGATAGTCACTTGCTAACGCATCTACCTATGAACAACCTTAAGCAAATGTGAAATTTAATAGGCATATAAAAAGTACTAGTGATTTTTATAGATATACCAACGATTTTAAAAAGCACCGAATTCCAAAAAGGCAATCAATCGCTGTAAGTGTGCCTGATAATTGTGCATATAATTGTTGGCTAAAATCTTATACGTACAGTTTTGTGTGCATTAGGAAAACTTTCATCTCATCAAATGTCCATATTTATATTTCCTCTATTGGATTACAAGTAGCTGCAGCTGGTTCTTGAAAGTCACGCGAACATTTTACGAATTCTCAATGTTTCAGGGTGTTTTCCATACATTTAGATTTTTTGAATATTATTAATTATGCAGACGGTGGTTTTGACTATATTTGTACACCCACCCAAAATTAACATCCACAACAAAAAACGGGTAGTGATATACCTAAAATCAATCAAAAAACTTCCTGTGATAAGTTATCTCTAAAAAGCTAGGGACTATCGATGTAAATCACCTTTTTTCCAATGGACTGTCAACGTAAAAATGGGGAACTTTGACCGTTTTGACTTTTCTAGGCTTGGTGATATGTTTTTCGCACAGAAGAGCGAAAACTTAATATCCTATCTGTTCCGTTTGTTAATTAAGCCTTGGCGGAAAATAGATTAGACCAAGAGTATCTCACCACATGATTTATGTTTTAAAAATTGGTTTCCTTGTGGATCTACACAGTAAACTGCACGCATTTTTGTTTACTATCCTGAAGTTTCGATAAGGTAAAAGGAAAACGGTCAGACAATTTTATTTCTGCGTTTCAGGACAAAATCTCTAAAAATTATAGAAATTTTTTTTTCAATCGGAGTATTTCTTTGTTTCTGAAAAGCAATGTGATTCCCAACGTTTACTACGACCTGCTTTTACTAAGTGATGATCAGCTTTTCCGGTTCCGGTAGAGCTATATTAAAAATGTTTTCCTACTTTTATTGGTGTTCTTTTATAACACAACGGACGAAAACGAGGTTTTGTTCCGTCTAAGTAAATACCACAGTTAATTTCTTTCAATTCCAATTTCGTTTGCGTTCCTTCAATATAAGGAAATAATATACAGTTTTCCTGACTACAAGCGCTTATGAGCATCAAATCCGCCCACATATATAAAAAATAACAAGATTTAGTATACGCTAAAGTACTAACGTGAACTTCGACCACGGCTTTGCATAAGCGAGGTGATTGCGTAATGAGAATAAAATTATAAATGTCTTTATTGACATGCTGGACATTTCGATGAGTACATATAATAGTTTTTTGCAAGTAGTCGGTCAGTAAGAAACTATTTAAACAGAAGGTTGTTTGCAAGTGTTAATACATTTAACTGCACAAAATCTCAATGATTAGTAAAGCTGATTGTTATGTTATAAAAGTTCTCGTCGAAGAATTCAGCATTTGAAAGCTCACACATACTTGCTAATTCCTCTTGTAAATTCTAATTTTACAAGTAGATAAAAAGTCAGATTTCGTAAGATTTATTTGTTGTTAGCGACCTGTTTGTGGTCCAAGTCAAACAGTTTTTAAGGGTGGCCAGTATTGTTTATTAAAACCCTTTTGTTTACCTTGCTAGGCTTCAAACAAAAAAACATGTTCCTAGGCGCAAACTAAGACTAGGACACCTTTTAGTATACACAAATAACAAAAACGTACGAGCCCAGACTTCTACTCAGCTTAATCTTCTTGAATCATATTATGCACACGCGAAGGTCATTTCTGAATTTGGCTAAGCTAATTAGTAAAATATAGTGCATTTAAAGTGCCTGGAATTGATAACATAGCTTACGGTTTACAGAAAGTAATGACAAGAAAAGTAATGAGTAAGCTATAGATTGCTCAGCAGCCGGTCAATCCCAAGGGTAGCGCAATAATGCATGCTTATTTTTGTCAGTACGCTATCTTTTCTCCAGTAATAGTTAACAATTTAAAGAACTGGCTCTTCTCTCCTATCTCCATTTGAGGACTATTTAAAGCAGGCTATATACAGTCGATAACGCATCTCATGAAACCTAGATCAACGCTTTGAAATGTTATTCCTGTTTCAAATGATTGTAGCATAAATCCATCTAAAAATAGTAATATAACCCCCCTTCAGTATACCGTTTATCCAATGTACGTCTTTTCACCTAAAGGCAATACCTAAATATTGCAGGATGTTCCTCAGGCTGCGGTGGTCAAATACATCCACGCTTTGTTCATCGTCAGCACCTAAAGCCCAGCATTCAAATCTACAGTAGGTTACATATCTAATGAAAGGTTGGAGATTGGGGGACTTAACACACACATGAGGTTTGTTATTTAGTTCATTGGGTTGACTTGAGGCGAAAAATGATGTTTAATAGAATTTAATTCCGTTCAGGTCAGTATGGTGGAGGTGAAAATGGATGAAATCCAGCGTTTGTTGATATCCGAGAAATTTCTTATGCTATTAGACGTTGCGGAAAAGAACTTCTTGTTAGTACATGTTGCACTATAAACGAACACTCATGAAGAGCAGGAACTTTTTAGTTATATCTATTCGCAAAATGGAAAACTTTTTTTCGAGTCTTTGATATTGAGGTAAGTGTTATTATGGGATCACGCATTATTTTTGGAAAAAGAAGAGCGAAATAAGTTTAAAAAATTCTATTGTGCTAATTTGCCCAGTTTTGTACCATAAAATTGAGTAATAAATGTTAAAGGCTGTTTCTTGCTATAACCTATTTATAATATAAATTGTTTATTTGAAGGGTTGGAGGCAAGGAATGCGAATGAGGACTTTCTTAGTATATAGTAAATAAATCGATTGTACAATCAATAAAAAGTTGAAGACAGTTAACATAACGCACATTTGAGTGAGTTGTCACGAGCCATTGTGATACAGTTTTCTCAAAAATCACCGTTGATTTTATCGCCCCTCTGTCTGCATTCGTTTTTGTAGAACTGACCCTTAAAGTAACCAAATATACTGAAAACTGTTCTGATTTATATAGAAAGGTTAGTTCTTCCATTTCCAACAGAAGATTTGTCATAATTTGTAGGGGAATAAATAAACTGGCCAAAATTTCCCATTCTGATCTTGACTCAATCTTCAAAATAAATAAAGTAAGCAGACATCCGACGCCAAAATATATAACTAACGCTGTCTTTCAAGAGATAACTTGTTACAGAATTTTCTAAAATCAGTCTTAGGCATATTCATTCATGAATTTTGTTGTGGACCTAGATTGTTCTCGGCGATGAGTTAACGTGTTTGGGTGGTTCAGAATCCACGACACACAAAGAGAGCTGCATAAGAAAGAATGTTTAAAGGCTCGTTATTAAGGTAAATGCTTTTAAGATATATCTTATTTCGAAGGTTTTGATGAGCACGTAAAATAAAATCATTATTAATTGTCAATTGACTGAAGCCAGTGAAAATCGTAAAGTCTTAATTAGAATTTCAAGGTATTTAACGCTGTCTACTTCAAGTTAATGGCCATTAATCTCCGGGTGCGCCTTATCCTTGTGTGTGTGTCGTAGCCCATAGTTGGATCAGGAATCCCCGCCGGAATCCAAACTGGGAGTAGTTGGGAGACGGAGAAAAGCCGCGACCTCGACCGGCTTGAGCCACAGGTCCGCGGGAGTGAGGTGGGTGCCTGGCCGAGAACTGCAGGCGAACAGATGACGGCAGTCATGCGGCGAGACGCCGCAGTCAGGACAGCAGTCGGGTATGGATGGGTCGAGTCGGTGCTGGTACTGGCGAAGGAGCATACAGTAGCCTCTGCGTAGCTGCGCCAGAGTACAGCGAGTGACCCTCGGGAGATGTCGTTCCGAGGCCGCGATCGGAGGTGGATAGCCACCCAAAAGGACCGGGAGACGATAACCTCGTTTCTCCTCGACAACGAATCTCTGGTGGAGACGCTGGAAGCCTGTCTTGGTGGCAGAGCTATCAACAGGTAGATCCGCGAGAGACGAGGCAACAGCTTCCTTGTGGAGTGCTCGAATAGACGGCCGGACGTTGCGGCAGGGCTCGGGAGCGGTGCAACGGTGATGATTGGGATAGCCGGGTTGCGAACAAGTCCACCAGAAATGCTGGCTAAGGAGAGTGTTGTGATGGGTGACCGGTAGAACAGAAGCCTCCGCATGAAGATGATCTATAGGCGACATTTTATAGCAACCCGTGATCGTGCGGAGGGCAGCATTTTGGGCTGACTGGAGGCGGCGGAGGCTGGAAGAGCTCATCGTAGGAGACCAGATTGAGGCGGTAGGCCATCGATCTCGGCTTCGCATTCGGTCGTGAACGCTGCCCAATTGGCTTTCTTGAAATTAATGAAGTGCCGGTTGGGGGCCTTGATACGCTCGGCGGCGGTGGCCAATTCGACCACAATGGGGAGGTGGTCGCTACCCAGGCTGATTTCCGTGTTCCACATGGTGGAGGCTACCAGACTGTGACTGGCGAGGGAAATATCGGGCGAGCTGGAGGCGCCGTCGGTCGGGAGCCGCGTTTGGCTGTTCTCGTTGAGAACGGCAAAGGGGCGTGTTCTATTTCATCAGCCAGAGCATCTCCTCGGGGGTCGGCTGCCAAGTTAGAGCACCATAAGTCATGGTGAGCGTTGAAGTCACCTAGCACCAGACTGTCTCCAGAAGGTAAGTAGGGAGCGATAGAGGCGGTGAAACCGGGAGAACAACTGGAAGTTGGAGGGATGTACACGTTCACGACGGTTAGCGGTGCCGGGCCAATGTCAAGGGAAATCGCCAGTACATCCGTGGGATCGGCTCCAAGCAGGGGAAGCTGGTGATGGGCAATGGATTTGTCCACCAGGAAGGCCGAACCTCCGCCTTTGTTGCGGCCGCGGTCGCGACGGACAATCGTGTAATCGGCACAGAAAGGGACCTTAGTGGAGTTAGACCACTTTGTCTCTTGGATAGCCGCCACAGCTATGCTGTGCGAGCGCATGAAGGCCAGGAGCTGGTCAAGCTTCCCAAGGAGGCCGTTGGCGTTAAATTGTAAGATCTTAAGACCAGGTGGTGAGGCAAGGTCGGAGACCAGAGGATTTGGGTTCAGGACTGGACGGGCTGGAGGCATGGAGATCGGTGGGGGCACGGGACAGCTGTGAAGGCGGGCGACCAATCGGCAGCCGTGGCGAGGCCACTGCAGCGGAGATGGTACCAGCCATTGCAGGAGCCGCAACAAACAGACCAGTCGCGGCGGCCCAGACGGACTCGGCAGAACGAGCAGTACCAGAGAGGTTCAGGGTTGGCCTCGATTCCGGCGGCGAGGAGGAGGAGTCGGAGCAGCGTGGCCGGGAGGGGCTGTTCCGTCATCAAAAACATGGATTGGGCGGAGGCAAGAGTTGATCCAACGTAGGGAGATGGGTGTAGCAGACCTTGGCCGCCGGTAGGGCGGGTGGGAACGCGATTCGTAGACGCATCTGCTGTGGTTCCCTTATCCTTGTCAGGGATACAGCTGGAGAATAACCTAGTCTTTTCGGTATTTATGGACATGCCAACTGACATGACAATCTTATTCCCCCGCGACACTACAGACTGTAGACCATCAAAGCTTGAGGCTAGCAGCGCAATATCATCAACATAGTTGAGATCAGTCAGCCGGCGTCTGGGTGCAAGCTTAACACGGTCTTCTTTGTGTAGGGCATTCCCGAGAATCCAGCCAATGACGTAGTTCGACTGAATTGGCGACTTGACGCAGCCCTGTCGGACACCAGACAGGAGTTTGCCCGGTTGAGAAAGATTTTCGTGGACCATAACTCGTGCGGTGGTGGAAATATAGTAGGCCTTAAACATGGCAATGGTTTGGTTTAGTTCCATTACTCACCTTGGACTCACGGTGGATGGAATCGCACGTGGCGGCAAAATCGACAAAGTTGACGACCGTCTTGACGATTGTACGATCTACGTTCCCATAAAGAGATGAGCATCCCATTCTAAACGAACACGAATAGAGAGCTAATTTGATGGTAGCACCACCACCACCACTAATGGCAGCGGAATGGCTAGAGCACCCACCTAAGGATTGAAGCTCTGCTACGATGCTTACTAACAATAAATCCGCTGTAGATGCCCTACAGAGCTTCGGGACAGGACAGGACCTGAAGAAACCGTAAGCACCACAATGGATGCATGTCCTAGAGAGAGCCACAGCAGAATAGAGTGTGGAACTCGCGTGGATTCCCAGCCACGTGGGTATTCCTGGGAACGGACAAGCAGACGCTGAAGCATTAGCGGCCAGGGGTGAACAAATGATGCCCAGGCCACGCATGACACATGAACGCGGCCGAAGGACGTATACGTCCTTCATCAACTGGGACGAAGAAAGGAAAATGACTCGGCTAGGTAGAAGGACTGGTGAGATTTAGGACCGGACATTTTCCAAAGCTGATACACATCAGGGGCTGGTACCAGCTGACTGATGATTCCACGTGTGCAGCCTGTGGGGAGAAAGAGACCAGTGAACACCTGATGGAATGCGCAGCCGAGATGGTCGCCAGAGTTCAGGAGTTTGGTGTCGACTACAGCCTGAGAGCGCCGATCGACCTAACCGTCCGAAGACTTTCTGCCACAGTCCGGTATCGGAAGAAGATCCAGAAGCTGTGGTTCCAAACCCACTTACCTTACAATTGATCCTGCAACAACAACAACCACCACCACCGTCATAATAACCCTTCTCCTCTGTCCCTTCTTTCTCATCTTCATCTTCTTAAAATTATGCTTCGTAGTAGGAAGCAGGTCCCTATCGTGGGATGGGGATTGCTGCCGTACATGGTTAATTACTGCTTCTGACCGCGTTGTGTATTTTGATTATTCTTGCTGCAGGTCACACAATGTTGCCTCGTTATGCTATCTTCCGGCGAGCCGTACGTTGTTTGCCTAGGACAAAGAAGTTGTTATCCTTGATGACCATGATTTAAATAGTTGGATGCATTCGTAGAGCAAACTGGAAATTAGAAAACTGGCTCACAGTCCCACGACTAGGGCGCCTTCTGTTTACCCTCCCCCTGTCAAACTTATATCTGATGCTATGCCTCCAGCCTGTCCCAATTGTCCATGAATCGTCAATACAAGCGAATATAGGAGTCCCAGGAAGTGATTAAAAAGGAGAAAAACTCGATCGCTGGGACAATACTTTTATTTGCTTGACGTTTCGACATCCGTCGCGGATTCGTCATCAGAGACATTAGCATAAAACAGTAACAGATACGGGTAATACATGAACAAGAGTTTGCAGTATTTATAAGATACGGTCCTTACTGCAATGTTTGTATGCTTGCAGTAATGACTGTATCCTATAAATGCTGCAAATTTCTGTGCATGTTTCCCGTTTCTACTGCCGTTTTATGATAAAGTCTCTGATGATGAATCCGCGATGGATGTCGAAACGGCAGGCGAATAAAAGTATTGTCCCAGCCATCGAGTTGTCTTCTTCTTGTCCGCGAACCCCCTGTTAACGGCTGCCCTTTTTTTTCATTATCTTTCTTTATCTACCCTTCATTTTGAAGTACTCATGATCGAAAGTAAAAACAAGTGTGGGAATTAGAAAACGCTTGCTTCCGGCCGGCATCTATCCCTTACATTTTCGTTGTCTTCTCGGCCGTGGGGCCCTATATAATTCAGACGATCTCTGTTTTTCAAACTAGCAAATACCTTTCTACACCATTTCCTGTCTAGAAAAAGCTGTCGCAAATTCATCGTTGGCCTAGAAAAACCGGCCATGAACACACATTAATCTCTACATCTCTCCAGGGTAACTCCCCCCACCTACGAGAGCGGTCACGAGTTTAACTTCGCAGCTGCGCGGGCAATCGCGCGCGCCGGCAACAAGACAGATCGACAATTGGTAGAAGCCTGGTTTTGGGATAAGAACCTATTCAATCGATTTATCGATCTGGTGCCTGCATACATCGCCCTGTGCAGAAATCTTCGGACTGACGGCACTGGTGGTTGATTGGCCCCTGCCTCCTATAACTGCTGCTTGTCTTTCGTTGAGGCCTTTTGTCTCTGACGCTGGACACTGGAATGAGCCCGAAAACTCTGACAAGTAAAATTATGATTCCGGTGATCGGCACACCTTCTCAGTCTCCACACATACATAGCGTGCGAAAATTTGCCTGAATTCGTGGTTACTCATAATTTGTAACTGTGTCTCGGTATGACAGAGCACATTTATTTTACGAATGAAATTCGTTAGGCCACTTTTGTCTGGATAAAATTCCCCCTTAGAAAATGTGTATAGCTAGCGTTTTGTCGGTTCGCCAGTGGCGGCGGTAAGCCCATTTACGCAGCGGGCATGTGACTGCCGTCGCGTGACTTCCGTTGTACGTCAGACTTGCGTTTCGTGAATTCCGTCAAATAGAACGCCTGCCCCTGTAGCCACGGCCTCGAACTAAGGCCATTTGTTGCCAACTTTTTTATTACGTTGTTTTTAACAGGGACCCTGAAAAATGACCGGTTTTTATGCGCGCACACATACGCACATGGCAAGTGACTGGATTCCCAAAGTAGGCCTAAATTAAAGGAAATTCACTGTCAGTTCGAACGCATCTACCGAAACACCAGACTTGTGAGGAAAAACCTCCACACTTTACTGAGAGCACCAATTACAATAGACGAGCTGAATCACGCAAAATGTCAAAAAAGTACGAAATATTACCCGCAAACCGACATCAATAAAAGGGTAAAGCCTTTAGATAGTAGTGAAAAACTTCAAGAAAATATGAGAGGTTCTACTACATTGGTCGGAAATTCCATCGGCAGGATTGCCTTATTGTGCTTCAAAAATATCGTTGTGTCACAATGAAAAAGTACTTTCTACTGTTCAGTAGCTCGACGCCAGACCTCGCCCAAGATCAGTGAACACCCCCGCCTTACTTACACGCGCCCACCGTTGGTACGGTAGGGGTTAATGATGATATTAAAAATGTACCTCAGTGACCTTGCCCAAGACCAGCAAACACCCCAAACTTCCCCGTGCCCGCCGTTGTTCCAGTGACGGTTATTGATGATAATAAACAATGTACGTCTGTGGCCTCGCCCAAGGTCAGCGAATACCGCCCTCCAACTTACACGCGCTCACCGTTGGTCTTGTAGGGGCATTTTCAATATCGTCACTAACCTCTACTGGAACAACAGTGAGCGCGACAAAAAACGGAATTTCGGGCTACTAAACAGTTGAAAATAATTTTCATTATGAGTTTGTCGAATTTCGACGTCCGGACTAACTAACGAAGCTCCTAGCGAGTATTATCCCAAAATAATAAGCACGTAACACGCAAAAGTGTCAAAAGGGATAATATTGAAGAAACGAGCACAACCGTAATAATTGTCGGTAAGTCCAGCTGCGTAGGTGTAAAAGTATTTATGTTCGCGTGTTTAGCGATGCCGTCTAATCATCAGCCAATCAGATTAAGGTGGAGGTATTGGCGTCAGCGTTCGCGAGGAATCGATTAGCTTCGGCGTACGCGCGGTGAGAGCGAGGGCGCAAAAGTGCAAGAGCGCGCAGAGGTAAGAGGATGAGTCAGCGCTGGACGCACGACTCGACAACGGTTTGGCAGATGAGAAGGGGGTGAATACGCGCAGCACTTCCAAATTCAGGCTGCCACAAGTCTACGGTATTTTTGAGGCCTCACAACGCAGTCCTGTCAATGAAATCATAACCGTACCACTCTGTGTATATTTTAGGAAATTTCCTTTCGCTTACTTTCTCCGTGTATATTTCTCGTATTGAATTGCAGTCAACTTCAGGCATTGCCCATTACCCTCACCAAATAAACTCAGCTCGTTTTTGAAATTCCGGCAGATGATTCGCAATTTTCACTGTTTGTCTTCGGCTGGTCAAACATGTAGATTTTTGTTTTGTGCGCTTATCAAGATTTCCAAAATGCGAAGGTATTTCGTTAGTGTGTCCACCGAAATTGTTATTTTTTGGTGATTTTCATTGACGTCATAGTTGTAGTCTCACGCAAGCATGCAAACGTATTGCGGAGAAAAGCAACCGTCTACAAGAAATTGGGCTAGATAATGTGCCTACGTTTTTTAACCTTTATAAAATACGTTGCCCCTTTAAGCAATGGTTTTACCAGTTATTTCGCGGACGAATATTTCCGTGAGATGCTTTTTTAAGGTAAGGTTAAGGTTGAAATGGGGGTCTTTGACCGGTCTTTTGGCGTTCCTGAAAATCAGTGGTAGCATTTCTGTATATTTTTCGGTATATTTTTTCTAGAAGTTCACTTTAGTCGGAAAACATTTTTTAACATCATGCCAAACATGCCAAAAACTAAAAAATCTTTCTGTGAAAATAGCTGACTCGCTGAACCGGTACTACTCCAGTTAGTTTAAGTATTTTTCAAATATGTGGTCATTCAACATTATCCAGTCATTAGTCACTTGAAGGGGTTTCTCACAGGTAAATGCGTAATCTCTGGCCGTGCGTAGGACTATATTACGTGAAATCCTTGTATATCTCCGTTTTTACCGTTAAAACAAATAGGATTTCGCTCGACTTCCCTAATCCTAACATATTTTCAACATTTGAAATAGCCATTTGACAATGGTGCTTTTCATGGTTGGTTTCCGTTTATTCGCAAATGGTAGGACACTATTGACAATTTAGAAAAAAGTACTAAATGCAGGCATTATTAATTAACTCCAAGCGAACAAAATTGCACAGCTGCTCAAGTTTTATTATTACAATTTCACAAAAAGTCTTGATTCCTAAAAATACTTGTGTTCTTTTTTCACTTCCCAGTTGACTAGCTTAGGCTTAAAACAAAACTTTAATTTTCAAGTGCGAACATTTTTGTTTGGCTCCGGCATCACGTGTCACGCGTCAGGTCACCTCCATTATTTCCTGACATTGTCACGCGTGCATTTGCTGTGCTGTGTAATTTACTATGAGTGAATCTGATCGCTCACAGCTAAAATACGGAAAGCACATAATATCTACGAGCCCGGACCAAAGCTCCTACCAATCGGCGCACACGTACGGGGAATATTGATTTTCTCAACGTTTAAGCATGTTAGTTTTTCGTTGCCTGATTTTTCTACGTCTGATGACGACTAATGGGTCCGTGTCGAAAATTGACCCGATAAAATTGCAAAATTTCCCAAAGACTTTTATTAGGATAAACTTTCTACTCTGCTTGCCTCCCCTCAACAGTTGGGTTTGGCAATCATTCTGGACTGCCTCCCGGGTGCCAGCATCATGGCGGCTCTCGCCCTGGAGGACATCGCGTACGCCTACTACGTGCTGGAGTACAGTACCGGGAATTTCGCCTATGCCATTGAGTGTGCTGATGTCGCCGGAACCCTCCTGAAGCGTCTTCAGTACGAGGTCTGTATGCAGGCGGCCTCTGCCAATCGCGTTAAAGGTAAGCCCATCTGCCCTGACAGCCAGCGTGATCTATCGTCCTCTATCTGTGTGTCCCAATGTGCTTCGTCGGTATTACCTTTCTTGTACTACATTGTCTATTTTGTCAATGTAATGGTCCCGTGGAAACCTGCCGCGCTAACTCTGCTTTCGCTTTGCCAGGGTTTACACTCAAGCCTTATCCTCTATTCCGCGCCTTACCAGCCTTTCCCACGTTATCGACCCATTCGTCGCTTCATACGCGCGTAAGCTCAAAATCAATCGATACTTCCGCGTCACCTGATTGGCGGCAGCCAACAGATTACTCATCCCACAGCCAAAACTTGACACGACCTAAATTTTGAACCTAAGCGGCTGGCTTTGTATAAGGCGCTTGCAGCGGCTACCTTTAAGCTACTTGGGCTCAGTTAAGTTGTTCCATTTCATTACCTCTGCCCAGACTTGCAGATTTCGGGGATCCTTCTGCTGCCGATACAACTACTTGCTACAGATCTATACATTTAACAAAACACCATTACTCTTGAACCCAGCATCACATACCCAGCGCCTAGTTCTACCGGTCGCCCATCACAACACTCTCCTGAGCCAGCAGTTCTGATGGACTTGTTCGCAACCCGGCCATCCCAACCATCACCGCTGCAACGCTCCTGAGCACATCTGCAGCGTCTGGCCGTCTATTCGAGCACTCCACAAGGAAGCTGTTGCCTCGTCTCTCGCGGACCCACCTGCCGCCAAGACAGGCTTCCAGCGTCTCCAGCAGACAGTCGTTGTCGATAAGAAACGAGGCTACCGTCCTCCGGTCCTTTTTGTTGGCTATCCACCCCCGATTGCGGCCTCGGAACGACATTTTCCCGAGGGTCACTCGCTGTACCCTGGCGCAACTACGCAGTGGCTACCGCATGCTCCTTCGCCAGTACCAACACCGGCTCGACCCGTCCATACCCGACTGCTGTCCCAACTGCATGACTGCCATCATCTGTTCGCCTGCAGTTCTCGGCCAGGCACCCACCTCACTCCCGCGGACCTTTGGCTCAAGCCGGTCGAGGTCGCAGCATTTTTACTTATCCCAACTGCTCCCAGTTTGGATTCCGGCGGGGATTCCTGATCCAACTATGGGCTACGACACACACACACACACACACACGACAGTTCCCCCGTCGATTTCGACGATGGGCACCACGCGCTCCAACAAGCCGCAGCAAACGCTGAAGCAAGTCGCAACTGACACAAAGGCGACCTGGGCATGCAATACGCGAGCGACAGCTAGCAGGAGCAACGCAGAGAACTGGCGCGAGGGAAAACAGGAGTTTAGGCAGACTTGCGCAGAATCTACCCACTTGCTCGCCACTCCCACCTCCGTATCCAGTGTAAAGACAAAGTCAATAAGACCGGGGATGAGGGAGGGTGTAGACGGCTGGCGCGATAAACACTCAGCACGCGCACACTTGACACAGCCATCTCGCTAGGTATGCTCCCGACTG
>JAYGXS010000001.1:5055429-5111087 GCA_036362985.1 Ligula intestinalis | reverse complement strand
CACGCGCACACTTGACACAGCCATCTCGCTAGGTATGCTCCCGACTGCGCGGGAGCGCCATAAAGGCCACATTAAAAGGGAGCCATTGCAACCTGACTCTCATTCCTCCCTCTCCTCCCGTACGCACACACAGACACACGCGTACAGAAGGAGCAGCTACGTAGGGGGTCCGAGTTTTCCCGTCAGTTGGCAGACCCTCCGAGCCACGGCTTTTAGCGCACCGTGATAGATTCAGACGCATTCAGATTTATTATAGTGAGGGAAGAATCGCGCCGAGGTCGACCTCACTCTCTCCCCCACCGCATAGTGACCGCCTAGCTTCTCGGGCACCCGCAGTGGGGCCTGAAACCCAATGGGAGCGCGAGCGCAGTCACCAACAGTGAATCAGGAGTGAGAGAAAGTGCCAGCGCCTTCCAGGCCGCAGGGACCGTGGTTGGCTGAAGACTGGCATTGCATGTGCATACAGACCATTGGATCTCAGAAGGGTGAGAGCAGCCCTGCATGAAGCCTGGGCCAACACCCTCCTGAGAGGGGTAACCAGTCAGTCAACGACTGAAAGGCACTACCACACACACACACACACACGCACACACACACACCCAGCGCATACTTGCGCTGAATGAACTAGAGAGAGAGGACAAACCATTCATTTCACTTTTGTACTTTTGTAGAAAGCCTTGTCATCGTGTAACATCATCCGTTAAAACAGTATAGGTGAGGACTTCACATTCAGCCTAGCGAATGTTCCCCTAAAATCGTGTTTGCTAAAGTCTCTCACAACTTCAGGCACTTTGATATTGTGGTAGTTTGAAGGCGCTTTTCGAAACAAGATTAGTTACTGTCTGACCATTATTGGACTTTTTTCATAACAGTGAACAGAGTAGTTTTGATTGCATTTCATCTCGTACTAGTCCTCTCTGAGATGATAAGTTACTTTTGTCTGGCCTGCCTGTGGAAACCAACTAAAGCGCAAATAGCTATTTCAGTTTCTTAAACCGTTTTCATTTCTAGGGAAACGATCGTTTTCGATTAATTCATCATCAGCCAAATACAATAATATAAGGGAGGGTAGAGTTACCAAAAGTTTAAGCAACCCATCTGTAGTAATTAGGGGAGAGGGGCTAGATGTGTTAAGGGATCAAAAAGGGCCAGATTGTAGTCATAATTAGGCACCAGAGAGGGGTAAGCTATGGAAGGGTTCAACAAATTAGTCGATTTCTCGCATTTTGTTGGGAGGTGTAAGGAGGTAAGGTGTCCTCCTCTTGTGACGGCGACGGTAACCTTGGAATGCTTGGTGTCACCGCTGCGTGGCGTGGGCGCACCTGCTATCGCTGAATCCCCATCTCCCAATAGGTTAGTCAACAAATTTATGAAGAATCACCAAAATTGGGATTTCCGACGGCTGCGGAGGAAACCTTATTTCTTACATTGCCTTTTGGAAGGGATCCAGGTAGCGAACTTCTACAGCTTTGCATGGACGCCGCAATCGCACGCACGTATCCAGCAGCGAAGTTAAGATAAGTATTTTCAAGCGCTTCTCTTCTTCGTCTTGAAGGCTAGGAAAGACTTCCGTTCCAGACCTCTTTAATATGTGCCTACAACTTTACATGCTCTTGTAGGGTAGGTTATATTAGTCGAACAACTAGGTGGCGATGCAAGCGCATGCTTAGTAGGAAGAGGTGGACTTCTGCCACAGGAGCCTTAGTACCTGTACAAACGCCTTCTGCGTGCATAAAATCGGGTTAGTGAACCGTGTACCACCTGCCTATGCCGTCGGAAGTATCCATTGACTTAGGAACTTGGGATGTTTCGCCGGTACTATATACATCACTGGAAACGCTTGGTTTACTTCTACCTGATGACCACTGTCAATCGAGTGAGCCAAACTCGTGCTAGATGTTGACTGTACATCGCCCCTGTTCAGCCAAGCAGGATGGTGTTCTCGCATGCGCTTGCATCGCCGCCTGATTGTTCGACCAGTATAACCTGCCCCACAGGAGCATGCTCATTTGTAGATAAATATTGAGAGGTCTGGTACGGGAGTCTTTTCTTGTTTTCGAGGCGAAGAATCGTAGTGCCTGAAAATACTAA
Organism: Ligula intestinalis; assembly: GCA_036362985.1. Taxonomy (NCBI): domain Eukaryota; kingdom Metazoa; phylum Platyhelminthes; class Cestoda; order Diphyllobothriidea; family Diphyllobothriidae; genus Ligula; species Ligula intestinalis. The sequence goes on along the minus strand of JAYGXS010000001.1, from coordinate 5,108,996 downwards.
TCTTAAATTGGTTGATAGATACGTGCGCGCTATTGTTTTGTTCATGCGAAGCTGTAGGGGTTTGCTGGCTGGATGCCCGTGAAAAGGAAATGTAAGAAATAAGGTCGAGTGAATAAAGATACTCAGGGTCAAGAGCCGGCAGCCGCGAGCGATAAGGTGGAAACGCTCTGAAGGCACATGATCGACGTGACACATCGCATGGAGGCGCCCGCGACGGCGCAAACAATTCAAATAGCCACGAGCAATCGAAGTGTGGGCATTAGGCACCGTTATAACACGCGTCTACCGGTCAGACACTCATTTGACGCCAACAGAAGAGCAGACACTACGCTCTGACGATGAAAGTGAGATTTTTTTCGAAACGTCAGCTTAAGTTCAATATGGCCTCAGAAATTGTCTCTTCTTTTTCTTTCGATTTCGGGGATGATGAAAACAATGTTATGTGTGAACCTCGAATATTTGCGCATTTTAAATAAGTTTTCAATCTCAGCCGTCTGAACTTCCAGTTTTGTCGGACGTTCCTCCATAATTTTGTTGACTATGTTATCGGGAGGTGAAGAGACAGCGACAGCAGGTGTTCCCACGCCATGCAGCGTCGACAGCAAGCATCTCCAGGCAACCTACGCCGTCAGAAGACGCGAGATGAGGACGACAGAACGACATGAGCCAATAGTCAGACCCCTTCCCGTCCCCCTTCCCGTTTGAGCAGAATCTGACTCCTTTGATACTACTGATTGGTTGCTTAAGCTTTTTTTATACTTAACCCTCCGCTATATTGTTTGTATTTTGTAATTTTGTTTTGGCGACGCAGATTTCTTGCTTGCAAGCTATCCTGCCTGATTTTGTGCACACAGCTCTAATTCTGGAGGAAATCGCCCTGGACGATAATGACCCCAGTCGCACAAAGTCCTACCTCTACACAGCTCGGGATCTACACCTGCAGTCCTTGGATCTCTGCGAACGCGTAGGTCTTCTTTTGGTCGTAGCTAGCCCCCCTTTCCTCCCCATTTTTCTTCGCGCTCTTACTCTGCCTCGGGCACTTTTATTTTCCAGCCGGCACCAGCCGAGCCCTGATGTTTATTCATCTGCTAGAATAATCATCCCCCCAGCGGTAAAACCCCTCGCCGCGATTGTAGCTATCTGACGAATAAATTACTGAAGTAGGGTTGCAGAATTGATTATCGTGCAGCCTAATCTCAAGATATTTCAGTCAGTTCAGGATGCCGGCTTTTGAATCAGTTTCTTTCCGAGCGCCCATAGGAAGTCTATTCTGCAAAAAATGGCTACATACGTACAGTAGGGCTCCAAATTCATGCAAAATACCGAAATATTGTGAAATATCCATACTTGCTCGCTAGACAGCATTGAGTAGGGGGCAAAAGTAGCTTATGTAGCCCCACTCCTATACCCTTAGTCCCAGCATTTTGTCCTGCAAAAACGGTGGTTCTAGAGTTTTGTGGGGTGGGCAAATAGGATAGGCCGAGAAGAAAAATTTTAGAAGTAAGCCTAAAGTGAAAAAATTTAGTCGAAGTTGCTTCGCGCGGCCCCTGGGAGCAGATTGTTCCGCATGTAAATTGAAGGTGTGTGCGGTGCTTTGCGCCGCGGACTATACTAATCTAACTCCAGAATGGTAAGTTGAAGTAGAGGACCATATAACCACCTTTTCAATTTTTCGGCAAATTCGAGAAACCCGCAGTTTGATAATCGGATTTTTTCGCCATATGTTAAATGATAATATAGATTAGGAAAATCGACAGATGTAAATCAACAACACTTCTAAATACAGTAAAATAAAAATGTATTTAGCATTATTAAAGTATATTCTACAGTGTGCCCTAATTTCCCGCACGAAAAACCCGTTTTCATGGGAAAACATGCAGGGAGAATGGATTGATGAGTGGGGCTACATGAGCTACTGTTGCCGAGTCAGGTTGTATTGCTGATTATCGCGTAGCCAATTCCCTAGTCATTTCAGTCTCGATGAAGTGTCGGCTTTTTAACTAGCTTCCTTCCGTCCTCTAACAAAAAGTATGTACTATAAAAATGGCTACATAATTTATATGAAATTTTCTCATTGATTTTGACTGCTTTTATAAATTTAAATATATTTTATGGAAAATATGCACGGATAAATTCTTCCTGCTCGTGGTTTGATCGAAAATTGCACCTTCTTTAAATGTTATACTTAACAAAAGGGTATTCTTCGGCTTTATAAAAATGTCTACTCATGAAGTTTTTTACGATTGTGAGATGTTCATTCTTAATGCATCGTATTCGTAGGTTTATTAATGCTGCCTATACTATATACAGTATAATCCACATTTATTGCAACCTTTTATGAAAAATATGTGACTTATCCCCGAAACCGTAGTCAACAACGTACTTTACCTTGAACAGGATGTACACAGCGCGCAATTTGTTAATAAGTGCCATGCTGTGACAATTACCTCCCCCCTCCTCTACCCCTCACCATGCGCCCACATATATGATTAATTGTTTCTACTCCCTTTACCTATCAAGCTTCACCCTTCTAGGCTGACACTTAATTAGACAGTCAATTCTCTTATTAATATGCAACGACCGTGTGCAGCTGAATGAGTGGTCACGAAAATTATGACATCATTAAATTCTGCTCAACTCGTGATCTTCACTAGATTGTTCACTAGAAATTTGCGTTAATCGAAACACCGTAAAACACAACGAACTCCTCCCTTTTCACCGAGCATTAATATCTGCTTCTATTGTACGATCAATAGCGCTGTTTTACAAATGAGAGGGGGTGTGAAACTCTGCTAAATGAGGGAGAAGGGGGGAATATTTTGTTCATAATCTGAAATCGAACGGAAACCGTTGGTTGAGAATCTCAGCCGCCAGTTTTGTCAAATTTGCTGCTGTTGCTGCGACGGAGCAGTTGGGGGAACGAAAAGGCGGATTTTGTGTTTTATAACCACTGTTTGAAATGAATTGCCCACACTATTGCCTTCGATTATAGCAGGGGCCCATGACCTGTGTTGGATGAACTGTGCTGAAACCCTGGCAGGTACCTCACGTGTTGCATTATGTTACTTGCTACATTTCAGTAGCAATCGTTTATGTAATGCTTCTAGTGCATCGGCACACTTACACATTTACATTGTGCTGAATCTGTCAAGCTGATATAAGAAGTAGTTCGTTTGTGCATGTTCTCTATCATTATTAGTGTATCTCTGGGGGTACCAAAAGTCAATGGGAAAAATAGATACCACTTAGGTAGTCACTTTTCTTAGAGAATGACCATAACTAGGTTCGTTCAAAAGCCTGTTTGTCAGCTTCATTTTCGGATTTAGTCTTGTCAACCCCAACTGTGTTTTTGAAGGAACAAAAATATGGCCTTTGACTCCCACATCTTCGCTCTATTCAGCGTTGAATGCGATGAAAGTATCGCCTTCGTACGGTGGCATCGGACTTTCCTTTGTGATTACCAGTTGCATTCTAATCATGGCGTAATCCCACGGCTGTATTTTGTGCATTTTAGACCTTTGGAACCTGGAACATCCAAACCGCCAAGCATTTTGGAAATCTCGGGCGTCTTTTCCAGAGCTTGGAACATAACAAGGTTAGTTAATGCCGCGCTTTTGTCCGTTGACCCGCCCTGCGCATACACTACGCGCCAACCATTCAAACATTTTCGGAGTTAGGCCGCAATTGGGAATTTACTTTCTTAAATATATTTATTCTCAGTAGTTACTATAATTGTAGGATCTACCTAGCATAATGCTAGAGATTGTATGCAAATTACACGACTTTATTGGCTGCAGACTGTGCGGTAACGCATACGCCGGTCAGGACATTTTGTAACTTGGAAGGGCGTATGTTATGTGGGAGGTTGTGCAACGGGGCTTCCAATACAGGAGCGCAGAAATGGGGGCGGAGAGGGATTTAGACATGCCAAGGCTGAGAATACTGAAACATTTGTGCTCTCAACGACGCAAATTCGCTGTTATTTAATTTAAACGAACAGGACATACCTCGCTCTGTAGAATTTGCCTAGAATGGCAAACCAGCGTGATTCTATTGATTTAGATAAAAGAGGGCACAAGTCGCTATCGACAAAACCTGGAGTGTTCGAATGTCCACTTCTAAGTCGCAACGTTGGTGACGTGAGACCATGCGTAACACCCCTTTGACAGTGGCTTTAAACATGCATGGTAATGCAGAGAGTATTGTAATTATTGATAGTGGAAAATTAAGATAGACTATGGACGGGTTGACCGTCCCTAACAAAGACTTGCATTGCATGTGTGTGTGTGCGCGCGTGTGTTTGTGTGTCGTAGACCCTGTTGGATCAAAAGTCCCCATCGGAATTCAGATTGGTTGTGGTTTGAGGACGGATAAAAGCCGCGAGCTCTACCGGCTTGAGCGAAAGGTCCACAGAAGAGATATAGATGCTTGGTTGAAAAACTGCAACTGAAAATATGCTAACAGTCTTGTGAAGAGACACCACAATCGAAAGAGCTTTTGGATGTGGACGTGTCATGCCGGTGTTAGTACTAGTAGTCACCTCGTAGTTGATTCTGGGTACACCGCGTGACCCTCTGGGGTTGTTGTTCCGAGGCCGCAGTCGGAGGTTAATAGTCGCTTAGAAGGACCGTGGGCTGGTAGCTGAGTTTTGCGTCGACAACGGCTTTCCTACCACAGCTAAAGAGCCTTTCTACTCCTGGCACACAAATTACATGTTTCGTAATGCCAATGCAGAAATTGTATTTGGTTGGGCCGGATCCCATGGCAGTTCTAGCACCAGAGACATCAACTGTGTGTACCGCGAACTGCTTCAGCAATCATGCTATTGAAAAAAGCAATTGATTCCTGTTTCAGTGCTAGAGCTGAATCTGCAGAAAGAGTAAATGGCCGGACGGAAAGTGTGAGGGCCTCATTTCACGAACTTTTGGGCCTCGTTCATCTGTGGAACAGACTGCGTTCCCCGCTCCCCACCCACCTATGCGCTTGCTTGCTTAGTCACCGGCGTCCGAACCCGTTTTCCTGTCTCTCCAACGTAGTCGTCCTGCCGGCAAATGGTTCTTTCGGGAACCAAACGTTTGAAGTATCATGCGTGCCTCTGCAATCTGTGCATGTATCACCCTTATCTGCGCATGTTTCAGACTTTTCTAAGTTTTATTGTCCTGACCTATAGTTAAGGATTCCATCTTCTTCTTCGTCTTTTGATTTTCCTTCTTTTTCGTCCTGGAACTCGCATATTCAGTTCTATAAGCGTGCCTCTATTTTGTTAAATGCACCAATAAAGGTTCAAAACTGAGCGCTGCGTTCGAAATTAGGTGTTGTATAAAAGTTAGAATTCCACGGAGTTTTTCAAAGTGGGCTCAAATAAATGCGTCAACTCTCCCCTGCTACTTAGTGGTGCCTGGCCGTCATGTAATGGATTCTAGATAAATTGTCTAGGAAATCCTGCCTAGGTAGTCAGCTCGCTGTGTCATGATTGGTGAATTCAATACATTGCAGTAGGCTGGGCGGTAAACTAACTCATGCTTCCAGGTGAAGTCCTCGTAGATCAGTGCCAGCACCGAGTGATGACACGCCATAATTTGAACCCATTGAAATCCCCTTTTCAATGATGGATTCCCCTGCATTCGTCAGCTGCTTTCTCAAACTCATCAGTCAAGTCAAGTTTATTGAAGGAAATATAGGCAAATGCCTTTAAACTCCTTATTGGTACATAGTATTTAAGAAATTCATCGGCACAGGCGAACATATCAAATAAATCGACACAATTTCAAACGAATACTCGCTTGTTTCAAGTAATACACTCACACTCAGTTTACACAAAGCCAGCAGTGTAACTGAGCAAGAAGAGCAGACCGTGAAAAAACTCCTAAGGCTGGCTCATAATTCAAAATGGAATTTAATTTGTGGTTTTTAGGAGAAAAACTGTCGCTCATGAGGAAAAGTATGTGAATGCTAGGACGAGGATGCTTCTGTGAATGTAGGCGACAGCCATAGGGCCCATGGCGAGTAATATCTACAGCCGAAGAGCCAAACGGGGAGCAGTTCTTAGAGTCACGAGAAAATCCCCAAGAACCGGAGATGCGACCATGATAGGCCCTTGTTGTGACAAGAGCAGAGACACCCGCCACTTCGTCAGCAGTCAGTTTTTAGGTAAATACGAGAAAGAGCGTGACAGGGCCGCGTAGCCTAGGACCATAGGTGCGGTAGATGTGACCTTAGACGCGATCAGCGCAGTTTGCATAGTGAACAGAGACGTCGGGTAGATAAGTACGGCTTAAAACGTATTTTGATTAAATAATAATAATAATACTGTACAAACTGTGTCGAGTTTCAAGTGTCATTTTTGTCTTCCCCCAAGGTCTTTTTAAACTTTTTTTCCTGACTTTGTTTTGTTTACTTACTGCTCACCGTTTGCTTGTTTACTTGCTTTGATCCAGGCCGCCGAGGAAATGCACCTTAAGGCGATCATGATAAAGGAACGCCTTTTGGGTGCAAATGACTTCGAAGTGGGTCTGAGCGTGGGCCATCTGGCCAGCCTCTACAACTACCACATGAACCGCTACCACGAAGCCGAACTCCTCTACCTGCGGTCCATCAAGATCAGTAAGTTGGCCTATCTTCTCTGTCATTGGTCACCTCAGAGTGGCTGGCGGTAAATGCATGCATACTTAGAGCGTTTGCTGATTGGTCGACTGCTTTCGAATTTTGCAACTGACACTTCGGGGCGCCAAGGACCACGGCCGTCCGGAGGTGGGGTAGCTTGCGCGTAACCTTGTTTACAGCTTTGCTGTCTGTATCTACCACAACATCTCCCCATATTCACTCTACTCCGATGGCAAATTCGTGTAGAAACGACTGTGGCTACGGAAGTGGTGTGTGTGTGTCGTAGCCCATTGTTGGATCAGGAATCCTCGCCGGAATCCAAACTGGGGGTAGTTGGAAGACGGAGAAAAGCCGAGACCTCGACCGGCTTGAGCCAAATGTCCGCAGGAGTGAGGTGGGTGCCTGGCCGGGAACTGCAGGCGAACAGTTGCTGACAGTCATGCGGCGAAGCGCCGCAGTTGGGTATGGACGGGTCAAGCCGGTGTTGATACTGGCTGTGGACCATTGAGTAGCCACTGCGCAGTTGAGCCAGAGCACAGCGAGTGACTCTTGGTAGCTATTGTTCTGAGGCCGCAATCGGAGGTAGATAACCCCACAAAAGGATCGAGGGACGGTAACCTCGTGAAGGAGGGTTAGAAAGTTAATGAGATCGCCTACGCGTGTCAGACCCACCCCAAAAATATACGCCAAGCTTCTGCAAGGCTGCCTCGAATGTGAGAATGCCATTGAGAGGGCGACATTGCAGTCGTGTTGTCAGTTCTAACTGGATTATTTCCTCAGTTGGCGGCCTCCTCAACCGTAAACTTTCAGCCAGTCGATTTATTTTTCAGGCGCCTTGGATTTTGTACATGATTGCTCGGTTAATTGTATATTCTTTCTGCCTGCTCCATAGCAGCAAATACCGACGGGTGACGCCTATCTTATCTGCGGGTGAAGTGATTGTTGTTGTTGTTGTTGTACCAACTTACTCCCTTCACTTAGTTTGCCAGCAATACAAGGTTTAACATTTTTTAAGAAAGATGAAGGGACAAAGAAGGAATAGAGATGAAGGTATAAGGTTTTTAAGAAAGATGAAGGAAGTCGGCGACTTTGTCTAAGCGAAGCCATAGGTCCTCAGGCGTGAGGTCCGTAGGGTTGGCCGGGCAGTCGAAGAGGTGGCGCGTTGTGTGGGAAGGCAGGAGGCAGTCAGGACAATTTTTCTTTGACGTTGTCGAAGCATGAAGTGAGACGGCATTTGAATGACTTCAGCAGCGTGGAGAAGCCGGAACGCAGCTAGGATAGTCTGGTTCTGGCGTTTCTGCACAGGTTGGCCCTACATTCTCTGGATATGACGGTGGAGACCGGCGGAGGAGCGTTGAGGACTCTGTTGGGATTATAGCTGCTGATGGCTTGCTCGACAGTTTCTCAGTGGATACGCTTAATGAGGTCCAGTATCGGTAGATTAGCAGGATACACCGAAGCATGTGAGCGGTACGCGTCTATGGTAGATTGTTTCATGCGTCTAGCAGGTGGCGGGCGTGTTAAGAGACGATTACCCGGATGTTCTGAGTTATGGGACTGCGCAATGTAGATTTTTGCCTGCATGGTAGAGTGAACTTTCTGAGGCAGGACTTGAGTTTCCTGATGGAGGTGATCTACATTGGTCATGTTAACACAGCTCGTGGCGATACGGAGAGCAGCGTTCTCATCGCGTCGGACTTTCGCCCAGCTGGTTCCGCTAAACAGTGGGGCAAAGATAGCTCATGCATGCTCAGTCGTTGCCTTGCCTGTTGCCCGGTACGTCGTGTCTAGCGTCTCAGAGCCTGGCCCCAAAAATAACCTGCCAATGCTTTTAGGGTGTGTATCTTGGCTTTGACTTTGCTGGCTTGGATGTCAGCATAGCGTTGTAGAGCCATCGTCGGGTCGAGAGTGAGGCCCAGGAGTTTAGGATAATGATATAAAGAAATGTCATTGCCCTCCACTTTAATTGGAGGATTGGACTTGTATTCGTTGGGGTCTGGAGTAAACAGAGTTACCGAAGAATTGGGCGCGGATAGCTTATTGTTTAGGCGCTGGACTAAACTAGGGATGTAGTCGTTTAAGGCATCGGCGGCCATGCGAAAATTCTGGTGGGAGGACAGCACGGTGATGTGATCAGCGTAAGACACTATTTCGACTTCAGGAGGGGGGGGGATTCGGGGGGTCAGCCATATAGATGTTGAATAGCGGTGGCGAAATGACAGAACCTTGAGGAACTCCTGTTGAACGCCTGTTGAAGATCGTCGTGGACGTCGTCGCACACGACAGTCGAACTGTCAGCACCGTTGCCCATCAGTGCTGCTGATGAGGATGATTCTTGCTCATTGGCGTAATTTATTGGTCTATGGGTTAGGGCGTTTGCCTCTGACCGGGGGGACGCGGGTTCGAAACTCGAGTGTGGCAGCAATTTCCACTCTGGTCTTCTTAACTCTCTAAACACTGGGTCGCACGTGAGGGCCAGTGAAGCAGTGAGTGAAGTAGATGCATCGAAAGTCCGCGCACCACTCTGCTGTGGAGCACACGGCTGACCTCGTCGAAGCTCGAATTGTTGTATTTGAGGAAAATGGGCCTGCGCCTAGAAATAGCTATTTGTAACAGGAGAACTAACAGAAATCACGGAAATTCCAAACTAAATTGTGAATCTTGAAGGAAGCTTAATGGAAGATCGGTTTTACTATGTGACAGGTAGCGGTCGCCGTGGCGTATAAAAAACAGGATCTATCGCATGATAGAGATGTGCCTTTGGACCAGGTTTCCCAGCACCCGATAGTTGGGAACCACAGCAGACGCGTCTTCGACCGCGTTCCCACCCGCCCTCAGGGCGGCCAAGGTCTGCTACACCAAACCTCCCTAGGGTGGATCCATTTCTTCTCCTCTCCATCTGTTTCTTTTTATGGCAGAGCAGCCCCTCTTGACTATGCTGCTCCGACTCCTCCTCCTCGCCGCCGGGATTGAGGCCCACCCGGCGGAGTTCCGGATCCACCAAGGGCTACTTGCCTGCCTGCACCCGATAGTTAAAGATCACTCACAGGCGCTAGAAATCAATCTGGACACTTAAGACTAATTTAGTATTATCGATATACTAATTTGTCGCTTTTCCTGCTACCACCACTATAACCTCGAAACTCTTCACTAAAACATCTGTTGATGGAATTGGCCTATGTAACTGACAGAGCAAAATAGCCAATACGAGCAAAATACGAACTCCAGAATGTAATTGATAAGCTATTGATGCGATCGCTTGGAGGAGCACTTTGCTCGCCTGATGTTTTGGGTTTCGGTTGGTTTACTCATGTTCTACGGGTCTAACGTCTATTAGCAAATGCAATTGTAGGGATCTTAGCTGTGCTTATGCCTAGAGCAGTGCAAGTATCGGGTCAAATCCCAGGTTGAAAGTTAAGAGACAAAAGTCCCTATGCGTGCGTGTGTGTGACTGAGTGGAAGTCGATCGAGTCTCTGCAGGTCAGCGCTATCTGAAAGCGGTAACTGAGGTATTGAGGTTGCTGGCCTGCTGAAGTGGTGCACCATCCGATGCTCGAACCCACAACCTTTCCGTTGGCGATCGGTTAACTTTCACCTTCGAGTGTCGATATCTCCCGATATAGATCAGAAAGCTCTAACCAGCCGCGAGTTTTAGCCTCGGGTGATGCATCATTTGGAGTTGGGTGTGACTGGCTGATGACAAATAATGACCCAGAGAGGGTCATTCCAGTCTCCACAATCTTGGCAGGCAGTGCTATCTGTCCAGAGTTTTGTCTTGAGTTCTGCTAGCGATCGATGAACGCTTATCAACATGTATCGCTTGAACTATCATCTCCCTCCCCCCCCCTAACTATCAACTAACCCCTTTATCTCATTGGTTTGCGCACAGGTCTGAACCTCTTTGGTCCTACTTACAGTGGCCTGGAATATGACTACCGCGGTCTGCAGAGAGTGTATCGCAAGCTGGGTGAAACGGCCAAACTGCAACACTACCAGTCCCTGTTTGATGAGTGGCTGATGCAGCGCCAAAGTCTTCGCTTCCTAGAGCCCACAGACAATGAGCCAATCGAACCCACCTTCCGCTCCACCACCACCACCACCACCACCCCGGCGGAAGGGCAGGCGGTAGCGATCGCGGAGCAGGAGGAGGACGAGGAAGATGAAGAGTCGGCGCTGACCCAGCTGTTGGAAGACTACCGCCTGGAATTCAGTTCCACCCTTGGACAGACTGCTTCCGCTGCCTCCTCCAAGGCTGAATCCACCTCCAATCCGGCAGTAGCCTCGCCCGGTCGAAGTATCAGTCCGGCACCGGGGGGCGAAAACAGCCGATCGACTGGCTACTGATTGACCCCCCCCCCCACCTCCCCCTGCACCTTTCGGACCCTCATCTGTCCAGAATACAGCAATCAGTCCGCGCCCAACCCAGCCCTTCATTCTGTACATACGCATACTTCAGGGACCCCCCCTGCCTGCCCGATTACCAGTTCCCCTGCTGTTTTGCTTACAATAAGCCTTGTTTGGTGTGAGCTAACTTTGCGCTGTAGGCACTTGCGGGTGCTGCTTTGCATACTTGCTGACCAGGAGGAGGGCAGCGGTAAAAGTATTATTTCCTTCATGTTTATCTTCTGTTATTTTCGGAAATCTAACTTTCTGCATTCGTTTTGCCTTGAGTACGGTGAGGCACACAGTCCCTGTTAGGCAGCGCGTTATTCGCACGTGACGTTTGTGTGGGTGTATCTACGCAGTTATAGGGCATTTTAATACGCCGGTTCCGTCTCTTTGTTTTCGGAAGGCAAGGCAATCAACCCGTCTGACGTCGCACAGTAAATGCGCTTTCTATAAAATGTTTTTTTTTCGATCAGAAAATGCTAATTAAAAAGGCTTGTAATATTAATTTCCATGCGTCATAATCTGCAGAGATTTCCGTGGCGTCAGAATGTGGCGGCTTTCGAATGCGCGTCTTCCCGCCTGACGGGTCGAATAGAAGCTACTCTGTCTTGACCGATAAGCACGTCTTCTGATTAGTAAATCAGAGAGATCCGTGTAAAGAACTCGAGAAACGTCAGCACGTTAAAGTAGTAATTGTGCTGAGCCCATCTTATCTACCTCATAGTTCGTCTTTTTCAAAAGTTGTGCCCGATGGCGGGGTTGCCCTCGGAAAGCTCCAAAAGATGCTATTTCCTAAAAGCGTAGTGTACTTGTACGTGTTAAGGCTACGATAATGCCTGATCGAGCCGGCCTCCATGATGTCACAGACGGTACCCCTCCATGCGTGACGATTGGCGGCAGCGGATCTGGAATTGTCCACCCAGTCTCTTTTCCAGTGACCGTGACCGAAGATAGAAGGTCCAAGAACTGCTTCCATGTGATGACGCACGGTGTCGATCCAAGTCTTCAGTTGCCCTCCTCTTCGATGTTTCCAGGTGGGCTGCGGTGCTGAGTCGAGGGCAGTATAGCTAAGCTCGTTGGGCGGATGACGGAGAACGTGTCCTAACCATGTCAGTCACCTTTCTTGAATGGCCTGAGACATCCTCGTGATGCGATCGCAGCGGATGCGGACTGTCGCTATACTTAACTCGCAGGATCGTCCTCAGGCACCGCTGGTGAAAGACCTCCAGTCTTCGCTCATCTTCAGCGTGTACAGCCCAGCGTTCACACCGACAGAGGAGGACTGATCGGATGGATGCAATGTAAACACGAATATTCATGGCGATGGAGATGTCGCGTCGGATCCATAGGCCCTTTCGAAGGACTGAGAAAACCCAGCCAGCAGGATCGAACGGGATACCATGTCATCCTTCCTCTGTCCATTCAGTAGCAGCCTCGCCCGGAGGTATTTAAAGCTGTCTACTTCAAGTTGATGGTTATTAATCCCCAGGATGCCTTCTCCTAATTAGGGATGCAGCTCGAGAATAACTTTGTGTTTCCAGAATTTATTGACAAGCCAACCGACATAACGATCTCATTTAAGCGCGGCACTACCGACTATAGACCACCAAAACTTGAGGCTAGCAGCGAAGTATACTCGGCTGCGATCCTCAGACCTTGGGAAGAGAAGAAAGCTGCCTAGTGGACAGAATAGTTTATTCTGTTTAGAAGTAGTGGTGAATAGGTTGGAGAAAGTTGACTGTCGTAGGAGCGTGCATCTGCACCCCAGGGGGCCAGTTTTTAAAGTGTGCGGTCATCGCGATTCTGAGGGCGTCCTTTTGTGAGTCAGCCTTTAAGGTGATTGGCCGGACGGATTGGGGTCGCCCTACAAGTGCGCACATACTAGCACCCGCAAGAGGTTGAGCGATGAAGCAGTTTGCGCCATCTGTTTGTGGCTTTCCCAGACGCAGAACGAGACTGAAATGGCGATAACTCATGCACGACGTTGCGCTGCAGTGTCTTGTACTAACTTATTACAGTTGCGATCATGACTGATCCAGCCGGCCTCAATTATGTTCCCTATGGTGCTTCTCCACGCGCGACGATTCTTGGCCGCAGAGCTGCCCAGTTTGACTCATTCTCTTCGCCAGCGCCGGAGACCGAATACCGAAGGTCCGAGAACCACTACCATGTCCTGACGGACTGAGTCGAGCCAGTTTTTGAGTTGAACCCCTCTTTGACGTTTCCAATTAGGCAACGGTTTCAAGTCGAGGGCAGTAGCACTGAGCTCTTGAGATAAGCGACGAAGTACGTGTCCGAACCACCTGAGCCGTCTTTCCTGAATGCCCTGGATATCCTTGTGATTTTGTCATAGCGAGTGCGGACTGTTTGATTTGAGACGAAGTTGGTGTGCTTCACTTGAAGGATGTTCCTCTGGCAGTAGTGGTCACTGTAGGTTGGTGGATGTTGGCGAGGAGTCCTAAAACCCGGTCAAATGAAAGGTGATCTCACGTTGCTTAATATTTACCGATGCCTTGCGTAGCTATGTCGTCCCGCTCAAATTGGGGCTTCATGCTCGAACCTCACCAGCAGTTGCACGGCAACGACAATTGCTGTCATTAACCAGGGATACCCAACTCCAAGCGCTGACCTGTTCCAGAATCGAGCCCGCAATATTTTGATGAGAAGTCTGACGCTAGAACTTTGTGCCTGCATTTGAGCATAAAGAAAAGCAATCAAGGAAAGGGCGTTTTCTTCTCCTCTATCCCTGCACATACCTGGGATGCAGAAATTTGCCTCAATTCGTGATGAGGAATCAATCCCATATGTATGGCCATCCTAAACGCGTAGGAATGCGGGCTTTTTTAACTGGTCTTCCATCATCTGTAACACCTTTGATAAAGAAAAAGTATTTTAGATGTCAAACTAGCTGAGCTATATCGCTTTGTCCATACCGCATACCAGTTCGATCGTCGTTGCTCGAGAGCAGGCTGGATGTAGGGACAATGGTTTTAGCTTGGATCACTTTATAATGATAGCACCTATATACAGCGTTCATCGGAGTGACCATTGTTAAGTAAGTGTTTTGTAATAGATGACCGTGGTACTGTGTTTTCTTGCTTTAAAATCCAAGCAGACAAATGTTCAGCAGCTTTGGTCGCCAATCACCTTTTCGTACGGCCAATGTACTTGCATCCGCAAGTGTAGGTGAATTCATAGACGCAGTTTGGGGTGGCATGCAAAGGCAAGGCTTCCTTTGGCCGGTTAGTTGGGAGGCTTTTAGTTGGAGTGAGGAAAACAAGTTCGGCCGCATAGTACGTTCCCTGCATGGAACAACGTAGTCTTCGCTTAATTGTATGCGCGATGCTGTCTCCTTTAAAGGGTAAAGGCATAAAAGCCGGCGTTCGCCGAGCCGACTGGTCCGTAGATTTTGGCCCTAAAGGGGTAGCGGGTAGAGGGAGAGGGGGGTAGAGGGTAGCCACGCTGAATCAGGCCCTCTTATGGAAGCAAACTCTGCAGGTAGGATCTCACTGGAGCAGTCGGCTCCAAGGAAGCCTGCTTTTAACATGACCTTGCTATTATCAATTTTGTGAGAATTCAAATGATGTGTTCTCTAATTGTTCCGTTAGTAATGCACAGAGAGGATGAAGTTGATAAGTGCGATCGTTAACTTGCATTTCTGCTTTATCCCCACAAATCTCAAAGCCAATCAGTGTGCGCCAATTTCTGATTGACTGCAGGCGGGAAAGATCAAGGGCTTCTTCTCAATCCCGCATACACTTACACGTGGTGACTCACTCCACTTAGGCAAGCAATTGCCAATACGCACCACCGCCAACGAGTAAACACGCACTGGCAGCCTACGCCCGTTCGTGTAAACAATCCAGCTGTCCAGGTGGACCTGTAGGAGCCTGCCCTCACCCCAACACTGCCTGCTCTGTCAACGTAGACAGTGAATCGATTTTTGGCGCATCGCTGATTACTGGTCCACACTGGACTTGCCTCGCCACTTGTGATGACTCATCTACGAAACGTGAATTGGCACTCAAGTCACTCAATCAGTTAATCGATTTTGCGTACCACTGATTACTGATATGCACCGGATTTGCTGTCAGCGCTGGCAGAAACACACTTCACACCAAGTCCATTCTTTCGACATTTTGTCCCGGTGCGCGGGAGACGCGAGGTTGTGGGGCTCTCTCTATTTCCCTCCTCATGGTCGAACTCCACCCCCCAGGCCGAGTCAACCCTACTCTTATATCTTCTCTTACTGATTCTGTACAGATCACAATCTCCCTCTATCTTGGCTTCCACGACTTTACCTTCTTCTAAGGAACCGTGCCTGGAAGATCGCAATAGTTAGGGTTTAGCGGACTTAGCCTTAACCCCTTTGAAATAGACCCACACAAAACCCACTCGACGCTGTGGCGATTCATGCGACCACCTCATTTTAAAGGCAGCGCTCTAGCTGGCTGTTGCCCGCTCGTCTGGCAGTCAAATTCCTCCTGTCTATTTTCAGATTCCTTCTGTTCCTATAAATTTGGTTTCCTATGGGTTCTCCTAAGGAGGCGGGCCTAAAGATCGCAGTTGCTTGGGTTTAACTTACTTCACCCCTTGCGATACGCATGCAATGACTGCCTCAAGAGGACTGAGAGGAATGGTTTCTGATGAGATCTTTGTAAGCTCTTTTTTTTCTAGTATAGGGAGAAAAAAACATGCCGTATAGTTTTAACTTTATTTCTGGAAGGAAAAAAATATGCTAGATAAACCCCTATATCTGTGCAGCCTTGGCAGAAATTCGATCTGTATGCGGCGATACTGCACCTTTTTTGCGTAAGTGAGACCTTAATCCTTTATTGTAGAACGTTCTTACAGTGGACTATTTTGGAAGATAATGGGTTCAGAAAGCTTTTTGGGACCAAAACACATGAAACTACATTTGGATGGTGAAAACCCCATCTGCCATGTGGTGCTCCAACTTGAGAGAGTACGCACGTCTGCGTTAACTTTATCAACGTAACTACTGGCCGAGTCCTAAGAAAATAAGTAAATACACTTAAAGTCGAAAAGTCGTGTTGGCAAACAGCTGTTTTCGGTCATTCACTTCAGGCCGTTACAG
Source organism: Ligula intestinalis (assembly GCA_036362985.1). Lineage (NCBI taxonomy): Eukaryota > Metazoa > Platyhelminthes > Cestoda > Diphyllobothriidea > Diphyllobothriidae > Ligula > Ligula intestinalis. The sequence continues at coordinate 5,092,906 of JAYGXS010000001.1, read as the reverse complement.
TGACACGACTTTTCAATCGTAAACGAAATGGGAATTTTCGCCAAACACTTAAAGTAATCAGCATAAATGAAATTTTCTGAATTATTTATCACTGGAGAAATTTTTATGAATTAAAACAAGGGGACCTACAACCATGCCTTGAAAAACGCCACTAGTGATCGGCTGAGGCATCGAGTAGCTATTGCCTTCTAAGACCTTCTGGCTTTGGTTAGACAGGAAGGAAGCAATGAAATCGAGGAAAGGAGGCCTGATGCCTAGGGCTTTTAGTTTCACTAGAAGGTGCCTGTCCGGCACCTTGTCGAAAGCTTTAGTAAGGTCAAAGTAAATCACAATGACTGATTACTGCTCATTACGAAGTGAAGTAACGAGGTTAAGAAATGCCAAGTGACAGGTTTTGCATGATCTCCCAGGTAGAAATCCATACTGTGAGGCATTTAATAGTTTATTTTCTGTACAAAAGTCGAGAATTTAATTAAAAATAATCTTTTCCACAAGTTTGGCTAGGGCCGGAGTTTTATGAGCACCTCGGTAGTTATTTACGTCCGAACGAAATGGTAACATTTGCAACGAGGTTAATAGTTATTCAGAACAGCAGTTAAAAATCATTTTGCATTATTGTAAATAAGCCCATTTACACTATGGTAGATCCATTATCAGATAAAATAACGAAAGTGGAATCTCATACCTCTGGAGTTACAGAATTAAGAGAATACATTAAATATGATGAATGGATGTGTTTAACTGACCTAGTAGAGGAACAATTAAGTTTCGCTTTGCCCAGGAGCTCACAACGTAAAACCCACCGCACCGTCATCCTAGTCACTATGTAACGGTCTGGTGAGTTTACGCTGTGAGCTCCTGGGCAAAGCAGAACTTAATTGTTCGTATGTTAGATTGACAAAACACATACATTCATCATCTTTCCGATCTCAACCGACAAAGCAAGGAGCCCGTGGACTAGTGGTAGAGTATTAAAAACAATTACCCAAGTTTCCGGGTTCAAATCTTGGGGATTCCAACCCTTGAGATTGGGAATGACTGGCTGAAGACGACTCATAAGCCAGAAATGGCCATTCCGGTCTTCTTCGCTTTGTCAGATCAATTCCAACATTTAATATAATGCCGCAAATTTTTGACAGTTGACGGGTCCCCTTATCGGGCGTAGTTGCCCACTTGTACGCTGATTGCTCTACGGTCGCAGTGCAGGTTCTGAGCTGCTGAACTTTAACCTATCGTTAGGGGCATGAGCCTGATATGACACATTTGCCTGCGTTTTCTCCGAAGGGCAAGTTGCTTCGGCAGAACTACGCCTCATCACGGAGTATGGGACGGGCAGGTCGCTGTATCGGTTCATAGAATAAAGGCCCCTTATCCTTAACTCAAGTAACTTGTGACTCGCATGATTTTCATCGCCGGCGCGAATGTTGGCCTCATCAACTCCGAATGTTCGGTCGAGTTTCACCGAACGTACCACGTGTGATTTCTCCCCACTTGTGCCACGTGTTCGGCAGTTCGCGTCTCGAGAAGTCTTTCAGTTTCTTGCGACTCCGTGTGTATTTTTACCCCATTTTTCCAACTGCCTCTGATGATGAATTCGCGACGGACTACGAAATTTAGGGCGAAGAAATTTCTTGCACCATCGATCAAATCAGCTTCCTCTCCGTAACTTCCTGGGACTCGACCTGTCGGTTGTACTATACAAGTGCTCCTCTTTAATTGGTCCTTCTTGAAAAAAAGAAAATTATTTTACTATGAAGTGCAATCACTATTCGGGTATGATGTCCTTCTTAGTTGGAAATTCAGTCTTTCTATTTCACTAATCCGCAAACCAAACGTAGTCTCTGTTGAGCCAAAGCTAAATCACACCACATCAAGATACTTTCCCCAGAGGCTGCAGTGTCTAGATGCGTTTTCTTGATCAGTCCACATCAATCAGGGTGAGGAAGAGTGGCGAGTGAAAGAGAAAGAGGGGCAGAGAATGCGAAGGCTCCTCACTTTTTATCCATTTGTTAAACATATTGAGCATCCTTTTTCTTCTGGTGCAAATAGCTTTCTGCCAAAAGGAGCCTGCAGTGTGCACAAAGTGTTACATACGGTTTGGGGATGGGAAAATCTAGATGTCATTCAGTTAACCTAAAATTTGAGGAAACATTTCCCGTGATAAAATGAAAACGGTAGCATTTTTAGTAAATGCAGGCTAGTGGGGATGATTTTGCGGTTAGATCTACTAGGGTGATTCAGGTTCACTGTAGGCACTTTTCATAATTTCTGCCGGAGGTGGTAACCCTGAGGGATTTTATTTTAATTCCCCAAATGTGCCTTTATGGACACTCGGTAGTCAGTGATAAATAAGCAATTTAAACTTACACATCGCTCAGGGCACAGCCAATGACATTGACTAACTTGAGCATGCCAGCGAACGATCGATTTTGTTTGCAATCACCCGATTGTAGATTAGAGGCCGAGATGAAGATGCTTAAATACCAAAATTTTACCAATAGTTTCCTATTGTTATCAATACATTATTGCTGAAATGAGGGAAACTAAACTCCATTTGGCCGAAAAAATATAAGGGATACAGATTTATTTATTTCAGACTTGCATTAGGTCTACGCAATCCTGCAACGGTTATGACGAAATTTGACTTGATTGTTTAGCATGTATTTGATCGCTCACCGTTCGTGCTAATTACATGTACCCGGCGCAGAGCATAACAGTTTGACAATGCAGTTTCTTATGTACGATAGAAGGCATATACATTAGATTCCCTAACTTATGAAACGTCACCCAAAATTCTGAGATTGGTTTTCGATTCAAACATTGTAACTACGTATGGCCTTAAATATGACGATTATACAGCCTCATTTTAATATATTAAGTCATGTCAGGAGGCCAGCTTCTTAATGAGCTTATTTCTGACCACCAAGAAAATGTATGTACTATAAAATTGGATACTTAAGTAGTATGCCTTTTTGTCATTTATTTTGACTGCCTTTATAAATTCAAATATATCTTATGGAAAACATGCACGAAAAAATATTTTTTCTGCTCGTTTGGTAAACAATTATGCTTTTTTAAAATTTTATACTGAAAGAAAGGGTCTCTTTCGGTCTTATAATGTCTTATTATGACCTTTTTTACAATTTTTAGATGTTCATTTATAAAAAATCGTATAAGTTAATTTGTTAATGCTGCCTTTACTGTATAAAGCATGCTCCATCTCTTTTGTTCTATTTTATGAACATTATGTGATATCTTCCTCAACCTGTGTGCGAAAGCGTACTTTTCCTTAAACAGGATGTACACAGTGCGCAGTCTGTAAACCTTGAATTCCAGTTGAGCAGTCAGTAGGCTTTAAAATATCTCGGCAATTTAGAAACTTTTTAAAACCGTAAGATACACTTTCTTGCAGCATAAAATTTCAATATGGCGTAATCTGCTACGAAACGAGGAGAAGAAATAATTTTTTCGCTTATGTTTTCCAAAAAATATATTTAAATCGATGAAGGCAGTCAAAATCAATGACGAAATGGCATACTAATTATTTTGCTCTTTTTATATTCAATACTTTTTATTGGCGGTCAGAAGAAAGTTCGTTAAAAAGCCGGCATCCTGATGTGTCCAAAATATGTTGAGATTAGGCTGTAAGATCGTCTCTATTTCAACCATCCACAATAAATATGTTCCAATAAAAAACTTATTTCAGAATTCCGGTTGACATTTCATGAGATAGCGAATCTACTGTACGCTGACTTGAAGCAAATTTTGCAGCAGCGACTAAAGCAGATGGGATCTTTCACACTTAAAGTATCCATTTCATCAACGTTCATATCGATTTCTGCTGGTAATCCACAATCCGTCAATTGCATCGCCAACAGCGCTACTGAATTCCTGTGTGACCCACAGATGCGCATTCCTTTTGATTCCTGGCACAAACGATATGGGGACTTGTTTTTTTTCGATTTGGCTGTCCAAGAAACCACCTGGAAGGTATAACTCCTGCCTTGTTAACTGGAGCCTGTCAAACATGGACGTAAAACCCACTTTATTCTGTCCCAGAATCCTTGAGGTGTTTCCACCAGGGACACACTGAGGACGTTGTCGCAGATTTTTGCTGAGCAGTCATCCCTGTTCAACATTCGATTTCAATGTCTCCAGCTGTACAGACGGAAATGCGACTATTTAATCATGTATGCCACCATTGTTAATCGCGATAGTGGGCGTTTTTAGCGATATTTTCTCACGGAAGACCAGTTTCCATGCCTCATCCTCATCTGCGATCGAAAGTCCTTCAAGGATGCTGATATTCGAACAGGTCTTCTGTCCTAAGTGCAGCAGAGTATTAAAGTCAGCCTCCAAAAACCGAGCTGCCAATTATCAACCACTGATCAATCTCAAACATGAGTCGGCCATTATCCAAGGCACTTCGACTGCTTGCTCAGTCAATGCTGGTTCCTTCATCCTGGTAGCTCGATATGGAGCAATGTAATTCCAGACCTCCGCGGACATCTCCTTGATTCCTTTTGTAAAAGAAAATTTACCATCAGAACACTAAAAAAACGCAACAAGACAAATAGTTTCCTTATTAGTCTGCAAATTTTTTCCCCCGAGCGCAAGGTCAGAGTTAATGATGTAAATACCTATATTATGAACGTTTTGCGTTGATGAAGTCGGAAATCGAAAATGCGCTCCAAATGTCAGCGAGAATCTCACTCTTACTTTAAAATCAAAATTATTTCATCTTTAAGGAAGATTTATTCAAAAATAATTTGTTCATCTCCTAGGTCGCGTCTCCTAAGGTCATGTTAGTCCTTTGCGCTGAAATGCTTATGACATTCATCAGTCAGTCTTGATCTAAAACCAACCAACCGTTATCAACAGCCACTTAACGGGCAAGTCCCGTCCTTTCCTCATAAACACTTCCCAATTTTGAAGTGCCTATAAGCAAATAAATTTCCAGCATGCATTTAGCTTGTTCAACGTTATTAATTTATTTGCTTAGAATCTGAGCTATATTTTTTAGCCAAATGTGCAATTTTATTCGCTGCAGGAGACTCCCCTGGCAAGCGGATTTCGGCAGCAAGTGCACTCGTAGAATTTTTGAGCATTTTTTAAAACAAATTGGCTTATGCGCAACATCTATTCGTGCCTATCGAATAATTGCTTCTGTTCATACGGGACAATTAAAAGCGTATCTCAGTCTAAAAAATCTCATAAAGAAATGAGCTGCCGTGCTGCTCGATGCTTAATAAAAGGAAGACATATTAAGTGCTGGAGAAAGGAAATCTTTCAAAATGCTGCACCAACCAGGCCAGATGCTAACATTAAATTTAAAAAAAGGTGCCTTAGGCCTTCATTAGTTCCACAACAAAGCTGCCTATTACGAAAATTACAAACATGGCAAATACAGTGGGTGATCTATTCTGCAAAGTCATCATCGAACTTAAAGCTGGTAGTCTAGTGTACATTTGTAACTTCTATTTTGGTAGTCTTAGTCGATGTGATCTCCAGAAGGCTACACGTTAAATCCAATTCGCCTGACATCATGATATGTCGGTTGGCATGCCCCTACATTGCGGAAGGACGAAGTTGTTTTCGAGCTGCACTCCTGGGGATTAACTGCAATCAACTTGAAGACTTTGACAGCTTTTAACACCTCCGGGAGAGACTGCTTCCGAATGGTAGAGCTCGCTGACTTTCCTCAATCCTTCTAAAGCACCAATGGATCCGACGTGACAGCTCCATCACCACGAAGATTCGTGTATATCGTGCATCCATCCGGTCAGTCCTCCTCTATGGATGTAAATGGTGGGCTGTAAGCGCTGAAGATGAGCGAAAACTAGAGGTCTTTGACCACCAGTGCCTGAGGATGCTCCTGCGAGTTAATTTTGGCAACTTATGTCAAACGAAACAGTGTGCACCCGCTGCGATCGTATCACGAGTGTATGTCAGGCCATTCAAGGAAGACGACTGAGGTAGTTTGGACACGTTCTCCGTCATCCGCCCCACGAGCTTGACTATGCTGCCCTCGACCCGGCGCCGCAGCCCACCTGTAAACGTCGAAGAGGAGTGCAACCGAAGACTTGGCTTGACACCATCCGTCAAGACATGGAAGCAGTTCTTGGACCTTCTATCTTCGGCCTCCGTCACTGGAGAAGGGACTGGGTGGAGCTTTCGAGATCCGCTGCCGCCAATCGCCACGCATGGAGAGGTACCGTTCGTGTCATCATTAAATCCGGCTAGATCAGGCATGTTCACAGCTGCAACAAGTACACGTAAGTACAATTCGCCTGACAAAAACACGTAGGATTAGGTCGATATTTGAGGTTGCCGAATCTCGAAATAATTTCCTATGACGGGACCTAAACCCTTTATTTTGTACGTTGTGCTATTAAAGAACACCAATAAAAACAAGAAAAGTTTAAAAGAGATTCCTTCAGAAGCTCAAAAACCTACTGATAATTTGGTAAATTCAAGTGAAGGAGAGTGAACTGAATCACAGTGTTTTGCAATAACATAAGAAGATTTCAGTTTAGAAAATTTATTTTGCCAATGTCTTACAAAGGGCAGTAGTAATCTTGCCTGACCGTATTTTGTTTCCCCGCATTGAAGAGATTGGACAGTAAAGAAAAAGTGCGCATATTTTACTTTGTGCATGAATACTGTAAACAAATACTGGTGTAAGGAAGTGTTTTAGAGTACTTTAACACAGAGTGTGAGTGAAAGTGTAAAATATTTTGTATTTATTTTTTTAAAAGTGGTTGAGGACTTAATGAGCTCCCCAACAAAGATGCCTTATGCGGCGATTCGAAAAGGCGAGCTTCTGAAGACGAAAAGATTAGGCTGTCAAAGGCAATAGGTGACCAAATGCATGCTAAGCTTTGCTAGGAATAGAAATTGGTACCCTTACCTACATTTGGTATGATTTCTCGCATGAATTTACTCCTCAGAAAGCATTTTTGTTAGGAAAACGGGAGGCTTAATTCAGTGGCTTTAGGAGAACAATGAGCAGGATTTGCATGTTGCTGGAAACTGCAGAGATTTTCTGAGCTACTTAGTAGCATAGAACCAAAACCTTTGTTTTATGCGTTGTTTTATACGAAAAAACCAGTTTAAAATACAGTATGCGCTAAAAATCGCGTAACTTTCATGATTAAGTTTGAATTTTTACTGAAACATATATTTGGATACATTAATTTGATTCACTGAGTTGATTAAATTCTGTGAAAGTCATTTAGTTTGGAAAATCACAATGTAAGGCAGGTTTATTAGGAGAAATAGGTATAAATTTTGATTAAATTGGGCGTCTTTGCATATCAGAGAAAATTCCTATGCTATTACACATGAAGGAATCAAAAGTGTCATTAATTTGAATTATACTACACAGGGCCTTCAAAATAAGCGCTTAAGATATAAAAGATATCCCTTTCAGAACTGTAAAATGTTGTCCGAAATTGTACAGATGCAAGTGAAGCCAAGTTAAAGGAATCAAATTTATTTTCAGAGCAAAAGAAACAATTTAAGTTTTAAAAACTACTTTTAGCTAACTTTTGACGTTTTTTGCACAAAAAACACTAACAAAATGTTTCCATTGCATTTTGTTTAACGGCGCCGCTTACTTTAACGAATGAACAAAGTGTCCGCATATTTTACCGCGAAGGTAATTTAAAGGTTTAATTGAATGTAAGTCATATAAAAATATAATTTTTTAGAAAGTTATCGTTCCGCTTATGTGTTTTTATAAGAATTTATATCCATAAACATATTCTTTCGGTAAACATTTTTTATGTAAATTTTATTTTAAAGGTTTTGATGGAAACGTCGAACCGAAGCGCAATTTATGAATCAACACATACAACCACTGAAAACGATGAAATTATGCCAGACTTTATTAGACGATATTTATTAAATAGTTGTCCACCAATGGTAGTATGGATAAAGGATTTTAACTGCTGAAAATTCTTTTCATTAAAATAAATAAGTTACGTTAATGTTGCGGATTAGCAAAATATTGAAATTTATTGCTGTACTTTATAGCTACTTTTGCGTCTCCAGAACTTTGAGATGATCGGAATTTTTTATTTTTCTTTACAAAACTTAGTATTTCTTATATTTATTTTAAGTTTAAAATATGCCTGATGCTGTTCATTATTATTTCAAAAATCGCTTCATGGTTGATTTTAGACATAACAATATCAGGCTTATGTTGTGTAGGTTCATTTCCCTTGACAGTGAGATTTGCTGGGATTTTTAGTCAACAGCTAGGCTACAAATAACTTTTTTGCATAAAAACTAATATTGAGATAGCCATAGTAAATGTTTCTAATAAGTATCTTATTTTGAAGGTTTTAATAAAGACGTCAAACAAAATACAAGAAAATGAGCTTGACAACACTGAAAATAGTTAAATGTACGCCGAGATTGCAAGTAAAGGTTGCCACCTAGTGCAATCCCATGCGTAAAAAATCGATAAAATGGTTTGACGAACGGAAGTTTACTTTAATATACAGAAAATGACCGGTTTAAGGTTTCATTTGACAATGACGTTTTTACTTATAGGTCAAAGTTACAACGCGTTTTTGGAAATTTTGCAAATTGTGGCTTCTTTTAAGTGTTTACATTTCTGAGGAATCCACGCTACAATACAGTTGGCAACAGTAACTTATGAAGGCCCACGCATTAATCCCTAATCCCTGCATGTATTCCTACCAAAACGGTGGTTAAAAGGGTTTATGTGTGGGAAATTAAGACACGCAGTTGAACATACTTTAATAAATACCAAATACATTTTTATTTTAGTGTACTTAGGATTGTTGTTGATTCATAGCTGTAGATTTTCCTAACCTGTATTATCATTTCAATTATTGCGGATAACCCCGATGTTCAAATTGCAAGTTTCCTGAATTTCCAGGAAAATTGAAATTATGGTTAGGAGGTTGTTAACTTTAACGTAGCTTAGGTCCAACTTACCGTTCTGAAGTTAGATAAGTATAGTTCGCGGCGCTTTGCGCCGCGCACACCCTTAATTTACATATGGAACAACTTACTCCTAGCGGCCACGGGAAGCAACTTCGCTGACTATCCTATTTCCCCACCCTTAAAACTGTACAACCACCGTTTTTGCATGACAAAATAGTGGGATTAGGGGTATATGAGTGGGCCTACGTAAGCTACTTTTCATAGTTCGTTATCACTTCGCTTTAGGTTGTTCACTATTAGTTCAAATTTTTCACACCTATGCTCCCTGTGGCTTGTGAGTGATAATCACTCTGTCGCAAATCTCAGCTTCTTTGTTCGTACGCTACCTGCAGGACACAGGCATCGTGTTGATAATTTTGGGTTTGGGAACGTGGAAGAGAGGATATGTTCAGGGTAGGCTGCCGGCAATGTCTGAGGGTAAACCACACAGAGTGCTTGTAATTGTCATCGGAAGTTGGCTGCAGCGGCCTGTAATGACCACCTGAAGTCAGTCATGAAACACACACTGCCTGTATTAGCACCTTCTGACAAGAAAGTGCTAGATTAAATACCCGAATAGTCACTGCCTCGGCTTTTACTAGCAGCCGCTTACGCAGGCCTTTAGAGTAGGGAGTAAGTGCCCTGTGGTGGTTCGTATCGATTACATGGGTGAGAATCAAATTTAAAATCAATTTATTCTCTTTTGCCTAGCCAAACCAGTATGTTTGTAAATAGTACTTAGTGCGGAATATGAGCTCAGTAGCGTAATAGGCTCTTTCTATGGCCTTGGGCAGGCGCCTCTTGATAGTGTTTAAACGGTTATCACACTTAAAGGCAAGAATACAAATACTGACTTTAATGAGCTTTAAACCAGTTGGTGTTCCCGTATACTCTTCTCTAGACGTCTCTTTTTCGGTCACTTTATCCCAATCGACAGGATTAAGTGCATGAATAAATACACATCGACTGTCTACCGTAAAATATCTAATAAGGGCTCTTTCTTAAAGAGGCAGCTTACTTAAGAAACTTTTTGTTTGATTGATCTTAGGCATCGTAGTGTCAGACATGTGTTGTGGACCTTCTTTTTGATTCAAAGGTGAGATTGGTTCGAACAGCCATCTGCATATTGACGTTTATCCATAAATTTGAAGCATCTTTTCCAAATTGTACTTTTGAAAATTGCATTGACAGCGGAATTAAATGTGATCAATAAATTTGGCGAGTGCTCTGTAGCTGCGGCCCCTCGCTGCATAACACAATTAACGCATTAGAGCCTACAAAAATTGAATTCACAGAGAAATATCGATGCAACCACCAAGACCACAGAATATGGTCACATTTGTCGTTTAGTTTAATTTTCTTCACATTGGTGATTGAAATTAATCGTAGTAGTTGGCCTAGGAGTGACATGATGAACCAGCATCCAACTCTATCGCAGCTGGCGTTCACCTGTTTCTACACACTGAAAAATAACACCTACGGCTAGTGGTAGCTACACAATGAAGCTTATCACTTTTTCCAACCGCTTGTTTAAACTTTGGAGTAAATTTTTAGATTGCATAAACAGCTGAATTTGACGGAGCCATAAATTTAGAAATTGCTTATCAGTTGCTTTCTCTCTCGCAACGTATGATAAAATACAAGATTTAATTCCTACGGAAAAGGTCAGTAATCTCATAGAGCCTGGTCACGAAGGCTGAGAAATAAAAGGTAAAAAAGGCTTTTAAAACAAAAAAGTGGGTAAGGGAATGTGTAAATGAGGGAGCTGGATGTTAGTAAGGCAAATTTAGGTTAACCATGTACTCCATTTGCTTGTATAGGTGAGATATTAACCGCCGTATGAATCCTGCCTCCAGGTAGCGCAATATGCGAGTTGTTCGTGCCCAAACAATTACTAGGAAGGATGTTTTCAGGTCCACAGATTGACTCGTACCAAGCAACTGCTCAGTACCAGATGAACGTGGAATTCTGTTTTCCTGCTTTAATAGCTATTTAGATATCTGCTCTTCAGATCTATCTGCCAGTTGTCCTTGCGTTCGCCCCCTGTACATGTATCCACAATTGTATGTGAATTCATAGACATACGTGGAACTGGCGTGCTCTGGCAAGGCATTTTTTGCACGTGGGATTGGTATGGGCCTTGTAGGATTGCGGCATATAACTTCAGTTGCAAAGTTTGTCCTTTCAGTAGTGATACGTAGGCATTGCTTATTGGCATTTGCAATGTTATCACCGTTAAAGAGCAACGATATGAAAAATGGTTTTTTCGAAATTGACTGTTCCGTCGTTTTTGGTCGTAAAGGTCTAACGTATTTGTCGGTAAAGCGTAGTGGATACCCCCCCCCCCCCTTAAATAATATATCTTTGAGGAAGGCGTTTCTACATCCAATGTGTTCATAGAGCACATATTGCTAGTCCTTTGGAAGAAAAAGCGTACAAAATTACGTTGCTATTGTATGGGAACAAAACTCAGGCAGTGCAGGTTCTGGCCTTCCCATGTATTCTTATGGAAAGTTGTTGGTGTTACGGAGCCATTTTGTCTGAAGATGTGAAAGGCTAGGAAGCAAAGCTGGTTATTCTGTTCTTGTTCTTTCGTAAATTTTAGCTTGGGATACACACAAATCATTGTAAACCATAGTTCCCCTGATTTTACGTTGTCATCAATAACCGCGAAGAAATCGTCTAAATATCTTCTGCCAAGTGCTCTCCTGCTCAGTTTTGAAAAGAATTTCTCCTCTGGATGGCCCATAAATATGACAGCGGAGGTAGGACTAGGTGAAATTCCCATCGCAACTCCATCAATATGTCTATAAACCTGACCGTTAAAGGGAAATTGGACATTCAGATAATGTTTTGGGGCCCAGGCGAGATACGAAGAATCTGCACAAATTATGTCTATCGTTTAATTCACTGGCACGTCAGCAAGCAGTGACTTTACGTTTAGGTATATCATGTATTTTTCAGAATTTGTTTGGTGTCTTATTTCGTCGTTTAATGTAAAGGCAAAAAAACGATTATGGATTGACCCTTATTCCTTTACTAGCTACTGCGCTTATCTATGCGAAGGTGAATTTAACATCGAAAGGATTGTGTTTTTGGTAATTTATGCAATCGAAAAATACATGAACCTCCAATTTACCTTTTACGGCAAACTATATAGAAAGTAAGAAATGCGGGTATACATTTATTGTTTTGATTTGTTATCACCTTGTGTGAAGCATCTACCTCAACACTTCTTAGGAAGAAAAGACAGACAGGATAGCAAAGAACTGGTTAAGTGTTACATTTTCCGCTGGAACATCAAACTCTGCACGTGCCTCTCAACTTGTCCCGTGCCCGTTAGCACGTCGTCCTTTCTGCAGCTCGTCTTCTGTCATCGGCAGCGCGCTCTCATATCGGGCAACGGCTCTCGTGTCAGCAAGAGAATCTCGTCTCGGCAGCAGAAAATGCACCTTTTGTTCGGAGCCTCCTATTTAAGGGCTAGCAGTGTTTGTTTCCTTCTTCTTCTTCTTCTTCTTCTTCTTCTTCTTCTTCTTCTTCTCATTCTTCTTCTTCTCCTTCTTCTTCTTTTTCTTCTTCTTCTTCTTCTTATTCTTTTTTTTCTTATTGATCTCTCTACGATGCGCTTACCCGGCTGGGGTGCTAGTGACCTCAGCATGACATGCGGAGGCCCTGTTACGTGCGCTCGGCCAGTTCTGCAGGCGTCCTTTGGCGTGTGAATCTTTTTTCTTATCTTGACCCCAGGACGGCAATCCTGTGGTGGACCTCTCGGCGAGATGCGCGACTCGGCCGCGTTCTTACACGTGTTCACGGCTCTGTTTATGGCCCGTCGTCAGGCTTGACCTCAGGATGACAAGACTGATGACTCGCGTGCTGGGCCGTTCTAACATAATTGAAAGTTACTTTTGACGTCTCCATAACTAGGGGATTATTAAAATAAATTATTTTTCTTAACAAACAGTTAATGCTTCTTCTATTTCTTTTGAGTAACAAATTTGCCTAGCGTTGGCCATCATTATTTCTAAGTTTTTTACATACATTAATGTCGGTTTTAGAGTGAGTATAATTTGTTCGCACACTTGCATTAGTTCTCCACCGTTCTATTTCTCAGTACAAAATGTACTATGCTTTCAAGCTGGCTAATGCTAGTCGATATTTCAATATATCTACCCCTTGAACTTGAGCCAAAACCCACCCTGAATATGGAAAGGTTGTAATAGGGGCCTTTTATGGAACGGCACGTGTATTTTTGAAATACATCAGAGATGAACCATTGCATTGGCATTGCATAACTGTTTGAAAGGACACTTTTTTAAAATAAGAGTTTCGTGTTCCGCGTCTTCTTTAAAACAAATCTTGCTGCATTCTTGTTGCATGCAAACTCTTACCCTGGCCTCTTCGTGTTGTCTTACAAGCACCAATTGCCGAAGAGCTTTTGAAAACTTGCGTTTTCATTTACGCACTTTTCGCCTTATCAGCAAATCTGTTCGTTCTCAACGCATCCCATTATGCCGCTCATCGAAACAAGTGGATGTTTTCGGATAAAAACATCTTTGCATTGAAATAAGCTGAGTTGTCTTATGGTCTCTGAGTCGGCGGATGAGGAAAGTAAAAAGACCAGGATGAATTGAAGGTTCTATTGAGAGTTAAACGATTTTTTTTGGACGTTGATAGTTTAAATCAATAAGAATACTTACTCAGTGAAATGAAAAATTACTTTCCTCTCTAAAATAGACTACATAATCTTTCCTGGGCGTTCTTAAGTCATTTCATGAAGTTTTCTGTTCCAGCCAAAGGAACAAAATCCACCACGACCTAATTTGAGTACATTTTGAGCCCTATTATTAAGTACCTTCGCGCTTCCGAAAGGGACAAAACTTCGTTAAAAGGGACCAGCTGGAAACACTGCACCACATCATTAACTCAACGGTGCCAGGCAGCACGTTCACTCTAGAAAAAAAAAGAAGTTGCCAGCAAACTACTATTCCTCGACGTCCCCATACAGTGGAACACTGACGGAACTTTCCAAACATCATTTTTTCTGCAAAGAAGCGCATGCAGATATCATCCTGCACTACGAGAGCAATCACCCTATTGCTGATAAACGAAGTGCCATTAACATCCTATTCAATCGAGCAAGAACACACTGTTCTAGCCCCGAACTCTACCACGCCGAACTCAATTACTTGTTCAAACTGTTTTAAAAAAACTGTTACCCCAGGAAGTTTGTGCGTCAATGCATGAGACGGCAACAATTGATCAGAAAGAGAAGAAACTAGGTTGTTCCGCTCAGACACCCAATCCACAAACTTGGCGAACACTTCCCTATATTAAGAACGTGTCTGAACTCGTTGAAAGACACCTGAGAAAGCACCAAATCTAAGTAGCACAAACACCGACCAATGCTCTGCGAAATCAGCTTGTACACCCCAAGGACAGGGTTAGCTATTTGGACAGAAAGGAAGTCATTTACAAGATCCTCTGTTGCGGCTGCAATGCAGTTTATTTCGGACAGACAGGTAGATCAGCCTCTACCCGCGTACGGGAACATAGAGCGGTAAAAGGGCGCTATCACTTGTCTGAAGTCGCCATGCACACAATTGAAACTGGACGCCAGTTTGCGTGAGACGAAACTCGCATTGTGGGCTCCTGTCCATTCAAGAAAGGCCGTGAATTCTTAAAAGCCATCAACTCTGACGACTCATGCATCAACAGGCACGTCAACTTGGATGCGATGTATAGCAGCCTCAGAGAAGTACGGAAGAAACGGCAGCCTATCCGGACTGGAGGAAGCCAAAGTCAACCACCCCCGACCGCACGATTAGATACAGTCGACAATTAGTCCCCAACCGACCACACAATTGCATGCGGGTAACAACTATTTACTTCCCCACTGACCGCATAATCACATGTGGGTGACAATTACCTTGACCCCTATTAGCCATCATTGTGGATTAACTGTTTCTTACGATTTCCATCCGTCTGATGACGACCTGGTGAGCCAGTGTCGAAAGTTCACCCAATAAACAAAATTTTTCGAAAGGACTTCTTCTACCAAATTCTATCTCTTGAGATGCCGACTTTCCAATTCAGACTAAACTTCGTTCCCACTGCAGCTCCAAACAAATAACTAAATGTTGGCAATAAACCTAATTTTCGGACTGGAGCTAACACTTTCCTTTAAGGTGTTTGCATTTCCTGTCTATTAATGGCATTCACAGAGCAAGAGCGACGGATTTTTCTGACTTATTGCGCGCATGCTTTTTGCCTACTTCCGAAACCTCGTTCGCATCCATTGTCATAAGGGATTGGTTTTTTAAATATTTTTAGCCAAAAAACCTTTTGTTTAAATTAATTGTCAAGAAGAAAAAATGGCTTTGAAATGATTGGTAAAAAATATTTTAATATTAAAATATGGAAATAAACGGAAATAAATATTGGTTCGGAATTTCGGTTCACAAAATATTTCCGAGAATATGGATAAAATCGCCTACAACTGTTGGTTTCTGACATGAGTTATCAACAAACAGCGGCCCAAATACGAGTAAGTGGCCACATGAATACGAAAAGTAATTACAAATTCCCTCCATAAGGTCATCTCGTCAGAATTTGGACAATTCAGCAAGCTGTAAATAACCCACATTTATGTCGGGGAGCCCCTCTCCAGTGCAGGGTGGTTAACAGCACTTGGCTGCATAAAAGACTGCAAAACGCTGAGGAACGAATTCCTGGCCTTGGGCTGCGTGCCAAAGTACATGAATACAAAAATCAGCGAGAGCATAGAGGTGAGAATACCGACTGCGTTCAGGATGAAAGCCGCTCGTCCCAACCTCCGTGCGGCTTGCAGATGCGTCAGGGGCACCCGCCAACAAGCCGGTTCAACCACCAACACCGCCGTAGTGGCCTGCTGTGGTGGTGCAGGCCAGCTCAGGAGTCGATGAGCCCTGAAACTGCAGACCAGCGCGAGCGCCCCGAAAATAAAGTTCACAAACACTGTTACCACAATGGACATCCAGAGGAGGGTTATTCCGCGGAGTTTGACGGTTGTCATCTCCACCAGCGGTTCATCTCGCACCAGCCGATACCCTGTCGGTGGCGTGGTTGCTGCTATTGCTGGATCAATGCCGAGTTTCGTCGCAGTGGGGGTCGGCAAACCGGTCATGGAGGCATTGTGCTTTGTGCACGCAAAACGCCCACTAGGCACATCGGTGTGCGGAGTGTTAATCGTGCTCTTAGGCCCTGCCATCCTCAGGTCCCACCATGAAGGTGTACTCTGAGTTTAGCCGCGTTTAGCCAGCGTCTCTAAAAAGAGCGAAGTACGTTCTGTGATTTGTGAGATCACTATGTGTTTGCGTGTTCGTCTTCCCCTGCCGTGCTCCCTCCGCCACCCGTTTCAACCAACCAATATTTCCGCTTGAGCAGCAGCGGCAGCCAATCAGACTGCAGGGTTAATTTTGTTTAGTGTGGGAGTAAAATGGTCAGGCATTTTTTCATTGCAATGTCGAGTGGATTTTAGCGTGGCAGCCTATACGTACACGTTGTTTTTTTAGCTACTTCGAGTTGAGAGTCGACCAGGCTCTTCAAAAGAGCTGCAAATGTGTGAGCGTTTTCCTCTTTAAAAAATAATCTTGGAGTTACGTAGAGAGGGCGTAGGACTCGGTGGGATTTGAAACTAAAATATCAAAATGCAAAAAGCGAGCGCGCAATTTGAATTGCTAGAAATTCCGGGGTGGGAATTACTTAACAATAGGATATTTCTGGTGACCTGATCGAACCCGAGATGACAAGTAACACCGAATAAAAAGAAATTCTAAGTAGTTTGTTGATGGATAGAGCGATGGATCGGTAGGATTGGTACGCATTAAGTTAGTGCACCTGGTAGTCATCTGGTGGATTCCAGCTTGATTGTTTACGAAACCCGGCTTGGGCAGCCAACTGACTGTATCCGAGTTGGTGGACTCCACACATTGCAGTAGGCTAAACGATTCACTTGACCCAGGTGTGATAAAAATCACTGTTACCTTTGAGACTTCTTAGCCCAGGAATCCAAATAACTATGGCCTGCAACGTACAGGTCTTTGGTGATATGTGATTCTATGGTGATGCTTAAAAGTTATCCTCACCTAACATGTGTTTCATATCAATCATCCTGTACCTCGCCAATGTAGCTACCAGGTAAAATATGGTTGTTTGAAGCAGACCGTTGCCCAAAGTCCTTCATACGCATGTGTCTTAAGAAGCCCTAGCTTAAGTGGTCAAAAGGAGAAGGCCTCACGTTTTGGCTCGCTCTTCCTTATGTGAAGAACGTATCCGAGGCGACTGCACGAATCCAGAAGCCATTCGGGATCAATGTGGCTCACAAGCCGGAATCAACTTTAGACAGGTGATTATGAAACCCGAAGCCCAGCTACCGTTGAAAAAGCAGTCAGCCGTGTTCTAAAGTATACCATGTCAAGACTGCGATGCAAGGTATGTCGGCAAAATGGGCAGACACCTTGGCACCAGGCTCTATGAGCATCAGCTCGCAATCAACCGCAAGGATAAGTTGTCTATGGTCTGTGAACACGTACAGTAGAATAACCATACCTACGCCTTCGAAAATGCAAGGGTAATAGACGGAGCCAATGAAAAGATGGCTAGAGTTCTGCTGGAATGTTGGTCTTCGACTGGCACACTTAACAGAGCCATAGACCTTCATCCTGCCTACCAGGCGGTACGCAAACGGCTCGATTCAGTCTGAACAAGGCCAAAAGGACGTTGAAGCAGACACAAGCGTGGAGTACAACTAAGATCAGAGGAAGATAGGTGAAGGGTTCTTCAGAGACCACGTAACCAAGGTGGAACCCTACCTCACCGCTCAATTGCTTTCTGGGACGCGCATGTTCGCTTCTACTGGCAAAAAATGTTTGGGCATATCGTATAAATGTCTTCCTTGCCCGTTGCGAATGCTTTTTTTCTATGCATCATGAATTTTAATGTCCCAAGCTTTCTGCAGAAATGACTCATGGCTTGAATAACATAGAAGCGAATTATTTAGTTACGAGTACTCTGTTTTTGCTTGGTGATCAAACCTGCTAGGTAATGCTAATCATACCGGACTGGATGCGGTTTTTCTGAACAGTCCAGCCTTTTCAAGTATGATTTGGGTAGTTTTGCCTGCTAGTCGGTAAGAATCTACTATAGGTCACACCGTGGAAACTAAAAACCTCTACAACTCTGTAATAGCGAAGCGTTGGTAATATGGGTAGTGTGGGTGTAGCATTATACGTGCGCGGGAGCTAAGAAAGAACCAAAAACAGGAAATGCTTATTCAAAGTATTACAAAAATTTAATACAAAGCAGTTAAAAAGCGGGACGTACATTTAAAAAAAGCAATTCGCGATAAACCAGAGGGAACCAAATAAACCACCATTGAGAAAAGCAGAGCAGGTCAGCAGTCAATGGAAAAAACAGCTATACAGGATATACGAAATTTGAAACTGAGACCCTCAATATGCACAGAAAACAAAGGCGTGATATAACCTATAATAGAGTGTTGCCAGCTTCTTGAAGACTTCAGGGCCATTTGGTGAAAATAAGTCAAATTCAACCCTGCACTTCTACCATCTGATGTGTAGGGCAATGTGTACGACAGACTGTGGGTTGAGAAAACTGAGTCACGTGACCCATTACAGTCTGCCGTCAGACGGCTGGTTATCTGTGCGGCGGTATCTTCCTTCCCCGGCAAAAAGCGTAAACGTGAGTCAATGGGCTCTGCTTCCCTCTAACTTTCCATCCTACGGTGACGAGAGACGTGCAAGCGCATATATGCCTGTTGCCCACGGAAGCATATTTCAACCACAGTCCTCCAAAATTTACCACTCTGTGATCTTGTGTGCCTGGTTTATCCCTCCCCACCCTCCTTTCTCCTCCCCCCTCCCAAACGTTCAGCCTGGATACATCAAAGCAATCTGTTTGAACTTGGTGGCTGTCACGCGGGCTCAGAGCCAATGCGCTTTGGAAAAGGATGACACGTTCATCATACCCAGTTTAGTGGAAAACTGACGTTTCGGAGACCTGTATCTGTGGGGCTTTCCCTCTGGTTATCTTGCTCAAGGCTTTGATTGCTTAATAATGTACAACTTTATGAATCGCAGTAGGGGCAAACTGCCGGTGGATGGAGGTGTCTTTGAATGTCAGGCGTCAGATGTTAGTGGTTCTGCCTCGACCTAAGGTAGTATATCGCAAAATATCGAACATATGGGACAGTTTTCCGACGTGCACTCAAATGCGAGAGTTTAGGTATACCTCGACTTGCTGATATTTGCTCATTTATGCGGATTGCGATTTGCAGCCAATTTTTTCCCACGTAATCGCATTTGCAATCATTGCATCTTAGTTTGTAGACGATGATGGGCTGTTGCCCAGTGTACCTCAACCAGGCCTCAAAAACCGGCAGCCTCGGCACACGCGACGCATCAACCAATCGTTGGCGACCACAAAGGAGTCAGGTACGAACACTGGCCAGCGCACCTAGGTCCTGGTTACCGGAACTGTACTTTATTTTATGTTTTCGTCAATAGTTCCTGCAACCATATAGGTTCCATTTGCACACGTCAAAGCATAGTGAAACTCGTGGTTTTCCACACCAAATGAACACAAAAAGAATGTTTCTGCGCATGCTTACTGAAATTTATAGGTCATCAAAGATCGATGAGAAAAAATGCGACTACTTGTGCAGTCATTTTTTGCCTGGTTTTCTTCGTGCAGAGGACAAGAAAGGAGTTGCTTCAGAAGCAAGCATCCCGTGGGAAATAGGATATCCTAAGATTATGCTGGAAATATATTAGTAGTGTAACACTATATCTGTAATATTTTCGAAGGGGAAGCACATTTCAAAATTTCAGGTAATGTTCCTTGAGACAGCATATTTACTGTATATATTCGAAACATCCCTCGACAGAGATCCATAGACAGACCCTTTAAAGGTTCATATTGATAATGACCACCTACTTGCATTACTTATTCCTTGATCGAGCATTTAAACGTTAGCCCCAATTTCCGTAAGAAACTTGGACAGAAGACTTCTGCAATTTGATGACCCCATGATGAGTCGCTCAGCTATTAGTTAACCAGTTGACTTCAAAGGCCTTGTTCGACATTACCAGTGGAATTTGAGCATGGCAGAAATATCGTGACAGGTTCCGCGTTGGTTTCAGAGGAACAATCAAAGCTCCATTCCTAGTTCAGATTCTCTTCTTTTAATGTGGCTTCGACATGAAAACACCAGATTCTTAGATGCATTATTTTTTCAAGAATATATCTCCTGAGAACAAAACAGAGGTCTCAGGAGCTTTTTCATGAAGCACCGAGTTTCTTCCATATACTCAGTTTGGAATGATTAGGTAATACTTACGAATGTTGAGATAGAAAAATAGTATTCCTCTTCGTGCATATAAGTCTCTTGACTACTTATCAGCCTTTAATACTATCCTACATCACCAACTCCTCAGTAAAATACGTCTGCGAGCGACTCTCCCGAATAGAGTGTCTCTTGGTTTGGGGACTGCATTAGTCCCTGCTCGGAATCCTTTCAGTGCGGCAAGCAAAAATCCATGGTCGTTCCCGAAAATTGCGAATTTCTTCAAGGTTCTATCCTATCCCCGCACATTTTATCCTTCCATATTGACGACCTACAATCGCCAAACAAAGGTTTGTGTGTTAAATATTCTGATGGCCTTGTTATTGGTCATCCTATTGGAAACCAGATAAAGCTCCAAGTATTGAATGATTGCCTAAACCACGTCTCAGCATGGTCCATAGAAAAAAAGGTCTTCTACTTAATGATCAGAAGTCAGTCCAGTGCGTTTTCCGATTGAAACCTTCTATCAATCCTGAATTCTCACACATTTTGCCGAATGAGGTATTCCCTGTCCGGTATCTTGATGTTACTCTGACATCTTAGCTTTTCCTTACACAAGATATTGAAACCGTCTTCATAAGTGCCCGTAAACTGCTGAAATACATCCCCCGGTTACATTCATGTAACATAATTGAAGCCTTAACGTGGCGATTTATAGATGCCTGTATTTGCCCTCTCATGCTTTACTGGTCTCCAGATATTTTTCCAGCTGTCATTATAATACAGCGACACTTTAAAACTGTCAGGCAATTTGCTGATCGCATGCTTAGTGAGGTCGCGCACCGTCTCCACGCTCAACTAATGGCGGCAAAGTCGTTTCGTATTATTCGCTGAAGCTGCCGTCATATGTCTTGCCGTACACCGGCAGAGCAGCACGCTGTACGCCCATTCATAGCACCCTAACGCACGTGTGAAAAAACGGAAATGCACAAGTTGAAGTCAAATCTTTCTGCCTAATGGATGTGAATTTTATGTAAACTTGTAGATGTTGAGTGTTTTCGTACCTTTCCCTTGGTCTCCATTAATGTAGACATTTTTGCTGCACATTTTTGATATTACCTTAAAAATAAAGCATTCTCTCTCTAAAAGGAATCAACAGTTTTCTGAGTAAGGCGGAAAATGCATAGGGAACCACCATACACTACCATCATAACGCACTCTTGGTCACACGCTCTCTCTCTCTCTCTCTCAGGCTCAAACTGCAATTTAAAATGGCGCTTTCAGCTGCTACAGTGCTATTTTAGGCGAACGTATCGTAGTGCCTAAATATAATGAAGAAGACCCTGGCCATTGCGGGCAGAGAAGATGTGGGGAGTAAAGTAAATATCGTGCTCATCATCCCCGAAAGAGGAAGAAGAAGAGGGGGCAAGTGCTGCGACCAAATTGTATTCTTGCTGACGCTCCGAAAACATGCTCGTTTTCATCATCAGAGCGTGCTGCCTACTCTTCCGCCGGCCTTGAATTAATGCGTCTTGCCTCGAGCCGGGTGTTGTGCCCATGTGTGATGCCCGTGCGCTCGTACGTCCATTGTTTATTGATTGGCGTCCTCCTCTCCACTGTTCTCGGCGCTGCGTCGGCCTGTCCCTCCGACTCTGACTCCCCCGCGTTCACGTCCTCGTGTGCGCCTGCGTCGGTCTCCCCCTCGTTCGCGGTCTCATAGTTGCTCTCGTGAGAACCCAACCCACGCCGGTCATGTGACCCACACCGGATGCCGATTCCACTCATTGTGTCGCCACTCTCCCGCCTTAGTGTCCTGTTTTGTGCGGGCGTGAGCCTTGCGCGGATGGCTTGGTAGGCAGGATTCAACTCAATGGCTCTGTTGAGTGTGCCAGTCGACGACCAGCTTTCGAGCACTAGTCTAGCCATTTTGTCACTGGCCTTGCCGACCACCCTTGCCTTTTCAAAGGCGAAAACGTGTTTGCGCTGCTTCACGTGGCCGTAAACCATAGAATGCTCGTCATCGCGGTCGATTGCGAGCTTGTGTTCATGCAACCTCGTGCCAAGACGTCTGCCAGTTTCACCGACATACCTCGCATCACAATCTTGGCAAGGGATGCTGTAGACCACCGCTGATTGTTCGGTCACTGGTAGCGGATCTTTAGGCCTCATAACCCGTTGTCTGATAGTTAGTGCCGGTTTGTGAGCCACGCCAATCCCGAACGGTTTCAGCAGTCTTGCAGTCACCTCTGAGACATTCTTTTCATAGGGAATTGACAGCCAGAACTTCGGTCGACACCTCAGAGCGGCACTTCCTGAGACACCTGGCACGAAGGACTTCGGGTAACCGTTAGCCTAGAATAGGGCATGTAGGTACTTCCTCTCTTCTTTCCTCCCATCGTAGTCACTGCAGTGTGTTTGAGCGCGCTGGAAGAGAGTCCTGACGCAACTGCGTTTGCAACCGACGGGGTGGTTACTTCTGAAATGAAGGAGGCGCGTAGTGTTGGTCGCCTTACGGTACACCGTCGTCCTTATCTTCCCATCCGTCAGCCTTGTGACTAGAACGTCGAGGAAGGGCAAGTTATTATCGACCTCGTCTTCCATTGTGAACTGTATGTCCGGGAAAATGGAATTTAGTAGTGTCTTGAAGGTCGGCACGTCGCTCCTTTTGATTATGACAAAAGTGTCGTCAACATATCTGGCCCAGAATTTTGGGGGATGGGAGTTAAAAACAACCTGCTCTAGCTCCTGCAAAACGGCTTCGGCAATTAGCCCAGACAGAGGCGAGCCCATCGGAGTCCCCTTTTTTTTGCTGGTAAACATGGTTGTTGAATGTGAAGTAAGTTTGAAGACACAGTTCCAGGAGCTCTATGATATGCACCCGCTTCAGTTTTTGTTCGGTCTCCTCCTATTTTTCGCGGAGGGGGCCGTCGATAGTGTCGAAAGCCAGATCGGGTGGAATGGAGGTGAACAATGCGACCACATCGAACGAGACCATCACCTCGTCTGCCTCCACTTCCAGGTGTTGGATGCGGGTCAAAAGCTCTTGAGCAGACTTAACTGTCCATTCTTAATTCTTTGTGAGGAAACTCAATCGCTGGTAAAGCCACTTTGACAATCTTTTTATCTGCCTAGTGGCCTATATTTTTGAGGGTGATTGGCCAGACTGGATTGGGGTCGGCATACGTTCTAACAGTTGCGACAGCGGCGTTGTTCCACCTAGAACACTTAATGTTTGCCAGAACATACAAAGATCATACAAGAGATTCACAACCATTGCTGCAAATGCTGCACACTTACCCTCAAAATAAAACTTATTGATTTCTCTCTCTCTCTCATCCTCGAGGTCAGATGACAGTGAAGCTCCTCCCTTGCGGACTCGTCGAGCTTGGCATTCATTGTATCGCACCAGCTCTTACCTCGAATGCCACTTGGCATGCAAATCCTTGGCATGCATTGACGAAATTGTGCTAGCACACTCTCTGGCTAATTCCTTGCTGCATCTCTGCACAGCTCTGCATTGCTGTGGTTTCGAGCTCCTCCTGTCTCCATCGACAAGCTCTCAAACACGCAACTTCACTCAATTTCAGCGTCTAATTAATCGTGGGCATGTGGCAGGACTGTTATCCCCCCCCCCCCCCCCCCTGCGTCCACACGCGCTCGTCGCCGTCAGGCGGTGCGCCGCCAAACGCGCACTCATGGCCAAATTCGCCGCAGCGTCTCGCGTGACTCATATCGTCGGTAGCCTTGCAGCCCTGCGTGCTGCCCAATCAGCGTGACGCATTTCCTGATTGGTTGCGTGACACTTCAGAGGTCGCCTCCAGCCCGGCTCAGGGACTTGCTTTATTTTAAGATGAAAAAACATAATATTTCAGCAGAAAATGGCTCTATTTACGCAGAGCAAAAAGTAGGTCAAGAAATGGGTCATGGCAAAAAGTAAAAGGCCACGTAACACTCAAAATTAAAGTTAAATACGATATCCACATCCACTATGGAGACAGGTCAATTTAAAACTTCTCAATTTCCGCTTCTTCACAAGTGAGGTAGCATGCTGAGAATGGGAGTACAGAGTGCTGATATGCATACGTGCGGCAAGACATATGACGGAATCCTTGACGCATTGGACGGGAAGACTTCGCAGCCATTAGTTCAGAGTGGAGAGGGTGAGCGACCTCATTAAGGATGTCATTGGCAAATTGCTTGACCGTTTTAAAGTGGCGCTGTATTATAATGTCAGCTTCAAAACATAGGAAACACCGGCAGCTGAAGAGAGCATTTGGAGGATACAGTTAATAATGACCAGGTCCTTTTTAAGTAAAGCTGGCAAAATAAATGGAGAGCAGTAAAGAATGAAGGGGAGAATACCGGCATCTACAAAACGCCAGATTAGGGCTTGCGGTGTGTTATATGAACGCAAGTGGCGGATATAATATAATAGTATACGGAATTTGATAAAAAGGCCTTCTATATGAAGATAAAATGTAAGGTTGGATGCTAGTTTAACGCCAAGGTATCGGAAATAGGATACTTCGTTGGGCAGAATGCTAATAGTTTCAGGACTGAGAGAGGGTGGCAGTTGAAACATACACTGGACTTTGTTACAGTACACAATCCTACCTAATTCTGTAGTCAACTATCACTTCTTTTGACAGGCTCACTCTTATGACGATGGGTTTAACGTGGTTAGTGTTATAACGTTGACATCTGACGTGTGAAACCGTTGAATTACGCCCTGTTGAAATCCCCAAGAAAGAACACAATAAGGGCATAATTCTGGAATACACTCGGAGGAAGGTTTCTTGTGCACAAAACCTGGAGGAGTTATCCCGGGTGACTGCTGCCTTGCTGGGTTGATCTCCAGCGTCCTCGCTATCCGGCGTGGCTACAACTCTTTTTGTTCCGCCTCGGGGCGAGCCTGGTATTGGGAGCGGACTGGCGTCGCCACGCGTCCGCTGTTTCATCTCTCTTTGTCAGGGGGTGGCAGTGGCTTATAAGAGATTGTCTGGGCGTTCTCTTGTGGCCTGGTTGGCCGCATTGGGATAAAATCACGGGACCAGTTTACCCTCGGGCCTTGCATACGCTCGTGTGCGTGCGTGCGTCTAAGTTCCTCCAAGGTATAAAGTCATCGTCTGTTATGTGGCGAGAGTTAACCAACAAAGACACTTTGACTAGGCTCGACGCCTTAGGAAAGCCTCCAAACGCTACTAGCACACTGTCAACCCCGCACTTTCCCGAGTGGCTGGGTGTGAGCCAACGCCCAACCCTGCTATGTCGGACGTCTGTGCTCCAGACTAGCTGCCTCAAGGTCATGCACACTGCCAGTGAATGCTTTCAGAATCGCAGACCCTCGACCGAGTTCCACTCAGACACACATGATTTCTACCATATCATCCAAAGAGGCCATAGAAGTACGGTGACTTGAGCGTAATATTAGCTTTGCGTTCCATCTGTAGCGGCCTTAGCATTCTGCTGTGGAACTTTGGCATGTTGGATCTGGCCGCCATCCACTGGAAGAGCCCGCTGATTCTGCAGCAGGCCTACCTCATCTTCAAAACTGTCCAACTGGCACTCATCTTCCTCAAGTTCCTGTTCAAGTGGATTTGCTGGGTCCTGCTCGGCGCTCTGGCCATCTGGGGTTGGTTTGCCTACTGTCTGTTCTTCTGATTTTTGGCTACTTCCGCTTGTGGTGGTCTAAGCTGTGGTTGGGATCATATCATCAGGCCGAATCCCAGGTTGGAAGTTTGAGGCAGGATTCACCATAGGGAATGGTTTATTGTGCATAGAACTCCCAATGACTGTCTCAGGCGGCAATGGTCACTAGCGAAGACAAGACTAGTGTTGATTGAGTCCAGCCAGACCTAAGAGAGCATGATGCAGTGGTGACAGCTGCTTAAATAGGATTGCGAAGCAGGTTCAAGTGAAGTGTTATTGGGGTATTGCAATTTTCCGAGCGGATGCCGCCTGCAAAAAAGAGGTGTGGTAAGTGGTCCCTAGGAAGGCGTGCTTATTTGGACGCACGTGTGTAGGCGGGTATGTGCGCACAAGTTATACTCGACCGTGGTCAACTGTGAGGTTTGCTGGGACGCCGAAAGACAGGGGACGCTGGTGCAACTGTTATTGCTTAGTCAGAACTACCTACGGGGTCAAGCCTCGGTGGACGGGGACGCTAATGAATGGAAGCATTGTTATGCGAAAAGAGGCAAAAGTTCGCGTCCCAGGTACTTGTCTAGAAGAAGAAAAGTGAGCAACAATTATAGGGGGGTAGGAACCAATCAGCTGTTATAGGGCAAGGGGTGAGGGATGGTGAAGGGTAGTGTGTGGGGCGGAAGAGTACGCGAAGTGTAGAAAAGAAGGAGGGGGAGGGAGGGACTCATTTATCACCAGTTTAGGTCGTGCGTGGATGCCTGTTGAGAGCGATGTAGGCAGGCGCCAACTCAGTGCACCGGTTGACTGAGTTGTCATCCGAGGCCCAGCTTCAATTTACCCTCATGCAATCTTGCTGTCGGCGTGAGCAAATACTCTTGCTGCTGCGAAGTTAAATTCGTGGCCGTTTCAGGTGTGGGGCGCCACTTGTGACTGTGCGTCACCCTGTCTGACAGCTAGCTTATGTGCGTACATGTGCGAACAAAGCATTCTTCCTGTCTGTCCGGTATAATTTCGGTGGCAGTTCAGACATGGTATGCGATACACTACACTCGACTGCTCACTGGGACTTAATCGGTCCTTTATTCTCATAATACGGCTGCGTATGGTGGTCTTGGGGTGGTGCACAATTCCGACGCCTATTCTCGCAGCCAGGCGATCGGTTGCTTCCGACATATCCTTGATGTATGGCAGCACATGCCAATTCGTAGGGGTAGGTTCTGGTCTGGTCCTCGGAAGGCGGGCACGCCAGCATTGGTTACTGAAAGCCTTTGGATAGCCATTCCACATAAATTGGTTTGCGGAGATATCGGGCCTCCCGAGCTTTGACCTCCGGGTTACTGCAGTGAGTGTGAATTCTTTTGAACAGTGTTCTCACGCAGCTTCGTTTGTGAGCCACCGGGTGGTTGGTGTGAAAGTTGAGAAGCCGTGTGGTATTCGTTGCCTTCCTGTAAACCATTGCTTCGATCTCGCCGTTAGAAGTTTGCATGACGAGTACATCAAGAAAGGTAGTTGCCGGTCCTTTTCTTCTTTTCTCATGAATTGTATAGCTGTATAGCAGCATGTCCCCCTTGACGATAACAAAGATGTCATCAAGGTAACGGCCAACAGCCCCCGATCTTTTGGCACCGTCACCGCACTCTCTCTCCCCTCACCTGCGTGATTCCGGCGTGCACCGTCCAAGCGCCAGTTGAACACGCCTGTCCCCTTTACCTCGGTCACATGACTATATATCGGCAGACACGACTACCTTTTGGATAATACCACGCGCAGAAATTTCAGGACATTTGAACCTGCGCAGAAGTCCTACTAAAGCAGCTGTCACCCCTGTTGCACCCTACTGCAGGCCAATCAAGTCTACTAGAATCACCGGTGTTCTTTCTTATGCCACTGAAGAAGGTAGCATGACACACTCTTCAATGACGGCTCTCGAATCTCGTCAGCAATGGTGTGTTAAGTGCATGTCGGGAATCTTCCGCCTTACTCTAAACATGCATTTCAAATTGGCAGAAAAATTCCAACAGTCTACAAGATGCCTTCAAAATGACAAAATGTCACTTGAGGCATTTCCAAACCGGCCACTACTTGGCGGGGCATCGTGTTGACCCTTTGGCGGATGGCCAACAGTTATGCCCCCTTTCTGGCTCATCGAAAAGAACCGCTTCAGTGTCTCCTGCCGGCCGAGACAATCCCGCTGACTAACAGGCGTTCCATCGAAGAACGGCGCCGCCCAGAGTTGACCTCACGACATTATCGCACGCATACACTTGCGCATGCACGCCCGTCAAATTAAGTACGCCTGACTAAGGGCCACTTGAATACGCCACCCCTCAAGCAACACAGTAAAGACTTTAATAATTGCCACCCCTTTCGGGCAAATGCAACACAATTATAGAAAATAACTTGAGCTGGCTTCGGAAACATGTAAAAACAACGAACACTCCATCATCTCTCCCATGCTTTGCCAGTTGTCACAATGTCTGCTATCTTTTCCACAGCTTCTTATTTGGCCTATTGCTTAGACCCCTAAAATAGTCCTTTGACCTTGAAGGCCTGGCGACAAGAAAGGTCAATATTTCCTTCGTTGTCTGCGTCCGATACTCCACTGCTGACCTCCGACATGAGATGAACTCTCAACTTCTGATGCGGCCGAGCTAAATCATCAGCAAATCACTTGCACCTAGAATTTGATTTTTCCTCTGTCATCTCATTTGGCCGCGAAATGGAGAATTTCATTACGGACAGCCTGTCGTGAAGCAGGATGCAGATGCTAATTTGCTCACAGCCTACTGACCCTATGCTCTGGTTCCTTCCCCATCCCACAGAGCAGTTTCCCGCTATCAGTGCCAACACCCAGATCTCCTTTCTAACTCTGATCCCTCTTCTACTGCCAACGGTATCCCTTCCTCCTCGCAGTGCACACTAACACGGCATACTGATTTGCCTTCGACGTTCAACGCAGCTATCCAAACTTCCTTATACGTAGTCGAGATGACGAATCACCTACCAACATGCTAGTGCACGCATAGTCGAGACATTTCATCCTACCAGCACGCAGGCCCAGCGGCTGGCGCGGACGGAGATGATATTTCCTCCTCCCAAGCGGCACAAGCGGCACTAGTGGCATTGACCCAACTCTGGCATGCCAGCCGCAGAAAGTCATGCAAGCCACAACCGTCCCTTCAACCTGGCTCCCGCAAGCCAGCTACACGAACCCAAGAAACTACAGCCTAGGAGGAGAGTACTTGTAGTGGTGGCTGCTGTCCATCACCTCCCTTACTCCTGACGCCACAGACGTGGTCTCACAGTGACAATCTTGGTAGCCCAGTCGTGCTCGACCCAGCGCGATGGCCCATGTGCGCATGCGACAGGCAACCTCGCGGTTGGGGCATACACACGCACCCCACACTGGTCGGGCCGATCGGCCCACTCTGGGGCCTTTGTGACAGTGCCTGCATTGACGGACAATCGAGATTCCGCCCCGTCAGGGTGCTGACGTTAGCCGCTTTGACGACTCCACGCTCTTTCGCAGTCCTCATGGTCGAAGGCCAGGACAGACCGAGTGGCAACTTCCTCCTAACTCTTCTGTAGACAATATATTGTTCCTACTGCTTTGACTTTCCCAAAACCTGTCTCTATTCTCCTAAGGAACCTGGCCTGGATGATCGCAGCCGTTTGTGATACTCCCCCTCCCCTCGATAAAAAGTTTACCTCCTCTCCAGCCACCAACAGTGAGCTTTTCGCCTCGGTGACTGATGTGATACTGTGGCTCGGCAATCACGCATTCTCACTTACAATCGCTACCAGAAGCAGTGAACAGCTCGCAGACGCCGCCGAGCTGTGTAGGCCGAGCCGTGTGGGGGGGGGGGGGGGGAAGAGAAGTGGGCAAGAGCAGACAATCGTGTCGATCTGCTGCATAAACAAGGCAATTTTTCGCGCGCGTGCAAACACATAGCGCATGACCGGTCTGCAATAAAAGTCGGGAGCAGGACTGACGAAGAAAACAGCATCCTACCAACCGCTGGCCGACGCCACGATGCACGACACGTGCTGATAAGCTTACGGCCCTCGCAACTGCAGCAGTTACAACCGGTGTATGCGGGCAGGGGAGGGCGGCAGTTTCAGAGTACGCCCTTTCCGAAAAAAACGTGGATAACCGCGCTCAGGGTATTGCTTAATCGGGTGGCACGGTTTAGATATGAGATGTGAGTGTGTGGTAATAGAATAACGTTATAACTGATACTTTGTTCTTACGCATTTTGCTGTTAAGTCACCATTCCGGAACACCCTATTTTCGTCGGTTCATTAAGATGGATGTTCTCAGCTGGCCACTACTGGAGGGGGGAGGAGCAGCAGTGGTTTTACTAACCCAGAAACGCTCCAAAAACCCCTATTTCAACCTTAGAGCGTGTTTTGCATATCAGAGCCAGAAATCTATGTTTTCAACTGAAGTAATGTTAGTCTAGAGGTGGAACGATTAGTAACTAAGAGGAGGACAAAGGTGTATAATTCCATGACCCATTTTCATTCCTTTAGTTGACCTCGCGGCCTCAGTGGAAGTCAAACCCACGTATCACGGTGAGCCTCGTAGTTTAATGGTAGAGCGCTGGTTGCGCAAAAGCCTTCCCTGTGCTGGTTTTACTCCTACCGAGGCCGCGAATATTCTCCTAACTGAGTCAACTAAATAAAGCAAAGTTGCAAAATCCCCCTAACAATTTTCGATTACTGTTTGACTTCGCCTTACGGACCTAGCAGTTTTATGAAATAAAGGGCATAGTATATAGTACTTCTAGCGGTGCTGCAAGTAGAAGGCAAACGGTGATCGTAGAGCTAAACCATTTGTTATTGTCAGCCGTGAATTGCCGAAATAGCGATTGGCTTGTTGCGTGATAAAGACGGTTAGGCCGTCGGCGTCTCAGTAGCACTTGATAAACTGGCCCAAACCGGCGTACGGGAGACGTGAAAGGAAGGGAGGGGGGTCAACACGACCGCCAGCACAAAGTCCTTACTGCGCTTCACACTACAACGGTGCGCTAAAAGTACTGCTCTGGTAGGCTTTGATCTTACGGGATGATTCAGCCCCCTTTACCACCACCACAACCACCACCACCACCACCACCACCACCACCACCACCACCACCCCCACCACCACCACCACCACCACCACCACCACCACCACCACCCCCACCACCACCACCACCACCACCACCACCACCACCACCACCACCACCACCACCGCCACCACAACCACCACCACCACCACAACCACAACAACCACCACCACCACCACCATCACCACCACCACCACCACCACCACCAACACCACCACCACCACTACAAACACCACCACAAAGACCACCACCAAAACCACCACCACCAAAACCACCACCACCTCCTCATCTTAGGAGGGAAAATGAAACTGCAATGGCTCCTTCTTAATGCAGCGATTACGGCAGTTCGACTGGGTGGGATCTGAAACAACCATCCCCTGCCGTCTGATTGCGCATCAAAGCGCAAGTTCACGCTAAGATCCCACCTCAGCTCTCCTTGCCCGTATAATCAATCTCAGGCACAGATGTAGTACACAATCGATGCAATGAACGTACAAAATTACTAGGAACTATTTCACTCACCATTCACTGACGTCGCGTCCATCCTACCGTGGGGAATACGGTCGGCAGCCACGGACTGACTCGAATTTTGGTACACCAAGTTTGTGCCCTTAGCAGTAAGCGTCCAAGTAACACATATGTCCCTATAGAAGCGAATAAACCAGTTCCAAGGGGAATTTGAAAAGCAGAAGATGCGATCGCTGGAACAAGAAATTTACTTGTCTGATGTTTCGGCTTCTGTCCAGAAGCCTTTATCAGACTTGACCGTAGAAAAAGGTGATACATGCGCAGAGTAGGGGGATGTAATCACATATAACAAAATATTTATAGTTAATATAGACCACGCGACCGCTTACGCGACAGCTTCCCTAACTATCGCTGGAGGGTCATAATTGGTGGATTGATGGCTTGGCAGTTCGCTTCCGAGCCATTAATAACCCCCAGTTTTTCACCCGTGTTGGATGCGAGCGTGCTCATACCACGACAATTACGTTCACTGTCGCCAGAGTTGTTGCCCGGATAATGTCGTAGTACAGAGTATGAGAACGGCAAGTCGATTGACTGTGGACCTAAGATTGATGACTCGGCCAGTTCGTGGCTCACTCGGTCATGATACTGAAATACCTACCGCTACGGAGGAAATGGCTGGAGTCCAGTACCGACTTTAATTCAGTTATGAACCAGGTGATTATATTGGAGAAACCGGGAGATTACTCCGGACACGAATGGACGAGCACGCAGCAGCGATGAGGATGAAAGACGCTAACTCTCAGGTAGCAGCTCACTCAACGGGACCTTGCTATACATTAGTCGCCGGTTATTAAGCCCATCTCTGGCCCAGACCAAATAAGGCTTAATAAGCGGCAAGCGCACTAACCGGAGAGTCCTAGTTCTTGATCAGGAAACGCAGTATAGGCACTATGCATTACATACGTACTGGTTTATGTGTGGAACTTGGTTGTATACCAAAAATGAATGCTGTTTTGTCTGTATTTTACGTAATAAGAAAAATAAACAAAAATTATTTGCGGCACGTTTAAAAAAAGCGGTCTAGTGTCAGTTGTTTTGGAGGAAACTTCAATCGGAAGTGATCTTTGATGTCCTTCTCCAGGCACCAGACATCGTCGAATTTTTTGAAATCTTAAGCCTGTAGACCACGTTGCAGAGTGTAGAGTGCAGCTCTTATCTGTACAGCAGTGAGAACTGGCTCTTCGTCGTCCTCCTCGTCCTCCTCCTCCTCCTCATCATCATCATCATCATCAACAGTTTCCTCATATTCTTCTCCTCCGTTCTTCCTTCTGAATGATTTAAGGGACCAAGTTCTGCTCAAAATCTTCCAGTTGCGCACGCAGGGAGATGAGAATCTCACTCTATCCTTTTGGCAAACTGGACTTATTAGCCGGCGGATTTTGCTATGCAAAATTCCGTCCCAAGCTGATTTGTGCTTAATACGCAGCTGGGCCTATTAACCGTGGGCGACTACTGCATTTTGAAGCTTAACGAGGCTGGAATTCTTGCAAGACACGAAAACTTGGTGCTCCGACACCAGTTTAAGTCATGGTTCTCAACCAACAAGCGCAAAGACTGGTCGTTCCCGTACGTCATGTTGGAATGACCGCGCCCAGAAAAAACTCTAACGGCAGCAAACATGCTTGTCACGTTATTAGGGTGAAGCAATTGCGGCATTTGCAGTAGCGGACAGCCAAACCACCAGTACACAAATTACGACCCCCCTTTCAGGAGGCACTTACTGGAGCTAGTAATTATAATGTGCAAGCGCTCGCGTAGTCACTAACATCTATAAAAATCGCGTAATCTCTGCATATATGCTACGGTTACTTCTGATGGAGGGTTTTCTACAGAGTTTGAAACGTCAGGCGAGAAGAAGAAGAAGAGAATCTTGCTTTATCTACGAAAAACAGTATATATATTTCAGGGACAAAATGGCTCCATTCACGGAGGTTAAGTGATGGGTCATGTTAAAACGTAAAAGTCATGTAATACTCACAAGTCAAGTTTTACACGGTATCCGCGTCTACTATGGAGACAGATCAGATTTCTACTTCTCAATTTGCGCTTCTTCACACGTGAGGTAGCGTGCTAGGAATGGAAGTACCGAGTACTGATATGCTATTGTGCGGAAAAACATATAACGGAAACCTCAACGCATGAGACGGGAAGAATTCGCATTCATTAGTTCAGAGTGGATAGGGTGGGTGACCTCATTAAGAATGCGATCGGAAAAATTATTGACCGTTTTAAAGTGGCGTTCTACTATAATGTCAGCTAAAAGAACATACGAAACACCGGCAGCTGAAGAGAGCTTTCGGAGGCTACGCTTCAAAATGACTAGGTCTTTTTAAGTAAGGCTCTAAAAATAACTGGAGAGCAGTAGAGGATGAGGGAGAGAAAACAGGTATCTATAAAACGCCAGATTAGGGCTTTTCGTGTGCGATATGAACGCAAGTGGCGGATATAATATAATAGTTTACGGAATTTGTTAAAAAGGCCTTCTATATGAAAAGAAAATGTAAGGTGGATGCTAGTATAACGCCAAGGTATCGAAAATAGGATACTTCGGTGGGCAGAATGCCAATAGTTTCGGGACTGGTAGAAGGTCGCAGTCGAAAAATACACAGGACTGACTTTCGCTCGTTAAGTAGAAGGCCGTTTGCTGACGACCACGTTCAGACACGGTCTAGGCCATCCTTCAGTATTTGAAGCTGTGAATGAAGTTTTAGGGGATGGCCAATAACCATATCATCAGCATATTAATTAAACAGGCATTCGTTTGTCGGTCGAAGGTTGTCTGTGTGGAGAGAACAGAGATGAGGGGATAATATATCCCCTTGAAAAACTCCACGGTTGTTGGGAACGACCATGAAGGCAAATGAGTTTCCTGCTCCATAGTTCGCGTTTTCTACCTCTGAACCGATGATCAGGTTGTGTTAGCACAAATAACAAATTCCAGGATTAATTATGGTTTCTATCGTAAAGTAAATGGTTCCGACCAGGAGGCATGCCAATACTCTGTCGGTCCTCTGCGACTGATCCTGTGTAATCACAACCCACGTTGACCTTGAAACTGCGGCGCGCTTGTATTTTTAAACTGCAAACATGTGTTTTTGGTTGTCTAGAAGCAGGCATTATAGTTGGTTGACTTCTTTGTTATTTCACTATGGATCCCTACCATTAAGGTTCACATCTGCTTTATTCTTTACTAGCTATTTAATAGTATCGCAGTGCACAAATGTACGCTTGCAATTTTGAATTTGCGTGAACGTTACTTTGAGATACAGAATAGTCGGACAGAGTGGGGGTCAGGGCTTAGAATTAGAGATAAAGCCTTCGGCTGAAGATAAGGAAAATGAGGGTGGTTCGATTTTGTGTTGGTGTATATTTTAGCGATATAGTTTCGGGTTTGGGAGAAAACGTTAAACTGAGCGATGTAATTTTGCCAAAGAGGAGAATATGCGAGTTCCAGTGATCGCATCTTCTTCTGAGAAATAATTTTCTCACGTGTGAACTGCAAAATTGGCATCCCAACAAGTATACTTCGGTAGAGGAAGCCCTTTGGGAATTTTCAACACTGGCTCACCAAGCCGTCGTCAAATATATGAGAATTGTACGAACTCAACCATTTCCCAAAGGTCTTCTATCGAAAGTAATTTTCTATTGATTCTATTTGTAAGCCTATTGGTTGTGGCTTTAACCCCTTCGTTTGCACTGGCTGGTCTACGTTCGTTTCAGAGTGGATTTGTTTTGGCGCCAGTCAAATAGTTACTACCCCTCAGCTCCTGTTAGAGGCTATTTTTTGATCGGCGCGGGAACCTACTGAGTAATAATTCACTTACTTCAGAAACCATGCTGTCACGATCTGCATTTTAATTTTTCGCACTTCTCTTTGTTGGATTTTTGCAGTTTTCTATATACCTCTACCAAATAAAACCACTTTTTCCAGGATTCCCGTATTACAAACAACCTTCCCGATTGCTTTTAGAAGCCGTTTTTGTTATATAAGGCTTCCATCGGTGGCATGGTCTGTTGTCAGATTATTTATCCTCATTGCAATAAATTCAAATTTTCACGATTTTCATGTTTGGGAGAAAATTTTGCCATCGAGCAAAAAGTTGTACATTGTATAAGGAGTTTAAACAATGCCTGCCATATCCCAAACGGATTCAGAATAGTTCATTCGGGGCAGGCTTTTCAAATGTTTTAAATAAACGAAAAAACCGAAAAGGATATGCAGACCTTAGGTTAACGGTAGACAACAGTTGTGTAAGCTAGCTCCTTTTTACCTCCCTGTTCTATAGGAAAAACGTGTACGCTTCATAAAGTGACCACTGTCCGATTGTTGAACTATATTCTTCCATTTCATCTAGATGTCTTATGCTTTAAAGGCACCGTCCTCGTCCTAAGTATAGACGTTAATTATGTACAGACGCTAAGATGTGGTAAATAAAGTCTTTTAGCAAAAGTAGTTTGAGAATTGCATCTCATGCACTCCTTATTCCAGCATTTTGTTTTACAGAAACCGTGATATTAGGGGAACAGGGGCTGGGTTAATGGGATAGGCTGTGAAAGAAATTAGTAGAAGTAAGTGCAAAGTTAAAAAAAATATAGTTGCATTTGTTTCCCACGGTTGCTGGGAGTAATGTATTTTGCATGTGAATTGAAGGTGTGAGCGGCGCTTCGCGCCACTGACTATACTTACTTAACTCCAGAACGGTAAGTTATCCGGTAGGTTGAATTAAAAGACCTCCTTACTACCAATTATATTTTTCCATGAATTTCAAGAAACCTGTATTTGGACAACCAGGTTTTTCCGCAATACGTTAAATAATAATACAGATTAGGAAAATCTACAGATATAAATCAACACCATTTCTCAATACATTAAAATAAAAATGCATATAGCAGATATGAAAGGATATTTCGCTGCACATCCCAATTCCTCACCCATAAAAGCCCTATAGCCACCTTTTTTATGGAATCAAGTGCTCGGCCTAGGGGCTTATGAGGTGCACTACTTAAACTACTGTTGAAAGTTTTTTTCATAACTGCATGCCTTGTGCACATTTCAGGCTACTTAAGTTACCCATACTCAAAAGCCCCCCAAAAATACATATATTTTATTGTGAATAGTAACACCATTAGAAGCAAAAAACAATACATTCAATGCATACTGTCTATGAGTTATGGTGAGCTAACAGTAAACCTCTCCTCCTCAACTCATAACAAAAAGCCGCCATCTTCCAAGGTCTGAGCACATTCACAAACTGGACAGCCCTCCTCGTCCGCTTCGTATCCATGTTCACAGTACTGATAGCAGGTAACTTCCTCACAGCAGTCACAGGTTAAACAACCCGTAGCAGGGCTGAGTTTGTAGACCCCGCCGGGGCACTGGTTAGTGCAGTTATTTTGATAGCACTTCTCGAGGAAGGAATTATCATCCTCCAGATGGTCAAACATCTGGCTGAAACTGGCCTTGTCCACCTTCCCACTGCCAGACACCGCTGTCTTATTGGCTTTCACGATAGGTGTTACTACAGCAGGGGTGGTCGTAGCAGGAGCTTCATGCAGCGCCAACGGTGTGTAGGTTGCGCGTTCCGATTTGGGTTTTTTAGCGGCGTCCTCATGCGGATGGATACGGCCAAGTCGGTTGTTGAGATCGGGTGGGGCGGAATGTGATTGGCCAAATCTGTCAAAGTGTTCACCGGCGAATGAAGCACTGTAGAGCGGGGGAGCATGACTCTGTGCCTCAGGTGGGAGCAGCATCCTCTTTGCGTGGAGGTGTGGTGGATACAAGCCGTGTGGGTACGACGGGAACTCACCTAGAGGAACACGAAAATAGTAGCTTTTCTACCAGTATAAACAATTTGACGACTAGAAGTGCCAAAGGACAAGAACACGGCGGGAGTAG
>JAYGXS010000001.1:5011687-5039638 GCA_036362985.1 Ligula intestinalis | reverse complement strand
GGACTCAGGTCACCATAACCCTCCCACCCACTCCCCCCCATCAATTGTAACCTCTGCCCCCAAAACCTCTATTGCGACATTTCCTGCCCTCACTTTTCATTTAGTCTGACGACGAACACGTGACACTTGTTCAAAAATTCAGGAGTACAACTCGATTCTCCGAAGATCTTTCTTTTCAACATAGTGAAATGTGGTGCGACATGAGTAGCGAATCGCGCGCAATGGGAAAACCGGATGGTTGATGTCAGGAGGACATTACCGGAAGCTAACAAGCAGACCGCAAAACTCACCGAAAAACCAGTGCAAACATAACGTTCCGCGACGGTCATCAAAAGAGACCTTGAAAAACACCATTTAGTTGGAAAAGTGGAAAAGAATTGGCGACAATTGGAAATGAAGCTTGAATATGCAGGGGATAATGTAAAAATATTAAGAAACCTATTAACTATAATCGAAAGACCTTAGCATAACTTAAGAACGCTTTGTCTAGTTCAAAATTTGTGTGTTTCACTCGGCTCTCCAATAAAGCTTTTATCTGTATCTGCATCGATGACGTGGAAGTGGTTCTTTACATCAACTGCCAAAGGATTGTGGGCAGCACCACAGTAGTCTGCTAGCCCACCGACAATTCGTCTGTCGACGACGATATTTCCCGCAAAATTGAATTTTACATGATATCAACATCTACTATGGCGACAGGTCAGCTTTCAACTTCTCAATTTCTGAGGTAGCGTGCTTTAAATGGGAGATCAGGGTGCTGTTGTGTCGATGTACGGCAAGAGATATGACGGAAGCCTTGGCGCATTGTACGGAATGACTTCGGAGCCATTTGTTCAGAGAGGGGAGGGTGAGCAACCACATCAAGGATGCCATCAGAAAATTGCATGACCGTTTTAAGCTGGCGCTGTTTTACAATGTCATGTTGAAAAACATAAGAAAAACCGGCAGCTGAATGGGGGCATTCGGAGGATACGTTTAAAAAGGACTAGATCTTTTGAAAATTAAAGCTTTCAAATAACTGTAGGGCCGTAAGGAATAAAGGGGAGAATTCACGCATATGTAAACCACCAGATTAGGGCTTGCGGTGTGCTACATGAATGCAAGCAACTGATATAATATGAAAGTCTACGGATTTTCATAAAAGTCACGAAATTTAAGCTGCGCATTGGCTACCACGATGGTGCGCTTCTACAGCCTGCCAAAAATTCCAAAAACCAGGAGTGCAGATATACAGTACTGATAAAGATAAGGGAGAATGTAAACGGCATTTCTGGCCTTTTTCTAGTCATGCCCAATCCCATAAATCGTCCGTAACCAGATCAGACTGTCGCACATATTTTATAAGGTATGTAGGCACCCACGGATCGATTGTGGAACTCACTCGTCCCGTTGTCTCGAACCCCGCCAACAAACACTCAAATAGGTGGATGACGGCTTATATGCCTTAAATGGCGATTTCAGACTCTTTTGTCTTTGTCGTTGGTCCGTCCACTACTACGGCCTAACGGACAAACGACTGAGAACGTGGATGCACGAACGTACGTTAGCCGTAAAGCAAAAGAATGTTCTCCCGCATATCGCCATGCATAGTCTAAACAAAGTTCTTCGGTTGG
Organism: Ligula intestinalis; assembly: GCA_036362985.1. Classification (NCBI taxonomy): domain Eukaryota; kingdom Metazoa; phylum Platyhelminthes; class Cestoda; order Diphyllobothriidea; family Diphyllobothriidae; genus Ligula; species Ligula intestinalis. Next base: position 5,038,025 of record JAYGXS010000001.1, on the reverse strand, counting down.
ACTTTGATGGTGCCCAATGATAGGTCGAGCCGACAGCAAACTGGAGAAGGAAGACACCAAGGACGCGAATAAAATTAACCGCAGTAAAGACCTACCGGAGCGACGCGATGCGACAAGGTGCGCACAAGAAGCGGTCTAATAAGATAAGAGCATGACGAAAGAATGAGCAGAACGCCCATATTTTCACCCATGTCGTGATCCGATTGGCTGTCCGAAGTAAGACAACTGCATGCGGGTGACGAGTTACAGGAGACACTTTGGACGTAGAGGATGCAATCGCTGGCGCAAGTGGCTTATTTGCCTAACGTTTCGAATTCTGTCTTTGTTATAACCGTGTGTGTGCCTACGTCGATACTGGTTATATCCCGAAGTTGCCTGTTAGGAAGACAAGACAGACAGATAATAGTTTACTGTCACTGCCTGTGCTTGTACGTCAAGTCCATCTTCCGTGTGTCCGTTAGTAGCGTGTCTTCTGTCATCGGTGTCTCGGCAGCAGTCTCCCGTCTAGAGTCACGTGTTGCTAGCAGCAGAATCTCGTGTCATCATCAGCAGAGTGTCCTTTTGTTCGCAGACGCGCTATTTAAGAGCCAGCCTTCTTTGTTCCCTCCTGGTCCCTCTGCCGGTCGCCCATGCGAGCAGCCATCATACGGTGACCTCATTGTGACACTTGGCGCGCGCAAGGCGGGCATGACCTCAGCATGACAGACCTCGGACGCCTGTAGTGTTGCGTTTGCCCTTGAAGGTAGCGAGTAAAGTGTTTTCTCATGCCATGGCGCTATCACGTGTTCTCTCTATGTTATCCGAAGTAGAGGACGGCAGAAGCGTTGACTCCTGTTCTGCGCCGTCCTGACAGTTTGAACCGCATATATATGTTTGCGTCACCCTTGTTAGTGCGTGCATCACCATTTTTAGTATAAACCTCTGTTGGGGGACTCAGGACGGATTCCGAGGCGTCGGACAAATAAGCTTCTTGTTTCAGTTATCACATCTTCTACTTCATCCCGATATATCAGATGCTTTTAGCAAGAATGTGTGATGAGAAATATACCGATCGGTGAGTGCCCATCTACCATAATGTATATTCCCGATCAAACCCGGTAAGACTACGAGTCCGTAGAACAGTGGTTATAGCGTTTGACTTTTAACTTACAAGGTCACGGGTACAAGCCTCAGGGGTGGCCGCTCCTGTGACTGGATATGGTTGGCGGATAACAGATTATAAGCCAGAAATCTTAAACTTGTATTTCCTAAGCTGCCTTCTTTTCAAAATGTTTATGGGAATATATAAAAAATGGCAAGCCCACTCAGACTCTATTAAAAGGCATATTGATCTTCCGGATGCTTATCCGGCTTTGCGCGAACAACTCCATGACAAACCTGCAGTTCCCTTGTTCAAGGCCAACTGCCTCAAGGTCGAACCCTATCTCCGTTAGCACTTTCACACGTGCTGACCTGTGGAGACTTGACGTCACACGTGCGTGCGCTTAGGTAGTCGCTGCTGCCCAAACGCACTTTAATACGCCTCTTTCCCCCCACTCTCAACTAAAACAGCCTACACCACCAGCCATGAAACCATTTCGGGTAATGCTCCACGCGTCAATTGGAGAACACTTGAACCTGCTCCACAATCTTACTAAGGCGATTGCCACTGCTATATCATGCTCTCTCTCAGGCCCGACTGGAGGCAGTCTGGCCTAAAACTGGCGTTACCAGTGGCATATGCCATCTGTGACAGCAACTGTGAGTTCTGAATACAATGAAACCTTCCCACAGGTGCTTCCTACCATTTTGACCTTGGTCTAAAGCTTGTAATGCACCGAGCATAGCCACTTCTTAGATGCTTCAGCCTACTAACTGGTCTGTAGCATAACTGATGTTGCTTACCAATCACGGGGTTGGCCAAGATCACCATGCGGCCGGTCCGCTTGTTTCCCGATGGGTTCCTCGGGTCCTTCCCAAACGTGCGTTTCACCGAAATCTGTTCCAATGGTCTCTGGCTCCTCTTTTCTCTCCCTCGCCATTCCAGCTCTTCTTCCTTCACTCGCTCTGTGACCTAAGTCCCCGCTACGATTTTCTTCCTCGTGTTGGTTGATGACTCCGTCATGCCATTTGCGCACTTCAGATTCTTCCGTAGGCCTCCTTAAGTGTGTATCGGGATAAAGTCGCAAAGAGGAGGGGACAGTTTTAATTCGATCACTGTCGGTCGTCCTTTACAAAGAAATATCACATTAAGGCATGCAATAGGTCACGCAGATCTCGTCTGATGAAATGTACAGTTAATATATGCCCAGACTGTCCAAGCTGTTTAAGGCATCCAAACACACAACCACACGACAGCTCGACCGTCAGTCCCGAAGATGTCCACCACGAGCTTCAACAAGCAGAAGACAGACGTGGTGACTATATCAACATTCAAGCGAAAGTAGATTCTTAGAATTTACTCCTTTCTTTCACTACTCCCACACCTTTATCCGATATCAAGGCGATGGTCAAGGAGACCGGAGGTTGGGTAGGTCGCAGGCGGTGTGTGCGAACACACTTCAGGACGGATCACATCAACATCACCTTGCTAGGTAGGCTTCCGCGTGCGCTAGAGCGCTCTAAAAGCCATGCTACAAAAGAGGCATTGCAGTCCAGGGCTAGTCATCCCTGAGGTTCAAACCCGCGACCCTGCTAGTAAAATGTCAAACATTCTAACTACTGAGCTTGTTGTCTTAAAGGTTTCGAGTTGGGACGCACAAAATTGTAGATCAGCGCTCACCTATCGGTACGGAACTCACACTTTGCATTGTCATGTTCCTTGCGACCCAATCTCGAGTCCATCAGCAGAAACTGCGTGGCTAACATAAGCAGAAATGAATCAATGGTAAGAGCGTTGGACTTTTAACTAACAATGTCTTGGATTCAAACCTCGGGGTTGGCTACCTCTGGGGTTGGGAATGGTTGGCTGATGAATAGTGATAGGTCAAAACTTAGCATTCTAATCTCCTTTGTATTAACCGGCACTGTTATCTGCCTATCAGTGGTTAAACAGCTGCTGGTTGGCTCGAAATCACGTCCCAGTGCACACCAAAACAGAACGAGCGACTTCCGTACCGATTGGTGAGCGCCTATTTACCATTCTATATATGTAAGTATAAAGTGGGACCGATAACGACAAGGGAGACCGGAGTGACCGTTTCTGGCTTATTGGCCATCAGCAGTCTACCATCCCAAGTGTGGATCTCCTGGGATTTTAATCCGGGAATTTTCGTTGTTGCTTTCAACACTAGTATCGCGCCATGGGCTCTTTGCTTTCTCGGTTGATGGGTACTTGGTGCTGGCCGATTTGCTAATCGATCAATGAACTTTACGTATTTGCCGTGGGCAACTCCCACCTGTCTGACGACGACCCGGTAAGCCATTGTTGTGAAACTGCACAATATACTTTCCTGCCGTTTCCCAAAAAACTTCTTCGACTGAAATATACTTCTGGGGCTTCACATGTTTTACTTATTATATATATTTTAACTCGGCAATGGACTCACACCAATCCCTTGGCATCACAAAGTTAACAAACATCAAATGACTGAATGAAGAAAAATAAGCCAGAAACAGATCTACATCAAGATATCCCAAACCCTGCCGTTCCTCTCTGCTATTATTACTTGGTTGGCTTCGGTCAGGCAGATGGTTGCTTGTTCGTGTCCCTTTTTACCTATATGAAGTGTGTTTTCCTCGGGAACGCAATGAATCAGTGCGATGATTCAGTGGGTTTGATGAAGTTTTTATGACCCATCTGGTAGACCCCAGTGGTAGTTTATCTATACCATCTATGAGGGCGTAGGTTTTTGTTGTCTAATCCAGATAGTGTTCAGGGTTATGCTTGGCTGAATGATGGAAAATAAGCCTGAAGCAGTTCTGTATCAAGTAAGATCCAAAGGCTGTCGGCCCTCTCTGCTATTATGACTTGGTCGGCATCGGTCTGGCAGGTGGTCACCCGTTTTGGGGCTCCAAGCAACCAAGTACAATACAATATTTTAACTGTTACTTTTGTATGCCTTTATCCGAAGAGAATGGCGTGTAAGAAGCATTTTAAACATACTCAAAATATGCAGGGAATTATGAGACGTTTTACTTTATGCTTGTTTTACTAAGTCTCTGGAATGTTTTAGTTCAAGCTAATGACTGGAGATACTATTTCGAGGGTTAAGAAGATAACACTGGGGTGGGAGCATCGCGCCGTACAGCAACGAACGACGCGCATTTTCTAGGACCTTATTAATAAGCCCATGTGATTAAACGCGCATTTCCATTTCAAACAATGCCAGTTCTAACGTAATTTACTTACCAGGAATTAAACAGTTTGCTGTAATGTTCTTGGGACCGCTCATCTGCCGGATCCTCATGCGATGGTACCGGACTGTCGCCCCTGGGTTCCCGGGACTCCTGCCAAGTGCGACTTCCTTCAACATCCCTTTGAACACTTTTCCGCTCTTCTTTCCTCTCCACTGGTTCTTGAACTCTTCCTTCTTCTACTTCGTCTTTTTCACCCTTTACAGGCATTTTCCTAATTTCCTTACCGGTGTCAGGACCACGGAAGCCTAGGTGCCATTTCCAGATTTGCGCCTCCTCGAATGGACCCCCGCCGCGGACATCAGGCCTCATTCGATTGGCCTCAAAGGCATGAAATGCAGGGCCTCGAAAGCGGTAAATTGCTTCGTTTCTGAAATGTCCAAAGCGCGGGTGTGGATGCAGTCTTCGTTCCATCCTCAAATCAAATGGTTGTCGTTCTGGCCACGCAAAGGCAGCCCTCTTGACTACTGGTTTGTCTGTAGACTCACGATTGTATTTCTTGTCCTGCCATTTGTTTGTGTTTGTGTCTCCGGACAGTTTACCCACGGGCTCTCGATGTGTACGGTCTCCGATACCTGATTTTATGCCTTGGTGGAAGCTGGGATAAGGAGACCTCTGCGTACTTTCGTTTCTTGCCACACCATGCTCTCCAAAGTTGTGGAAATGTGGACGGAAGTTGGTGACACCGGTAGAGCGTGCAAAGTCACCTCTTGGGTGATTGAATCTATCACCTTCGGAAGGATTACGCTTAAGGCTTGCGGTAGAGATGATAAAAAGGAGTAAGATGGCGCCGAAAAGTCGCCGCGGCGACATGACTGTCAGCGTAGTGAATGCCTTCACAGGGCAGGTCAGACAATGCACCGCTCTGGCAAGCATGTGCTCGATTGGCTAACGCTCGAAAAATCAATAAAAATCAATAATCCATTACTGCGCATGTTGACCAGCATCTTAGCAGCCTTTATACGAGCCCGCGATCACGTGATGTGCAGCCCATAAAAGGTCGACCAAGACAGCTGACCGAACGTGACTGAATCCGTTTTAGCTTCGCATAGAGGCTATTAAAAACGGGTGCTACCAAAAGCGGATCAGAACGCTCCTGCTTAGTCAACTAAACATTATATTATTTGCTGTGAGCGAATGAAAAAGCACTGCTTTGTTGATAATTGGCAGTGTAATTTACCAACTGTTCTGACATGTTCCGGCTGCAAGTTAAATTTAAATACAGTATGCGCATATAACAAGCGACAATATGGTTCAAGCTCAAACATCTGGTAGCCCATTTAAGTAAACAGTTGTTGAGGCCAATCAAACGTGTGTCTAAATTCATGTAAGAACCTCATAACTTCACAGTAGTTAGCCAAGTCCACGACACCCTTTATATAGTTCACGCTAATCAATTAGATTCCCAGCTGTTATTATTCTTTTGCAGGGAGAGGTTTTAGTTTGTCACACTTTTTAAAGACACTATCTTGCAAGTGACAAGTGTTACCTTAAGGTTCAGTTTTCGTTTATTTAGTGCGACAAATAGGCGATGCTCTATAAAAACCTATTATGTACAGGATAGTGCGTCCCATACACTTGTCAAATTTATGAAAGGAAATATAGGCAAACGCATTTGAACTCCGTCTTGGTACATAGGATTTAAGAAATGCATCGGCATAGCCGAACATTCCAACGAAGTCGTTGACACAATTTCAGGCGACGTATCGCTGGTTTCAAGTAATACACTCACACTCAGTTTACACGAGCCAGCAGTGTAACTGAGGAAGAAGAGCAGACAGCGAAAAAACTCCTAAGGCTGGCTCTTAATTCAAAATGGAATGTCATTTGTGGTTTTTAGGAGAAAACTCTCGCTCGTGGTATGTGTTAATACGGGCATGATGCTTCTGTGAATGTTGACGGCAGCCATGGCGTCCATGACGAGTAATATCTACATCCAAAGGACCATACGAGGAGGAGACCTCGGAGTCACGAAAGCATCCCGAAGAACTGAAGATGTGACCATGATACGCCTTTCGTGTGCCACGAGCCGAGGAACGCGCCACATCGTCAGCAGTCGGTCGATACGTGAAAGGGTGTGACAGAGCCGCGTAGCCTAGGACCATAGGTGTGGTAGATGCAATCTCAGGTGCGATCAGCACAGTTCACATAGTGAGCAGCGACGTCGGAGCTAGGCAGTCTTAACGCATTTGGTTTATTACTAAAAATAATAATACTTTTTAAAAATCAATATTAGTATATATCTATATCCTTTCTAGCATTTCATTGTTTGGATGTAGAGTGCTACAATTTTTGGATGCAAAACACTTCAGTGATTGGATTTGGAGTACTTCATCGCGAAAATACTCATTAAATCGGACTACGTTTGCCTTAAAACATCCTAGGTAGGGGACATTACATATCCGCAGGAAGCACATTCCATGCCTTGATTACCCTCTTAGAGAAAAAGAATTTTCTTGGGTCAAGTCTTGCCCCAGTCACACGTAATTTGAGGGGTGTCCTCGCAGCCTAGAGGTGGTGGCCCGCTCAAAGAAGTCATTTGTTTTGAGGCAGAAATCCTGACCTCGCAACATTACAAATGCCCGGATAAGGTACCCACGTAGCTGCCTGTAATCTAGAGGAAAACAGTCAAGATTTACCAATTGGGTGTCATAAGGGAGGTTCCTTTGGCCTCGTGCTAATTTTGTTACGCGTCTTTGTACCCTTTCAAGGTTTTTTTGTCTCTGGCTGTCCAAGGTCTCCAGGTTTGGATGGCAAATTCCAGTTCAGGTCGCACGAACGTGCCGAATACCTTGCCAAATACAACTTTGTCAAACTTAGCAAAGGCGCGCTTGATTAGATACAAGCTCGACCTTGCGGATTTAGCCACTTTCAGGACGTGGAGTGATGGCTTCAACGAAGGCGTGAACCACACCCCCAGGTCATTCTGAGCCTCTAACTCTGTTAGTGGCGTGTGATTCAGGTAATACACCCTCCGATGCGTTGTGCTGGTTCTACCAAAGCGCTTTAGGTTGCATTTGGCCACATTGAATGGCATGAGCCAAAGGGTCGACCATTGCTCCAGTCTATGCAAATTTGCCTGGAGGTTTAATTCAGCGTCTTGGTTTCGTATGATCTTCCAAAGTTTTATGTCATCAGCAAACATTGCGATTTCGCAGTCAACTCCGTTTATGCAGTCATCAATATATATATTGAAGAAAATAGGGCCAATAACCCCACTCTCAACTGCTACCTCCGCCAACCGCTGTTTACCAATACATACGGTCTAGGTACGACCAGTCAAGAAGTTTGCGATCCACTGCAAAAGGTTTACCCTTACCCATTTAGGCTGAGCTTGTATAAGAGACGTTGATGAGGCACCGCATCAAACGCCTTCTTGAAGTCTACGAAGACTGTATGCACCGTAATCCCTACATCAATCACTCGGGTCCCTTGGTCTAGACAATAGAGCAGATTGGTCAAGCAGGACCTTCCCCTGCGGAATCTGTGCTGCTTATCAGAAATAAGGTGATGTTGCTCCAAAAAGTGCATCAACTCACGTTTGACTATGCGTTCCATAAGCTTGCAGGATATTGAGGTGAGGCTGACCGGTCTATAGTTATTTGCGGTCGCCCGACTCACACATTTTTAAATGGGTGAGATCCACGCTGCCTTCCAATCGGGTGGCACTTGTCCAGTATTAAGAGAAGCTCGGAAGATTAGGTACAGGGGTGCCGCCAACTCTATGGCTAGTTCTTTTAAAAGCTTTGCAGGTATCTCATCCGGACCTGACGACTTCGTTTAGTTGAGTTGTGGAAGTTCTCGCAGAACGGTAGCTTCCATGAGTGCAACCGAGTCTATGGTCTGGATCTCACCCACACTGCAGTTAATAGTGGTGAACTCAGCCTCTCTCGTAAAGACCGACTGAAAGAAGCAGGATAGATGTTCCGCTTTTTCGTTACTCTCGGAAATTTCTACACCGTCGTCTATTTTTAGCAGATGAATAGGGTCTCCATTTCGAGTATATTGCCTAAAGTAGCTGTAGAAAAGCTTTGGGTTTCCTACTGCACGGTTTATTAGATTACTCTCAAAATTTTGGTGGCTAATTCGTATCAGGCTCCTAACCTTGTTTCTCTGCGCCTTATACCTATTGCACGATTCCGGAGTCCTCTCTCTGCGATAGATTTTGAACATACTTCCTCTGCGGTTTGCTTCCCCTTTAGCGTCAGCGGTAGCCATTAAGGCCTACTTGTTAATTTCTTTACCGTGATAGGACAGAAATCGGTAATTAGTCAGTGTAATACCGCTTTGAATGCGTACCAATCATCGAGAACGCACTTGGTGAATAGCTCGTTCCAGTCTATCTCGCTCACTGTGGTTTTCATTTGTGTAAAGTCCCTTCTCCAGATGTTGCGTCTGGTTAGCGCACTACGATCAGGCACAGAGAAGAGTGAATATTCCCACTGTAGCACTACGTGATCACTTTTTCCGAGAGGTGGTAAACAATTTACAATGTCCACGCTATCAGGTGCTTTGGTAAGCACTAGGTCTAAGCAATTGCTTGTTGCCTTTCATGTAGTCTGGTCGGATATAGGACGTGTTGCCTTAGGAAAGATGCCTGCATTATGCGCAGGAGTTTTCGATCGAAATTCACTTCTGAGCCGGGTGCAGAACTCACATTCCAGTCAATATGGGGGGCCTTAAAGTCTCCCATGACCATGACATCGGAGCTCCTAGCAAATTCTTCGACTCCTTCTATCAGACTAGTGTCTGACGGTAGGTTGCTCGATGGTGCACGGTAGACCGCCATGATTTCAAGGGTCTGTGACCCCGGTGTTCTAACGGTGAGCCATATTGCCTCTCTATTGCCCGAAAGGTTTTCGGGTTTGTCGGACACGAGCAGGCTGTGTCTAACATAGAATAGCACAACCCCACTTTGACGCCCGACTCTACCTTTTCGGAAATCTTCAAACCCGGGGAGAGCAATTTCCTGGTCGCCTACCTTCGTGGTCAACCATTTTTCTGTGATGCGGACGATGTCTGGTTCCATTTGGCAAATAATAATCTTAAGCTCATCTAATTTGGAGAGCAGGCTTTGTGCATTGGTGTACATGCACTTAAGTTTCTTTGTACGGTGTAATCCGGTTGTGACGGTCACTTCCTGGCCGTCGATCGGAGCATTACGGTTTGGTTCAATGTGTTCTCCTGAATTATCTGCCCGTTGAAGATTTTTAGGCTTGCCTCGCCATTCATGTTCCTCGACTGAATTTCCGCTACTAGTTCTCGGCATTTCAGCCGTTTCTCCAGGGAGAAGTCCGGTTGAATAAAAAACCTAATTATGCGCGTGACGTAGATTAGTTTTTTAGATAGGATTACCTGAATATGTTCCTTGTTTTAAATACTATTTTTAGCGGTCTGGGTCGGGTCATTTCTGCGGTATCTGCCGGCCTTTTCCCGATACGAAATGACTTGAGCATTTCAAATTCTTTACCTGGCGGGAACAGATCGCTCAGGACATCGTTAAAGGAAACCAATTTCGGATCGTTCTGGTCGTTTGAGCGGTCTGAAATGGCTTCTTTTAGCCCCTGTACAACTAGACAGTATTCATGATCCTCTCGGTGTCGTGTGCCCTTAGCTGAGGTTTTCGCCACCTTTTCTGCAGTGGGCCTGGAGCTCGAACTGGGTGGTGTGACTGCTTGGTCGTCAGAGCTGTCTGAAGTTGCTTCTTGCAACCCCTGAACAACTACACCATGTTCACCACCCTGTCGGGAGTCTTTAATTTCTGTTTTGGTCATCTTCGCTGCATTTCGCCCGGAGCTCGAAGTTGGTGGTGCGATTGCTTGGTCATCTGAACTGTATGAAGTTCGTCTCGCAACCCCTGAACTACTACACCATGATAACTCTCCTGACGGGTGTCCTGAATTACAGTTTTGGTCACCTTCGCTGCAGTGGGCCTAGAGCTCCAAACGGATGAAGTGACTGCTTGGTCATTGGATCTGTCTGAAGTTATCTCACCGATGTCTTAGTTGTCCACTTTGGTGGCTTGTACCTCAGGTATATGCATCCCTTGTTTTCTTTAGGCGGTCCATGCGTATGCATTGAAGTCATCACTTTTTCCATCGCAGCGATGGTCTGCTGGAAGAGTTTTTTTCCATATTTACCATTTTACCTTCAAGTTTGCTATACTTAGAGGCTAGAATATGATATCCTTAGCATCGGTTCTCTGTGTGCATCGATCGCACCTAATTAGTCAAACTTTTCAATCACCCGCTGCAGCGTGTGGCGATAGCGCAGAGGTTAGCATCGCGGTTTTGTGTTCGAGCGGTTTTGAGTCCGAGCCCCTATTGTTGCAAATTTTGCATTTGACTTCTCATTTGCATTATTTTCGCACGACAAGCAAAATTTCCGCCAAAAAGGTTCAGATGTGAAGCTTTACCTTATATACGAGACAGATTGCCTAAGTCGTCGCTTAGCTAATGTAAGAATGCGTTAAATGTCTAAACGTGGAAACTTTGTTCTGGGTTGCTAAGAGCTGGCGTAATAACTGAGCTAGTTTAATTTCTAACTATGCAGTTAGTTATTCCAATACTGGTGTCAAAGCAAATGTGATCCAATAGAATTTAGCGAGTCAGCCTTTGCTCCTTCGTGTGTACTAGCGTCTGAGAACTTCACCAGCACCAGCGTTTGGTTAATCCGACCTCGTTTAGGAAGATTTTCGACGATTGTCTGCTTTGCTAGTCACAACGTAACTGTGCGAGCAGATGGATTTAGACCCAGGTGGCGACTGAGGAGAGGAATCCCTAGTAGCAACTAGTGGACTAATAGTCGACTATAAGTGACTATTTCAAGTCGTTCGCACTGCTGCGATCTAATTGGTTACAAAAATGACGCAATCTGAAGTCCGATTGGTTTGCGCTCTTTAAGTGCGTTAGCGCTCGTATACGCGCCATTGTTTGACGTGAACGGCTTGCGCGCGCGAGCTGTTAATCACGCGAGCAACCTTTCACTTTATCAATCACTCTACTTGCCTGCTGTTGAATAATATTTTTCATTTTTATTGCCTATAATATTTTTGATAATATTGGTCATTGTCTTGCCTTTTTAACCAATGTTTAAGGGGGATTCTGAGAGAACACGGCGACGCCGGCTTAAGAGGTATGCGGATGAGGAATGGCAGGCTGTAGAGGAGGCCGTAAAACAGAGAATGGAAGCCGTGAGTGCCCTAAAACCTTTAGGAAATGAGAGCACAGCGCCTCCTAAATCGAGTGATTATTATTGTGAGTCGTCGTCAAACGTAAGTGACGCTGATTGGATTCTTACAGGTGATGAGGAAGAGGATCCTCTTCTCGAGAACGACATCGAGAAAATGAGTACGGAAAATAGCCCTCAATCAGCGCCCACGGACTACGTTAAGTTAATACGTGAATGGGCAGTTCGAAATCATATACCGCACAAGCATTTGTGTGAACTAATGGATATAATTAAGCCACTGTTACCTGAACTACTAACCGACTCAAGAGCGGTGGTAAAGAAATTGTTCAAGGTAAAGGTAGCCCCAATGGGTGACGGTTAGTACGTTCATATAGGTTTAATACGTCAACTGGGCCGAGTTTTAAGCAATAATGCATATCCTGTTGCCGACAGAGTTAAGTTAGCGATCGATGGTCTGCTTGTGTGTAAGAAAACCAACACACATATATGGCCTATTTTATGCAGGGTAGTGCGACCCTATCTCACCGATGTGTTTCCAGTAGGTATTTACTATGGAGGCAGTAAGCCCTCCAATGTTCATGACTACTAACCGAGTTAGTAGTAGGTGAGATAGCTTCCCTGCAAGTTACTGGAATAGTCAACAAGGAGACGATGCATACGACTCATGCTCGCGTGAAGGGGGTTATATGCGACGCGCCTGCAAGGGCGTTCGTGGAGCAGGTTAAAAATGTAAATGCCTACTATGGGTGCGAAATATGTACAGTGGAAGGTAAGCATAAGGGTAAAGTTGTTTATTCAGAGGAAGGCAAGGCAGATAGGACTAAGGAGGACTTCCTGCAGTCCTCGTTTGACGAGCACATTGTTGGAGTTTCACCTTTTCTTTCGTGTAATCTTGGTCTAATTACTAAGTTTCCTCTAGACCCACTACACCTAGTCTACCTGGGAGTAGTGAAAACGTTGTTGACGTTGTGGGTTAAGGGCTATAAACCCAAAGCAAGCGGTCGGCACACTGATATTGTCAGTTTCCGCACCGTGCCCATACTGAAGCCACTGCAGGTAGCAGCAAAAGACGAACGAATGCGAGGGATATCAATATACCTTCCTACGGAATTTTCTCAGCGAGGAAGGGCGGTAAGTGACTTGGAGTTGTGGAAGGGAACAGAATTTCGCCAGTTTGTAATGTATGTGGGCGTTTATGTTCTCGCAGGAATCCTGCCGCAAAATCACTATAACTTGTTTCTAATATTATTTACGTCGTTACGTTTACTAGCTAATCCATTAACTTCCTATGCAAACGTAGGTTATTGTCGAGAGTTGCTCAAGTTGTTTTCTCGAAGGTTTTGCCTTCTCTTCGGGGAAGAACATATGGTCTATAATGTGCACAGTATTCTGCACATGGCAGACAACGTAGAACGTCACGGAGCCCTAGACAGTTTTTCATCATTTCCTTTTGAGAGTTATCTAGGCACGCTAAAGAGAGATCTCAGATGTGCTCCACGACGTCTGCAGCAGGTAGCCAATAGACTTTCTGAAAGGAAAATACGGACTCGGCCCCTACAACCCTGTCCCACTAAGTTTCTTCATCCGCACAGCCTCGGACCGATAGCAGTTGGACATGAAGGTAGCCAACAGTACAAAGCACTGTTAACAGAAACGTTTCGGATAGATATTACACCGGCCAAACGATGCATTGCCTTTGATAATAAGATCGTATGCATTGAAAACATATTTGCCAGTCAGGGCGGCGGCGTAGGACTAGCTTACACTGAAGTTGTAAGTATGTCCGACTTGTTTGACAAGCCGAAGAAGTCATCGAGGCTAAGGGTGTTTAAAGCAGAACTCAGTGAGAGATTGCAGTTCGCACCATTACCGCCTAGCTTTAGTAAGTATGTGTGTTTTCCACATGAAGAAAGCTACTTATTGATTGAGATAATAAATAGCCGTATATACTGTAGTACGGTTTGTTCAGGGAACACATTTTGTGAGTATCTGGCTTTGTACGTAAATCAAGTGTGTTGATCTTGACACACTATCTTTCGCTCGGTGGAAATAAGTATGTTCCTCGTGAAACGCCACTGATTAAAAATTTCAAACCGCGTGGGGGCAGGATTTTTTCATGAAATGGACGGACCAAAGTGTCCTCTAACAGATCGGTGTACGCGTATCTGCTAGAATTACATATGAACTCGTAAATATTGCTACTGTTGTGATTAGTTCGCGTCGAAGTGCATTTTGACGTCGGGATCAACCAATCACAGTTCCCGCATGTATGCCTTTTGGGGACGGCGATGAAAAGCATGCCTGCACGCGTCCCGATGCAATCTTTTTGTCTGGCCAAAAACCTCTAGGCCAACCTAGCCAAGGAACGCCTGACTGCTTTCAAAGCAGCACTTTGACTCGACTGGCTCTCCTGATTGGTTGTATACTCTCCAAGGCAAATCTCTTTCCATATTTTCTTCGTTCCTCTGTGTACACAATATACCGTTCCTTGTTTCCTGGCTTCTGCCAAATTTCCTTCTCTACTAAGTAAGCATTGTCTGAATATCGTACATGCCAGTGTTTAATTCACTGAAACCCCTGCGATATTACCACTAAATAGTTTCAAATTAAATGAAATTCACATTTAGGGAATTTTCCACTGAAAATTTCAAAATATAAATTGGCGAACTTATGTTTGTTTTTGGTAAATTATAAACAAGCCTTAAATATGCGGAAATATTCGGGTTCCAGAAATAATATCGTGCTCATCATCCCCGGAAGAGGAAGAAGAAGAGAAGGGGCAAGTGCTGGGACCAAATTATATTCTTTCTGACGTTTCTAAAACATGCTCGTTCTCATCGTCAGAGCGTGGTGCTTACACTTCCGCTGGCCTTGAATGAATGCGCTTCGCCGCGAGACGGGTGTTATACGCATGTGCGATGCCCGTGCACTCCTCCGTCCGTTGACTGTTGATTGGTGCCATCCTCTCCACTGTTATGGGCGCTGAATCGGCCTGTCCATCCGCATCCTCCGCGATCGCGTCCTCGCGTGCGTCTTCGTCGGCCTTTCCCTCGTTCGTGGTCTCACCGTTGCTCTCATGAGAATCCATGACACGCCGGTCGTGTAACTCGGGCCGGTTGCCAACGCTGCTGACTGTGGCGGACTGGTACGTGGTAGTTACATGGTATTTACGTAGTGATTAAATCAATCAACTATGCGAGTTGGTATAAAAAATAGTGCGTTTGTCAGGGCAGGTGGAAGGGTGGGGGGGGGGGAATTGGAGTCAAAATCTGATCAGCGTTAGAGGGGACTGGTAATCGAGCGAGACGATAAGCTACTGGTTCTTCGATGATGAGCTTTTGACAATGGTAACTGCGTCACCGCGACGAAGTCCTTTTGGGCGCACAGAACCGGTCGGTGTAGGTTGTCGGCGGCCGCCTCTGCCGTAGCCAACGTACGCTGTCGAATGAAATTTGAATGGCTTGAAAGCACCTCATAGATCACTCGGAAGGCCTTTCTGGCATCTACGCGATGGTCTGAGTCTACCAGGTGCGCGAGAATGGAACTGTTTATAGCCCTTAGTTGTTTCATCTCTAACCGTATTGACATATGCTCTCGTAGTCTTTTGGACAGATGTTGGCTCGTATTAATGTAAGGGTCTGACGAAAATGTATCGAGCACAACCTTTTTTCACCAATTCATCTTCTATAATTCCCATTGTAAACATCAAAAGATAGATTGGCGAGAATAAGTTTGCTTTAGATAAATCCACTTCAGGCCTGTACATTTTCATTGCAATAAAATAAATGAACTACAGAGAAGTGGAGAGCGTTGCGATCACCGGAATCATACTTTTTCTTTTCTGGGCTTTCGAGCTCTTTCTAGAGTCCATCATCAAAGATAAAATGCGTGAACGAAATAAAAGCAACAGTTTTAAGGCGCAGGAGCCAATCAATCGTTATGGGGGAAGGGGAAAGGAACAGTCAACCAGCAGTGCCATCATTCCAGAGATGCCTGCACTGCGCGATATATGCCGGCGCCAGATCGATAAATCGATTGACTGACTTCTCATCCGAGGTATTTAAATCAATAAACTATGTTGTCTGGTGAAAAGAATCAACATGCAGGGCCAAGCGCGCAAGCACTTACGGCTCGTTAGCTGAGTGGAAGCTCGTTAGTCGGAACGCATTTTCTGTGAGTGGCTCGCGCATTACCTGAAATGCTCGTAGCTGGGGTTGCTCGTCACCTGATGCTCCACTATACTTCTCAGACTCTAAAATTGTGTGCAGATCGCTACAGTCATCAGATCGCATCCCAAGTAGAAGGAGGGAAGCTAAAGGCACCTGTGGGAAGGATCATATATGCAGAACTCACACTTGCTGTGTCAGGTGACAATACCCACCGACAATGCCAGGGCTAGTGTTGACTGCGTTCAAAGAATGATACAGTGGTGACAGTTGCTTGAGTAGGATTGCGAAGCAGGTTTGAGGGTTCTCCAATTGTTCCGTGCGACATAACCCGAGGAATGTCGTGTCTGGTGGTGTAGACTGTGTCGGGCGAGGGTTGGAGAAAGGGCCACATTCGAGTGTCGCTTGGGCAGCCGCAGTTGCCTTGTCGCAAGCGCATCTGAATGCACTGACTGAGATGGTGGATGACCTTGAGGCAGTTGACCTTACACAAAGAAGCCGGATAGCATCATTTGAGGTCTGCCACAAGTGTTAAGCTGGAAATGTTCTGGTGGAATGCGTAATGCAACACACTTACTTAGCATTGACTAACGCACAGATTTGTGTTTTCAGAGCTCGTTTTCTGCAAAGGGGGTGAACGTACAACCCCCCTTTCGCTTAATTGATGGCAAAATTTTCCACCGTGTGCTATATCAACTCCGTTTGTTTAATCTAGGCGTCCTTGACGACAGGGGAAATCCATTGGATCGGAAAGGTTAGGTTTTCTCAATCGGACGCATTGCACCTATTCCGGAGGCGGTAAATTAAACTCGTTTATATGATTATTTGTGTTCCTCAAGAACCAGTCCTCGGACATTTAAAATATCAGACAAGCTTCTTTTGAAGGATTAAGTGCATATCAGTTGATCATTTCTTGGTATAAAGACGTTGTAGTCCTCAAAATAACTCGATTATCTGCAACACTGTGCAGCAGAGCAACAAAAGGTATAAATAACCTCATTTATTCAGAAACATTGAGGTGTCTTCTTTTATTTTTCTCCGTCTCATGGCCATGAAAAGAACAATATTTTGGTTAGAAAACAATACATGGTTTAGTAGGTTTAAGGTCACGTTTTATATTTTCAGTCAATCGGTTGAATGATGGCCTTCAAGAAATGTGTAAAGTACCAATCATTTGCGTTACCAGTACTTAATTAAGTACAGTAAAACCTCGGGTGACAAGTTTAATCCCTTCTGGAACCGAACTCGTCATTTGAAACGTTCGCCTTGCGCAAGGTAGCCAAGGAAACTGCATTAGTTCTCTGATTCCCTGCAGGCAGGGGAAAGAATCAACGGTAGATACAGGCACATACACGCACGCACTGACAGCCCGGTAACTGGACGGAAGCTCGTTATTGGGAACACATTTTCTGCTAGTGGTTCACTTGGTCACCCGAAATGCTCGTAAGTGGGGCTGCTCGTCACCCGATGCGCCACTGTATTGTCAAATCGATCGGGCACTGAACGCGAACTGTTACTTTTAGTAACTATGTTATTTTACCGAAAAACCGACAACACGGCGGACCCGTGGCTCGAAGGGTTAGAACATTCGTCTCTGGCCGGAGAGATGCGAGTTCAAAACTCAAGTGTTGCGGCAATTTCCGCTGCTACACTAGAGTTGAGCTACCACCACCTGATGACGCTCAATCAGGCGAAAAAGGCCTTCGTGAGTGTGCTCTGTGTTTGTCGGTAAAGTAACATTGTTACACACATAACTGCACTGGCGTTCGTTTTGCCTGCACACTTTTTTCAGTGTTTGTTTTTTAAGCATCTGTAAGCCACTGTCGATGAGGAGCTTAAGGCGGAGTGGTAGGTGCTATTTGATAGAAGCCTAGTTTAGGTCCTAGATCAGCCCACTAAAGCCCCATCCTTCTGAAATAAAGAGTAAACAGTACGCGCAAAGGAAATAAAAATAAAAAATTAAAGTTTATAAAAGTATAAAAGCGGGAATAATTACTTAAACGCCATTAGTTTCATCAACATAATAGTGCGCGATAATTAAAATTTGCAATTATGCAACAATTAGGAAGTAAATTAAATGCAAAATAACTAACTACAAGTAAAATCAACGAACTGAAAACATAAACTAGAGTAAAATAAACTGACTTTTCTTTCGAAAATAACATACAACTATGATTAAAATAACAAACATAATAATGAATTAAAAAATAAACTTAAAGCTGAACTTCAATATAATTGAGTTGAATAAACCAAATAAAATAAAATAGCGTTAAGTTGTCAAACATGTAAATTAAAAGTGTGCGCGAACTTCACTAATCTTACTCCAAAACGATATGTCGGACAACAGGTATTTTGAAGCGTGTTTCTTTCCCAACTGCTTGTAAAACTACACTCAGTAAAAGACAGCGACGATGGTCGTATGCATCTCATAAGTATAAGTTGCGATAGCTGGAACAAGGAATTTATTTGCCTGAATTTTGGGATTCTGGCCTGTACCCAAACATCCCAGATGAACGCAGAAATTGGGTTCAGCTGCATTTTTAAACCGGTATCTGCAACGTGCCTGAAAGCTGAAGCCAAGATGCCTGCTGTTCGCGTCCAGCTTCCCAGGTGCTACAGTGTATCCTACGCGCACACCAACGCTGAAGAGCAATGTGGTCTGCACCTCTCCTTATTGGTTAACCCCCCCCCCGCTAACCACGTGCCCATCTGTGTGAAAAACGCAAAGCCATACATTTGCAAGTAAGTTATTTGGGGACGCGTTACGCGTGGCGACATGGTGTAGTGGTCAGCACTCAGGACTCTTAATCCTGCGACCCGAGTTCAAATCTCGGTGGTGTCTGGGTTTTCGCGATGCCGTCTCAAATGATGCTCAGACAGCCGCTTCTGGAACGATAGCCGATCTTTGCTTGTGACATGTTTAATACCGTAAATATCCATTCGAACAGCGTCGTATCTGTGTTCTCCATCGATGTTGCTAATGCTTTCATTAACAGCATCGTGTTGTCTCCTTAAGTAGAAATGATTTTTGTGTCAGTAGTGTAGGATATCCAGAGTAAATCTCAAGTAAACTTCCGTTTCTATAGCAACTGAAGTTCGTCCAAACTTCCACAATGTGAAACAGCAACTTGCTGATGCAAATGTCTCTCAGCATTTTGTAAGTGAACAATACAGTTTTAACGCACACTATTAGGTGCGGTCTCTGTCATGTTTCCGACTCCGAAAAACTGACGATGTCGGCAGACGCGTCTCCCATATCTAATTGGACGACGCCGTAGCAAAATTTTTTTAATATCAAGGGCAAAGAAACCAAGAATTGTCTCAGTCGCGGATCATCTGTCGGCGAACGTGGACCTGGTCGAGGCTTATCTCGAGGAGCCGGTGAGCACTTCGAATGTGGTGGTTCTCGTGATGGCTGCACCTCCGAGAAGGGCCGTGGCAGCCATGACTCAGGACGTGGTCGTGGTTTCGAAAGCCGATGAGGGGTCCATTCCGTGGTGGTTGGCGCCCTGAATTCGAATCTGGTGACACACCTTCGCGCTCCGCTCCAATGCCGCCGTCCATGGACAGTGATGTGGATTTTCGATCCTTGAAGTGAACAAGCCATCTTAAACTGCCAGTGCTGTTTAGCCAGAGTTTGAAACGTGCTCATCATGTAACAATAAACTATTGAGCAGATGTATCCGCGCAGTAGACCAAAGCCACATTGTCAGATATGCACGCACTGGAAGTCACAATTACGTGGTGACTTGAACGGACATTGAAAGCCCTATGAAAGCGCCGAACGTAAAAGGACTGAACGGTCCATTCTGATGGTCGACTCTGCATCGCTCTATATGACGAACCTAGTCAACCCCTCTTTGCGAAAATAAGGAGGGCTACGATCGTACCAGCGGTTAGCCGAACAAAAACAGCACAATAAGAAGCAGTCTGTTAAGCCGACTTCCGACTGCTGGCTTGTAGACGACAATGCTGGACTGTTCGCCAGTACCAAAGCAGCATCAGCAAAATTAAAATTGGTTGGAATATGACAGACTGTCTTCCTATTTTTTATATTTTTCTCATTAAAAAGGCTTATAAGTTAATTTATTGCAATTCTGCTGGGAAAAAAACATGAAAACTGGGTCGTTCGTTAAGCAAAGGATTCATTTCCAAACTTACGTTGCCATTTTCACCGATTGTGCTATCTCGATTGATAGATATCTAGTTAATATTGATCTCTGTCAAACATGGTTCAGTAAAACTTTCTAATTAGGCCGTCTTTGCCTGCGATCGATAATCAAGAACTTCTTCCATATTTTTAGTGGGTCGAATTTCCGCCTATCCATACACTGTCTTTATTACGTAAAACAGTACGAGTTGTTCTTATATTATTAGTGGTCGATAAATATATTTTTGCTGACCAATATGAATTGTCCGATTTTGTTTCTTCTGCATGCTTTTCACGTATATTTTAGTTCAGTAAAACAACTACACGCGGTTCTAATTTATTTCAGACTCCGTACCTATCGCGCGTTAACCAGGCATTAACTTCGCCTCAGTAAAGCATTTAATCTGTATCACAGCTTCTCTAAAAATCTCGAGCGGGGAACCTTTGCCACTGGTCGGCTTACAAGAAAGACTTACCTCGATTCATAGATATCTACTAGGTATAACTGGCACCTAGGGAGCCCAGCTTCCAATGTGTCAAAAACTGAGTACATTTATCATTTTTGTACACTTCTTTATAGTGAACGTAAACCTTAAGAACTATTTTAAATTAAATCTTACTGACCATAAACACATGATTATGATCCGAATGTATGGCTTGTTCTACCTATGTTGAGTTATGACGCCCTATCGCGATTTTTTCATATCGCCATAGCAACATTTTGGATAAAATTGGCTATTAAATGGACGTATCTATGGCAGCTTGGTACAGAGATCGGAGGAGAAGGATAATCAAACTTCTGGAATATAAAATTAAAAACAAGAAGCTTCTCTTTCCTCAGTTATACCATTTGCAGAAGATGCATATTGCTACAAAATGAATATAATGAATGCTACTTTGTACATATTTTCTGTAAAATATATTTGGATTTATAAAAAGAAAACCGTTAACAAACAATGCAAGAAAATACCTTCAACGTAAATTGCCTTAATTGCATTGACAATATTCAAATATGCGGGAAATAGCGTTAGCAGAAGCAGCAAGTTTAGCAATCTGTTGGGAAAAGTTGCCTTCAAGGACCGTGAAGGACGCTTAGGAGTATGATCTGCAAGCTTAACTCCAAATGCACATTTAGTTAAGATATGTGATAGTCATGGTAATCTTGCTGTCTGAGGATAATGAAAAGTAGACTATAATACGAGCTGTGCTTGTTTTGGGACAGCCCGGACGAGAGTTATCACTCGGACAATCCTGAAGGTACCAGAACAAACGGGACCGTACTGACGACCAGTTTATGCAGTTACAAGCGACCTTCAAAGGGCAGACCTTAGGCCAGGACAAAGGAGGCACGCGCAAGCGAGACTGCCCCGGGCCGGGTTGCTGTTTTCTGGCGGTCATGCTGAGGACACATGCACATACGCGCGTAAGCAAGCGCGCGCACGGCTACTCTTGGAGAGCCAATGGGAGCAATGAGTAATGGCCCTTTAATAGCGAGCTTGCGAGCCGAACGCCACTCTGGTGCTGGAGACTCTGCTGACGACCCAAAATTATGCTGCTAGTGACAAGAAGAGCTGTTGACCGAGACAAGCTACCGACGACAGAAGACAACGCTGATGTACAAGCAGAACTAGTAAAGTACTATCTGCTTTCCTGTTCTGCCTTCTCTTCCTAATACGCAACGGGGGATACTGCCTCTAGAAGTGATATGTAACTGCTAAGATTGCTAATTCAAGTTATAATACTTACTACGACCAGCGAATAATTCATTCTAGGAATATATTTATATAATTGTACTCTTTATACAGCTATTCTAGCTGTGTATGTGAGTGATTGTATTACTGGTTGCACTACTTATATGATCAAAAAGCTTCAATTCCCAGTATTGAGAAAAAAACAAATGGAAACAAAACCAATACTGGCTGCAATAGAAAGAGGTTGTATTGAACAAAGTTTCCACGTTTAGACATTGCTCTAGCAGTCCGTCAAAGTTCTGCTTCTTAAATTCTAAAACCAATCGTCTTAAGTAAGGAGAATCGCCTTTAACCCATTCTTACATTAGCTAAGTGATGACTAAGGCAATCTGTCTCGTATATAAGGTAAAGCTTCGCATCTGAACCTTTTTTGCGGAAATTTCACTTGTCGTGCGAAAATAATGCAACCGAGAAGTCAAATGCAAAATTTGCCACGATAGGGGCTCGAACTCAAAACCGCTTCAACACAAGAACGTGATGCTATCCGCCGCGCTATGGCCACACGCTGTAACGGGTGATCGAAAAGTTTGCCTAATTGAGTACGATCGACGTACACAGAGAACCGATGCGAAGGATATCATATTCTAGCCTCTAAGTATAGCAAACTTGAAGGTCAAATGGTAAATATGAAAAAACTCCTCCAGCAGACCATCGCTGTGATGGAAAAAATGACGACTTCAATGCATACGCACGGACCGCCTAAAGAAGAGCAAAGGATGCATATACCTGAAGTACAGGCCACCATAGTGGACAACTTAGACACCGGTGAGATAACTTCAGACAGATCCGATGACCAAGCAGTCACTTCATCCGTTTGGAGCTCTAGGCCCACTGCAGCGAAGGTGACCAAAACTGTAATTCAGGACACCCGTCAGGAGAGTTATCATGGTGTAGTTGTTCAGGGGTTGCAAGAAGCAACTTCATACAGTTCAGACGACCAAGCAATCACGCCACCAACTTCGAGCTCCGGGCGAAATGCAGCGAAGATGACCAAAACCGAAATTAAAGACTCCCGATAGGGTGGTGAACATGGTGCAGTTGTTCAGGGGTTGCAAGAAGCAACTTCAGACAGCTCTGACGACCAAGCAGTCACACCACCCAGTTCGAGATCCAGGCCCACTGCAGCAAAAGTGGCGAAAACCTCAGCTAAGGGCACACGACACCGAGAGGATCATGAATACTGTCTAGTTGTACAGGGGCTAAAAGAAGCCATTTCAGACCGCTCAAACGACCAAAACGACCCAGACATGGTTTCCTATACCGATGTCCTGAGCGATCTGTTTCCGCCAGGAAAAGAACTTGAAGTGATGAAGTCATTTCGGATCGGGAAAGGGCTGGCAGATACTGCAGAAATGCTCCGACCCAGACCGCTAAAAATCATATTTAAAAACAAGGGACATATTCAGGTAATTCTGTCTGATAGAAGGAGTCGAAGAATTTGCTAAGAGATCCGATGTCATGGTCATAAGAGACTTTAAAGCCCCCAATATCGACTGGAATGTGAGTTCTGCGCCCGGCTCAGAAGTGAATTTCGATCGACAACTCCTGTGCACAATACAGTCATATTTCCTAACGCAACACGTCCTATATCCGACCAGACTACGCGAAAGGCAACAAGCAATTGCTTAGACCAAGTGCTTACCAAAGCACCTGATAGCGTTGACATTGGAAATTGTTTACCACCTCTCGGAAAA
The DNA here is from genome assembly GCA_036362985.1 of Ligula intestinalis. Classification (NCBI taxonomy): domain Eukaryota; kingdom Metazoa; phylum Platyhelminthes; class Cestoda; order Diphyllobothriidea; family Diphyllobothriidae; genus Ligula; species Ligula intestinalis. The sequence goes on along the minus strand of JAYGXS010000001.1, from coordinate 5,014,738 downwards.
AGTGATCACGTAGTGCTACAGTGGGAATATTCACTCTTCTCTGTGCCTGATCGTAGTGCGGTAACCAGACGCAACATCTGTAGAGGGGACTTTACACAAATGCAAACCACAGTGAGCGAGATAGACTGGAACAAACTATTCACCGAGTGCGTTCTCGATGATTGGTGCGCATTCAAAGCAGTATTACACTGAGTAATTACCGATTTCTGTCCTATCACGGTAAACAAAGTAACAAATAGGCCTCCATGGCTACCGCTGACGCTAAAGAGGGAAGTAAATCGCAAAGGAAGGATGTTCAAAATATATCGCAGAGAGAGGACCCCAGAATCGTACAATAGGTATAAGGCGCAGAGAAACAAGGTTAAGAGCCTGATACGAATTAGCTGCCAAAACTTCGAGAGTAATCTAATAAACCGTGCAGTACGAAACCCAAACCTTTTCTACAGCTACGTTAGGCAATATACTCGAAATAGTGACCCTATTCATCGGCTAAAAATAGACGACGGTGTAGACATTTCCGAGATGAACGAAAAGGCGGAACATCTATCCTGCTTCTTTCAGTCGGTCTTTACGAGAGAGGCTGAGTTCACCGCTATTAACTGCAGTGTGGGTGTGATCCAGACCATAGACTCGGTTGCACTCATGGAAGCTATCGTTTTGCGAGAACTTCTACAACTCAACCAAACGAAGTCGTCAGGTCCGGATGAGATACCTTCAAAGCTATTAAAAGAACTAGCCATAAAGTTGGCTGTCCCCCTGTACCTAATCTTTCGAGCTTCCCTTAATGCTGGACAAGTGCCACCCGATTGGAAGGCAGCGTGGATCTCACCCATTTAAAAATGTGTGAGTCGGGCGACCGCAAATAACTATAGACCGGTCAGCCTCTCTTCAATATCCTGCAAGCTTATGGAACGCATAGAAAAACATGAGTTGATACACTTTTTGGAGCAACATCACCTTATTTCTGATAAGCAGCACAGATTCCGCAGGGGAAGGTCCTGCTTGACCAATCCGCTCTATTGTCTAGAACAAGAGACCCGAGTGATTGATGAAGGGAATACGGTCTTCGTAGACTTCAAGAAGGCGTTTGATGCGGTGCCTCATCAACGTCTCTTATACAAGCTCAGCCCAAATGGGTGAGGGTAAACCTTTTGCAGTGGATCGCAAACTTCTTGACTGGTCGTACCCAGACCGTATGTATTGGCAAACAGCGGTTGGCGGAGGTAGCAATTGAGAGTGGGGTTCCACAGGGCTCTTTTCTTGGCCCTATTTTCTTCCTTCTATATATTGATGACTGTTAAAGCGGACTTGACTGCGAAATTGCAATGTTTGCTGATGACATAAAACTTTGGAAGATCATACGAAACCAAGACGCTGAATTAAACCTCCAGGCAAATTTGCATAGACTGGAGCAATGGTCGACCCTTTGGCTCATGCCATTCAATGTGGCCAAATGCAACCTAATGCGCTTTGGTAGAACCAGCACTACGCATCGGAGGGTGTATTACCTGAATCACGTGCCACTAACAGAGTTAGAGGCTCAGAATGACCTGGGGGTGTGGTTCACGCCTTCATTGAAGCCATCACTCCACGTCCTGAAAGTGGCTAAATCCGCAAGGTCGAGCTTGTATCTACTCAAGCGCGCCTTTGCTAAGTTTGACAAAGTTGTATTTGGCAAGGTATTCGGTACGTTCGTGCGACCTTTACTGGAATTTGCCATCCAAGCCTGGAGACCTTGGACTACTAAAGACAAAAAAACCTTGTAAGGGTAGAAAGACGCGCAAAAAAATAAGTACGAGACCAACAGAGCTTCCCTTATGAGACCCGATTTGTAAATCTTGACTTCTTTCTTCTGGATTACAGGCAGCTACGTGGGGACCTAATCCAGGCATTTCGCATGTTGCGTGGTCAGGATTGCTGCCTCCAAACAAATGACTTCTTTGAGCGGGCCACCAACTCTAGGCTGCGAGTACACCCCCTCAAATTACGTGTGACTGGGGAAGACTTGACTAAGGAAAATCTTTTTCTCTAAGAGGGTAATCAAGGCATGGAATGCCTTTCCTGCGGATATTGTAATGCCCCCTTCCTAGGATGTTTTTAAGGCAAACCTAGTCCGATTTAATGAGTATCATCGTGATTAAGTACTCTAAATCAAATTACTGAAGTGTTCCGAATCCAAAAATTAAATCGCCCTTACTCCAAACAATGAAATGCTAGAAATGATATAAATATATACTTAAAGTAATTTTTAAGCATTATTATTATTAGTTTTTAACCAAATGCGTTAAGACGTTGCCTAGCTCCGACGCCGCTGCTCACTATGTGAACTGCGCTGATCGCATCTGAGGTCACATCTACCGCACCTATGGTCGTAGGCTACGCGGCTCTGTCACACCCTTTCTCGTATCGACCGACTGCTGACGACGTGGCGCGTTCCTTGGCTCGTGGCACATGAATTGCGTATCATGGTCGCATCTTCAGTTCTTCAGGATGTTTTCGTGACTCCGAGGTCTCCTCGTCGTATGGTCCTTTGGATGTAGATATTACTCGTCATGGACGCCATGGCTGCCATCAACATTCACAGAAGCATCATGCCCCTATTAACACATATCACGAGCAAGAGTTGTTCTCCTAAAATCCACAAATGACATTCCATTTTGAATTAAGAGCCAGCCTTAGGAGTTTTTTCACTGTCTGCTCTTCTTCCTCAGTTACACTGCTGGCTCGTGTAAACTGAGTGTGTGTATGACTTGAAACAAGCGAGTAATCGTCTGAAATTGTGTCAACGTCTTCTTTGGAATGTTCGGCTATGCCGATGCATTTCTTAAATCCTATGTACCAAGAGGGAGTTCAAAGGCATTTGCCTTTATTTCCTTTAATAAATTTGACTTGACTTGACTTGAGTTTGTTTTAGGTTTTTTCCTGTTTTTGAGTTTTTGAAAGGCGCCCATTAGGTGCCTTACCAACTTTTTAAAATTGCCTGTAATCTGGCAAAGGGAGATCTGAATGGCCATTTCTGGCTTATAAGCCATCATCAGCCAGTCATACCTA
>JAYGXS010000001.1:4968275-4996687 GCA_036362985.1 Ligula intestinalis | reverse complement strand
GGCACGCGTAGACGGGCTGTTTTAGTTTGTTCTCGAGTGCGACACCGAACACTTCCAGTGTTCCACGCATCGTAATTTGGTAGGCTAAGAGCGGCTCTTTCGACCCAGATAAGCCACACTCTCAAAAGCATCTGTCACTGAAGGGTAAGTTTACAAATCGATTACGTTCATTAGTGATCCATCAGCTCTATGTGTGATATGAGCCTTCGACTTCAATGTATTTCTAGAAAACAATGCTGGTAGTACTAATAACTAGTGTTGTGTCAGGTCGTAGATTTAATCGTATGCATTAACCATAGTCTCAAATGCCCCCTTCACCACAGGAGATTAAACGATCGCCAAATAACGACAGCACTTCGTCCACGTAGCTCCTTTGACAGTCGGCTTTCGGGTGGAAATCAGCGGTTGAAGAAGTGGACACTCCAAACTGAAGCGGGCGCAGACGAAAACGCCGGAACAAGAACGTTCTCAACCAGACACTATGGGATTGCAATATAAACCAATAACGGTCGCATTACGCCTCTCCCTCCATATTCAGTGACAAGACGCTGAGGTTGGGGAGGACATGGGCAGGCACCGAGTCCGATGGCCGGGTAACCAAAATGTAGGGTTACCTGCTTCATTCAGTTTCGAAAATTTCGCGGCATCGGTGGGAGTCAAATCGTCATAGCAGAGAAGGCGTTTGCGCAGCCAACACTCTACCAAGGAGCTACGAGGCGCACCATGGCCCGTGAATAAATGTGCCCGCAAAAAATCACTGCTTGTAAGGAATCAATCATCACAGAACAGCAAACTGACTGCTCAGGCAGGATTTCCCATGCAGTCATCTAGAATCCACCAGCGTGACTATTACGCTAACTGGATTGTTACAGAGATTTGGCAGATTTGCTTACTTCATTTGATCTAATTGTAAAAACTGCACGCCCTCATTAGGAGCCGAACCAAATCCCCTAAAAATTAAGTGAACCGAGTAGTCATTCCGGCGGAATCTAGGGGGTTGGTTAGGAAATCCTGCCATGGCTTGCTGTTCCGTTATGGTGGATTCCATACAAGTGGTAATTTGGGCGGTTTAAATAGATCCAAGTGCAAAGTACGCCTCGTAGCTGAGTGGTAGAGCGTCGGCTACGTTAAAGCCTTCCCGGCTGTGTGGGTTTGATTCCCACGAGATTGCATCCGTTTATTTTTCCCTGGAATTGCATCATACTTTTTTGTCATTGGAAAGGTTGATGATGTGAAAACAACGACAAGTTTACGAAACTCCTGATGATAGAATTAGGCAACATAAACTACACTCTCTTTCTTTCCTTAGTTTTCCTGAATCCCATGCAGGATAATTTCAAGACTATCGGAAGTGAGGTTGGGCATGGTGACCCTGATCAAAGTATAAGAATTTCAAATTTTCAATAAGAATTAAGCAGCAACGCTTTTATCACGAATTCCAGTAGATAAAAGGGGAGGGGGGTCATTTTCGGTGGTCTAACCGTCACCAAATCCTCTCACCCGTAGGCCTTCTGTGTACTCATGAAAACTCATTTACCAGGCCTGCCCGCCTTTCGGTCATTCTTACCATCTGTCTCCCAGGGTGACAGGCGCTGTCGGATGACATGCACCAATATCTTTACGGATGGAGGAGAAGACGGGAGTGCTCTGTTATTGTCATAAAAAACAACACGAACCAATAGATCTTCTCTTGTCTTGCCTGTTGTCTGCTTCCATTAACTGTATCTTACTAGTTGGCAGCAGGGCTGGAGTTCTGCGCACAAACATTCTGGCGGCCGATGGCGTTTATCTTCACTGCTGCTCTGCGCTGCTCTGCTCTGCCCCACCCCTCTCCTCTCACTTGCTGCATCTGTGTCCAGACGCTCCGTTTCGCCTTCTGCCAGTCGCTTGAGTAAAATGTCGTCGGCCATGAGAGCAAACTAATGCAGCGGCGGCGGCTGCTCTTGCTGCTGTCCGGGTCATTGATTCATTTGCGCGCTGATTGGTCTGCAATTTAATTGGTCAGTCTGTGCTCACGCTTTCATTGGCTGCCGATATCGCCGCTGCAAGCCCTTCTCTCTACTCATTCTACACGTGCTTACCTGAGGACGGATTAATTTCGCACGATTTTCTTTCCCCGGGGGCATTTATCATGTCATTCTGCCCGCTTGATTAAAAAATCGTCCTTAACCAGGGGCGTTGGTATTATGCGCTGTCCTGACTGCCAAAACGCCCTCCTGACTTCTTGAGGAAATGTATATGAGACTGTGAGGTCTGCCTTCGTATTTCGTTTCACCATGGGAAACGAAGTGAGTGCTTCAGAGAACCTGGACTACCAAGCCGACCCCCGACGTTCCAGTGTGACAGGTAACGTCTCCGATACCTCGGTTGCTGGGCGGGCAAAAAGATACTCCGAGCAGATGCGACGAGAGGAATCTTTGCCCTCCGAGGCTGACTACACGGACAGTTCGGATAATTCGGGTTTTTATCGTCGCACCAGGGGCAGTATTCAGGCACGAAGTCTGCAGGGGGCTAGTGGGCCTCAGTTCCGGCCTGCCGACAGGGAACAGAAGGGACCCCTACTGGATGTAATTAAACGACTCATTGTGACACGGACGTCTTCCTCCGAGGAGGAGAGTGGTTCACAGGCACGGGAACTATCCTCCACCAGTCTCCAGGACTCGGCATGTGAAGTTCTGGATGCTTCACAGTTGAGTGAGGAGGAGAAGGCTCAAATTCGGAACGTGCTTGATCGTGTTCGCACAGTAGAGAGCAGAGAAACAGAGCGACTGTTGTACGTTTCCTTGCCCTAATCCACTCTTAAATTTATTATATTCTAAATTATTCGCAATAACTGTACGATAGAAGACTTGCTTAAAAGTAAGAACTCGGTAAATATGTTTATTAGCGACAATAATACAGCCATTATTTGGAGAAATTTGTGGTAGGTTATTAAGCTTCATTAAATCTCAAGCGAAATGCTTCGGGATCGTAGACAAATAGTTTTAAACCAAAAGCTGTACAAATGACCAGCGTTCAAAATAGTGTCAGTACTCTTACTGATGATATATTAGGATCAGAATAGCGTAATTTTGCTTCAAGCGAATGCGTTTTCTTTTTATTCCGAGGTTTACGGATTGCAGTTAAATGTTCCATGCGCCATTCTTGACTTTTAGCGCGTTTAATCTGCAGGGGTCTTTGGGTTGTTTAATAAATTAGAGGTAAAATGATCACGATACAAGCAGTTCGCTAATTATACAGTAGAGAAGTAGAAGACGACTCGATCTCTGGGACAATATGACGTTTCGAAATCCGTCGCGGATTAATACTCAGAGACATAAAGAACAGTAGCAGAAACAGTTTGTGCGTGGACCGGGTTCTGCCGTAAAAGCTACAATTACAGAAAAAATCGATAAATGCTTTTGATTGTGCGCTGATTCGTTGTGTCAACAATGACCATCTGGCCTTGTGGTGTTGGCATAAGATGATGTGGTGGCTTGTGTGTTCCCGAGCGGCAAATTGCTTTGGCCAAATTTCGTCACAGCATCGAATATGGGTTTGGCAAATCGTTACGCTTGTTGATGGATTAGGGGCCCGTGAACCATGACTCAAGTAATGCTCGGCTCACTCAATTGTTACCTTTTGGGAGAATTTTAACCTAATCGCATGTTCGATTGCATAAGTAAAAAAAATATTCGTTGATAATATCACGTGCTCCTTCAGTTAAACACTTACGCCAATAAGCAGTTACGTGCATGGAAACAAGTCAAGTCAAGTCAAGTCAAGTTTATTCAAGGAAATATAGGCAAACGCCTATGAACTCCCTCTTGGTACATAGGATTAAATAAATGCATCGGCACAGCCGAACATTTCAAAGAAGTCGTTGAAACAATTGTAGACGACTACTCGCTTGTTTCAAGTCATACACTCACACTCAATTGAAACGAGCCAGCAGTGTAACTGTGCAAGAAGAGCAGACAGTGAAAAAACTCCTAAGGCATGGCTCATAATTCAAAATCGAATGTCATCTGTGGTTTTTAGGAAAAAAAAACTCATGTTCGTGGGGGAAAGTATGTGAATGATAGGAGCAGGATGCTTCTTTGAATGTTGGCGAGTAATATCTACATCCGAAGGGCCATGCGAAGAGGAGACCTCAGAGTCACGAGAACGTCCCGAAGAACCGGAGATGCGACCATTATACGCCTTTGCTGTGTCAAGAGCAGAGGAGCCCGCCACGTCGTCAGCATTCGGTTTTTAGGTCAATACGAGAAAAGGCATGACAGAGCCGCTCTTTTTTGACAACATGGTGACGACGTAGGTTCATACTATTGAGCGAAGGGGATGAGGGAAGGAGAATAACAGTCGCCGCATTGTAGCTTGGTTGTGGGCGGGATTGGTGGATTTAGACCATAATCGTCTTTGTGTCCTGATGATGGACACTCGGACACTTTCGTATGCTAAATTTGACCTGACATCGTTATGATCGCCCAAATTAAACCACAATCTCTTGCGAAAATCTAGTGAGCTGAGAATTACTTAAGCCACGGTTCAGGGACCCCCAATCCATCAGCAAGCGCAACCATTTGCCCAATCTATATTCAGTACTGAGACTAAATTTGGTCCAAGCAAAACGCCGTTCGGGGAACACTGGCCACCACATCACCTTGTGCCAACACCACAAGGCCAGATGGTCAGTGCTGACAAAACGAATCAGCGCACAATCAAAGGCATTTATCGAGTTTTTTCTGTACTTTTGAATTTAACAGCAGAACCCGGTGCACACACAAACTGTTTCTGCTACTGTTCTGTGAGTACGTCTCTGATGATGAATCTGCGACGGATTTCAAAACGTCAGGCGAATAAATATATTGCCTCAGCGATCGAGTCATCTTCTACTTTACAATTACTTCCTGGGACTCGATTGTGCACTTGTATTAGCAAGCACATAATTATCTACCTTTCAAAAAAATTGACATTGTCAAAATGGTAGCCGAAGTCTCTCAATCCATTCTACGTTCTCCTTGTGACAGCGTCGGTATCAGGCCCGCAAAACGATTTCAGCCGCTTCCTCGCCGAGTAAATTTCATTGTGCCTTATAAAACCAGGGCGTGCGATGGTTGGGATCTGTCTGTTTGCCACCGCGCCACCACATACTGCGCACCGGTGGCTGACGTCCTCTCCGAGATTTGAGTAAAATGCATAAAGATAGTCAAATGTTTTGTTAACTGTGGTTTTGTTGCTGGGATGGTTAATGTATTGCTGATATATGACGGTTCAATCATCGGTTCACATGATCTTCACAGTATATCCCTTGGCAGGCAACCACAGGACCGATGACTTGCGTTTTAATTAGTGGTAAGTGCTCATAGACTTGCGCAGAATCCAGTGCACTTTAACTTCCCTCAGCCACCTGCTCTCGGTTTCAAGACAGTGCCCAGTAGACCGGAGGCAGGGTCAGGTGTAGGCAGCTGGCGCGGTCGAGGCCATCCCTATGCGTGCAACTAAGGCCTCATTCTAATCAGTTGGGGACATTTCTTATAAGAGCACAACCCCAATAATGCCTGCCATGGCCTGATCTCGATCTTGTGTCAGTCCATGGCATTTACCCATCGAGGGACCCCTTACACGCACTGCAATGCACGCCATTTTACGTTTGCTGTCCGTATGCTTCAAACGAATTGCTGAGACTGCATCTTCCTCAAAAAAAAACTAGAGACCAGACCGCATTGACCCCGTATATAGCAAACGCTCAAGTACATAAAAACGGTGTCCTAAGCTGTCAGCCACCAGCTGCCATTGTAGGCCACTTGCAGTTAATCTTACACAGCAAATGGATGCAACCTTCACGCGTCAGGTTGTAAAAACCCCCAATGACCCACAAGCACCATAGAGAACGTCCGCAAGTGCTTTGTGTCTGCGGTCCAATCACCACTAAAGCGCCTATGCCTGATTAACTATAAGCTTACGTCAGACACGGATGGCCGAATACCTACCAGCAGCGAGGTTTAGTGATATCCAGCTGGATGTCAACGCTTACTAAGGTGAACTTAAACTTTATTTTGCTCATTAGCATGCCACACTAAAGGGTGATTTCACAACCACGTGCACGGTTATCTGCATACGTCTTGGTTAACTTGCCTGCCATTTGTCGCAAAGCGCAAGTCGGCCTCACTTCTATACTTCGCTTCATGCTTTGCGTGATCGGATAATTTAGATCAAATAGTCGATGATCAAACATGCCCAGAAATTTCCATCTCAATCAGCGCTAAAAAGAATGGGATTGCAGCTCAGCACGACATGACTGTGAACGAGAAATCGAATAACTGGAACAGTTTAGTCATAAGATTCTTGTTAATGCAAGGGAGTCAACCTTTTCTGATACATGCTATCGTAAATATTTCAATAACATGTTCCAGCCTAAGCGTGTGTTCTAGCACACGAGCAAAAGTGACTGCACTTACCGACTTATGCACTTACAGTTTTGATCGAGAGTCACATATACCCTTCATTGGAGATTAAAGTTCCATTAAAATGTCTACAAATTTGATACAGCATACGACTCCCTGATACGAGCTCCCCACCTAGCAATCGTATGACAAAATACGGCCCTTTTTGACAAAGATTGACTGGTCCTCCTTGCGGCTTTAGTTAAAAAACTTGTCATGCATGTTTATGGAATCAAAGTAGACCACTGCATCATTAGCTACTAGTGATTATAAAATGTTTGGAAAATCTGCAAGCCCACATAATCCCATGTGTAGTGACATTGAAATGTCTCTTTGTTTTACTCGGTTAACTATGCTTTAAATTAATTTTACACAACTTTCAAATAAGACGTTGAACAAACTTCATTATCAAACTGCAGGTTTCTTGAATTTCCCGAAAAATTGAAATGGTAGTTAGGAGGTCGTCTACTTCAACTTAACTGTGGTCCAACTTACCGTTCTGGAGTTAGATTAGAATATTCCGCGGCGCTAAGCGCCGCGCATACCTTCAATTTACATGTGAAACAACCTACTCCCAGCGGCCACGGGAAGCAACTTCGACTCCATTTTTTATTTTTACACTTGCTTCTAAAAATTTCTTTCTCTGCCTATCCTATTTCCCAATCCCACAGAAATTTATAACCGCCTTTTTTGCAGGACACAAAATCTTAGGATAAGGGGTATATGAGTGAAGCTACATTAGCTACTATTGCCCCAAACATGTACCACAGTACATTTTGAGGAACTTTAATCATTCTCAAGTTAACTTAAACTTAACCCTTGTCGGTTAAAACATGATATTTTATTGTGAAAATGGTAGGGGTCTTTGCTGATGTAACTCTAAGCTGCAGCCTTGAAGCTTGAAACCGAACGGGAATCGCTTCGTGTTTCGTTTTTTAAAAAGCGATCACATGATCTTGTGGTAGGCCCACAAAAAACATACTTGGTACTTTAAGTGTGCAGCTAATTAAAATGATAGCTTAGTAGTATAATCGTCAATCAACATGCAATTATTGGTTTGATTTTCCGAAAAATACAGGTCCGTGCATCTACGCGAGTTAGAAAAAAAACCTTTTTAGAAAAATGCCAGCAAAGGGCTCTGAATAAAGTCGAAAATTCAATAAATTAGAGCAAAGTTGGAAATTGACAGTTTGGCCGCAGTTTTTGCATAGAGCAATGAAAAGGGGAAGGAAAGGTAAAGAATTGAACCCAAAACCTATGAATTCGTGATGCTTGGCTGCACTCAATACTGTTAACAGAAGCGGTTGCAATCAGGTTATGCAAAATCTATCTTCTGCGCCCAAAATAACTTTGTAAAGGCGCCACAGTTACCATGGCCTCCAGATGACCATTCAACCGCCTGAAGCTCCTTACCCTTCTCTGCAGCCCGTTTCCCCTCACGCTGACCACCCCCAGTGTTTTCCGTCATCCATCGACCCTTAAATCCGCACGAATTTTTCCTCAGCCTCCATATTATATTTAGTGAACACGGATTAAAAAGTTGAGTTTTGAAGAGAACTTTTGAAAGCAATTCATCTTCTAGGATCCTAATAACCTATTTGGTTTTTAAACTCAGAGTTTCACATGGTTTTCCTTTTGAAAAGCACCGAAGAACTCAAAAGTTGTTTCAGTGGGCTTCTCACGATTTGTCTGTCACTAATGAACTCTCTTATTACTATATGAAACTAGGACCCTTCGACATGCAACCAATTGCTTCAATACGTGCAATGGCTAAGTAGGTCACTATAAACCTAAAATTAACTTCTAGTACTGCATATGCATGTGCAAACTGCTCCTTAAGTCAGTAGACGGAAATTAAATGCTTCTAGAGTCTACATGGGTTTCAAGTTCAACCATCGTACATACTTTGGAGGGCTATTTGTCGATAAGTTATCCAAAAAATGTCAACATCTTCTACAAATGTTGCCAATTGTTGCTAACTGAATCAGTATATTGCAAAAACAGGCCTCCTGTCAAAACCATGTGACTGGAGGGACCAATCAATTGGCATAGACCTTCCCGCAAACTAGTCTAGGGCAACACAGTGTACAGACCCGCATATTAAGTTACGTGTGCCGAAGCAACGCACTGACCAAAGAACTATGCACTTGAAAGACAGTATTGGCTAGAGCTTATACAATTACTCACTATATTGCACTTTTAATTATTGCGTTATCATTAAATAATGTCTGTGTATCATTCTATGGCTAACCCAAAGGCTCTCGTCGTTACGCCATTCATTTTGATGCTTTCTCGCTTTGGAAGACACACTGCGCCAAATGTCGTAATATAAATAATCAAACTGTCGGAGGACATGTCCCTTAACTCAAGAAGCTTTTTCCATTTGAAGTGCCACGAATTAGAACTGCTAAATCCCTTTGAAATATCGACTGGGTATGTATTATTGGGTTCTATCCTCTCATAACCGGAGATTAAGCCGAAATAAAAGTTATTGCTTATTACGCGGAATAAATCTCCACAGGGATGCGCTTTTGTTTCTTAATGACAACAATTCGCTACACACGCTACACACGCTCGCCAGTGAGGTTTTTGAACCCATTTTAAATGATATCTGATCTTCCGAATACGTGCTATTTTTAATCCTAGCTTCCTGGAATCATTATTCATTTAAAGGTGACTTGCGTTGAAAACATATGCTTCAACTTGGCATTAAACTACGTTCTATGACTACCACTTGCCCTTAACGTCAAAACCATCCTTCAAAGTGCTTGTGAACTTTGCTAGGGGATCCCTAACAAGGACGTCATGTGCACCTATGCAATTTATGTGCTTGCTAAGTCGTGAAACTGGAAGATTATGAACAATTTTCGCGAGATTTATAGTCTTGGGGTCAATAACTGCTTACTCTGCATTTTCAATAACTAGGCATTCATGCCAGTGAACTGAATATTGCAGTAGGATAGTAAAAAGTCCCTGTGGGTTACCTTTTCATACAGGACCGATGGAAACGCTCTTAAGTAACATTTTATTTGTGTCGAAAAAGCTTTACTTTGCATTAACACTTCAGGAGTGCCCAACACTGTCCCAAGGGTAGATTAATCACAAGTGCATATACATTACTTCACGCTGTTTTGAAGCGTGAATCACAGTGACAAATAAATAAAAGGTGACATAGGTTGCAATGAGAACAATTTAAATATTGACAATCTTAACGCATAATCCTAACTTCTTCAGAAGCTGACTGTGTATCTATTCGGCCAACTGAAAAAGATAATAACCAAAATTATTATACAGCGAAGGCACTTTGGAAAACGATGGTTTGTTAGGGGGTACAATAACCTGGTCAAATTGTTAAAAAATGGTTACCCCAGACAGTTCGTGCGTCGATGCATGAGATGACAACGTTCAAAGCAAAAAGAAAAGGAACTAAGTTGTCCCGATCAGGTTCCCAATCCAAAAAGATGGCAAAGATTTCCATACATTAAAAACGTGTCCGAAGTCGTTGAAAGACACTTGAGGAAGAATCAAATCCAAGTGCCGCAAAAACCGACGAATACTCTACTAAAGCAACTCTTCCGTATTAAGGATAGTGTTGGCTACTAAGACAGAAAAGAAATCATCTACAAGATCCCATGTGGCGGCTGTACTGCAGATTATTGCGGACAGACAGGAAGATCAGCATCCACACGCTTACGCAAACATCAACGAGCAGCAACGGGGTGATATCACTTGTGTGAAGTCGCCATGCACACGTTAGAAACTGGACACCAATTTGCATGGGACGAAACCCGCATTGTTGGCACTTGTCCATACAAGAAAGGCCGCAAATTTCTCGAAACCATGCACTCGGACGCACAGTGCATAAACAGGCACACTGACTTAGCATCGTCGTACCGAAGCCTCAAGCAGAAGTGGGCGAGACGTAGACCAATCTAACGGGAATAAAAAACACCGCAACAAGGTACTGGCGCAAGCGCCACGCCACTGTGTTATTGATTTTCCCACGGACTATTAGCCATTTCTAACACATTCAATTTTCTCTAGGTCTGACGACGAAATCGGAATGCCTCAAAACAGCAAACCAAATGGCTTTGATTAGATATTCGGCTGACAAATTTTTTGTGTAAATCAACTTTTTCCAAGGTAATGTTGTAATGAAATCGGAGAAGTTGGACTGTTTCTTTAATTTATCTTAAAATGGGCGGTTTAATTTGACTTGAGATGAAATAACTTGCTTTGCTCTTTAAAATGGATTGTTTTTAACATAAGTGTATTAGTTGCACAATCTGTTGTAAGCTTGCGAATGCAAAAAAGTCTAGCCATAAATATGGCCAATTCTTGCAGTGCTTATTGGTTTTCTGCCTGTTTTGTTTCTTAATAACATATAAGCGGAACCTGTAGTTTAATAAAAGTACATTTCTACCTGACTTACATTTAATAGGGTCTCCTTTACATCACTTCACGGTTACATATATGTCAGCATTGGCCACGCATTGCCTTGGAACAGGACACATATTTGCATTGGAGAAAAAATTGCATCGTGGGAGTTTGCCCCTCAAAAATGGCCCAGAATTTTTTTAGGGTATGCACGCCGAAGATTCATGCACCAACCACCACATAGAATTAGATGACATCTATAAAGACCTCAAAGAACGGTGGGACAGAGGAAGGCCGCAAAATACAGACTCACTGAGGCCACGTCTACCAATCAGGTTTCATAACTACTGATTTTTCCGCAATTTCAAGATGCTAGTTGTTCATTGCATATATCCTGCTAGTCGGAAGACAAGCTGGCGAACAAAACTTGTAAATTCACTGATTAAATGTTCTCCATATATCCTTAAGAACATTCGAGTTCCAGATATCATATCGTTTTCACAATCCACCAAAGAAGACGAAGAAGGAACGAGGACATGGACCGATTTATTTTGAGACTGACGTTTTGGACACTCTCTTGGTTCCATCGTCAGAGTAACTGGGTAGTTGTACCTTTTCGCCGGGACTGTTAAAGCCTTGCCTCGTGCCTGTTATTATATCTGCGCTCGACGCACGAACTTGGACCTGCCTGATGGATATTGATTGACCATAATATTGATCACTGGTAAGCTCGCGTGATTTCTGCTCACTTATCGGCTATCGCAAGTCAGCGTGCTTGCTTACGTGCTCATCGTCGACTGACGAGTTTTCCTGCCCGCCTGAGTTAATCTCAACCTCGTGGGCGCGCCGGCGATTAGGTGCGTGGCCGGCCTTCCCACTTTGTACCTCCGAGGCTGGTTTTATTCCACACTCGAGTTCATTTTGCCTTCTTGTTGGCCTTGTTTGAACTGACGCGAGCCTTTTCGCAACGCCTGGTAGGCGGGGTGGAGGTCTATGGCTCTATTAAGTGTGCCAGTCGAAGACCGACTTTCCAGCAGCAATCTAGCCATTTTTCATTGGCTCGAGCAAGGACTCTGGCTTTGTCAAAGGCGAAGACGTGTTTCTTCTGCTGTGCGTTGGCATAAACCATAGACTGCTTATAGTTGCAGTCGATTGCCTGTTGATTCTCGCGCAATCTTGTGCCTAGGCGTCTGCCCGTTTCACCAACATACCTTGCATCACAGTCTTAGCATGGTATACTGTAGACCACACCGGATTGTTCTGTCAACGGTAGTGGGCCTTTGGGCCGCATAATTTGCTGACTGATGGCTGACTCAGATCTATGAGCCACACCGATCCAAAATGCGTTTAGGATTCTAGCAGCTGCCTCTGACACATTTTTTACATAGGGATTGCGAGCCAGAACTTGGGGTCTTCTCCTCCCTCAATTAAAATCCCTTGGGATGCGTTGTTTCCAGTGTTTACTAGTTTATATGCTACCACTCTGGTTAATAATTGCCTTAGTTATGCAACTGTTCTCGTTTTGGTCAGTTTTTAATATTGCGCCACTATTCAGCAGTGGCATATATGCGTAGGCGCAATATATGCATCATATTTTGGTGTGTGCCTGTAGACTTTGAAAAACTGACCTACTCCAAGTTTGCAAATGAATTCCTGAGGAAACTAATAAGTTTAAAATTGAAAAGTGGAGAAGCTACCTGCAATTAAAGTGCTGGGCGATGCAGTGATAAGATATCACAAAAAATTTGCGGGTCTTCTAACCAGTAGCCGTTTTGTCAATCTAGTAAATAATTGCATTCTTTATGGGACAATATATGGAACAGTACCCTACTCTGTACTTCCTTCTTTTGGAATTCAAAAACGACATGGAGTAAGATGTTATTCTTGATCAGCCTCAATAGCAAACACGTGTAACCCTTCATAACTTACTTACCGTTATCTTTATTGGATATCTTTCTTGAGGAAAAAAATGGCATTGTATAAATTAAATCACCCATAACGTAATTGTAGTCATAATGAAGTTTAAAATGCACGATTCAGTAGTCATGCATTGAGCATGGCGTTTCTAGCTTTCAGTATGCGATCATCAGGATTAAGATTTATTCGACATACCCCGCAGATGGCCGTACACGAATTTAAAAAAGTACAAAAAATCGATATTTTTTGTTTTAATTAGACTGACTGCGGCCTACCTCGGACTCATCCTAAGCCATTCGCCTTGGGCTTTCTTACATGTTGTTGTCTCTTATGTAGGTAAACTGTATATGAGAACCTCTTAAAATAATTATGTTCAGTTCAGGTTTTTAGGGAAATATAGGTAAATGCCTCTGAACTCCCTCTTTGTACATAGCTGTGATGCAAAACATGTGGCGTTGCAAGTAATGGAACTTCGTTAAGGGGGGCAGAACCTTTGTTAATATACTTGCAGACGTACTTAATGGACTTCGCGGAGTTGCAAAATTCAAATTGATATGGCATTGAATATTTTTGACTGAAAGGGTCAATGCAGCACAATCCAACGGTTATCAATTACCAGCCCACCGGTTTGCCTTTCACTGATAACTGCTTCCAGTCCGCCAATCTCACGTTGTCGCCATAAGTCTGAGTTGCACCAAGGAATCGCTTGGGATATATCCTGGTACATTTACCATCCTTCATGCAAGGACTGTTGGGATTTAGCTGACCACATGGGTCATGCAATATTTTAGTTTTGATCGTTTCAAGCAGAACAGGGTCAACAGACCGGTCAGGCAACTCTGCGCATATGAATTTGTCGACATCAGAAGAGTGCAGTTTTTCCTTTAGCCAGACTAAATTGCGAGCGTAGAGCAGTCTTCTTTTTTGCCACTCTACAGTGTACGTATGAAACTGAACGTCACCGAAAATTTCGAATTTTGTGCTGTTTCATCATGGTTTTCAACTTAAGCTGGAATACCCGCGCAGACAAATAATGGCCATTTTTTGGCGGACTTGAAACTGCTAACGTAGCTGTTGCGTTGGTGTAGCATGTCTTGAAGGGACACTATAATGTGATATTTCAAGTCTAGGTACACTCAGGATCACTTTGAGCCTTAAGGTTGATGTCTTCTACGATGTATGCCTGTAGAAATTTCGGATCGCCATCAGGAGGAGGTATTAACGATCTAATCCGGTCGCAAACTTGCCTTCCACTTTAAAGGTTGGCATAAATCCAACCAAATCAACAAGTTTGGCACCAAAACAGGAGATTTGAAACGCCCCGTTGTGTTTTCTTATGGTTGAGGGAAATTTTTCGAGTCGTCGTTGTCACCAGCAAGCAATATTTGAAGTATTTCTGGTGGATGGGGAAAGTTATGCAGGAAAACTTTGCCGTTGGAACAGCACATGCTGTTTGTTTTACCTGTCCATTTTTTCGTCTGACAATGCCCGCAAACTTCCACTACCTTCCTAATGGAAACATTTGCAGCTCCCGCATAACCAAGACTTGGATTGTAATTGAGTGAGGCTTTATTCCATACCTGAGCATTTATGGAAGCAATTCACGAGACAGGGTCGACAAACCGCATGTGAAGTGGTTGCGAACTTGAGTTTTCAGCATCGGTGGGCCGTTGATCCGTTCTTTGCGATGCTTGCATAGCCAGACGTGCAATTCTACGTCTAGGTAATTCGTTTTGCCGACGTTACGAATCTCTTATCCTACCTAGCTCTCTTCTTTGCAGAGTATGGACTTTAGTTTTTTGGGAGCGATTGGTTTGATGGTGAATTGCGTCTTCGTACCTTCGTTGGAGCATTTGCTCTTCGGATTCATGGGAGTGAGTAGTTTGATGGCTAATCATATCTTTGTGTCTTCTTTGCAGCATTTGATCTTCGGTTTCTTTGGAGCCTCGATATCACTGACGCATGGCATTAGTCTCTTGGCGAAGCCGTCTTTCTGATTTCGCTCCTTGTGAACGTCTATTAACATTGGCAAATCTCTTCTGTTCCATCGTCTGAACTTTTGTTCTCGTGGCTGCTCTAATTCCTTTTCTACCTTATGAGGTAGAACCTAAAAATAGAAAAAAAGTAAGTTCACAACGTTACCTTCAGTCACCGGCCCATCATCGTTTGTCGGGTTGTTTGTGCTCAGAACATTTCTAAAGGCATCACTGTTGCCCATAATGATAGTTTTTAAAGGAAGGAATAAAAGTGTGGGGATTTATGTGGTAGGCCATTCAATCTAATCTAAGAGCTAGCCCGCGACAACATACGCGTAAGCAAAGGGGGGACGGTCCAAATGATAGTAGGTCAAGGGGTTTAGGTCAGTGAGTACGAAACCCCTTCCCAACCCCCGCCCACCCCCCGTGGCGTATTCACAGGCACCTGTCACGGCGGGTGTCAATCGCGAGTCTGAAACAGCGGCCTGCCACCAACGATACAGGAGACAAACACGGACACAGTGACCCATGCACACCCTGTGACACCCTGTGTGATCGACGTACAGACTGGCGCACGAAAGGCGCGTGAAAGGCGGGCGGCGCGCGTGAATAATATTCGGACAGGAGCGCATGCCCTGCTTGCACGCGTGTAGGTGTGCCCACACTCCGTGATCGACTTAAAAGCAGATGCCATCCACCAATGATAATGGATGTCTACACAGGTACAGGCAAGACTTTTATTTAGTATACAGATACCCCGCAGCTGGCCGCATACGAATTAACAAATAGTACAAAAAATCGATATTTTTTGTTTTTATTAGGCTGACTAAGGCCTACCTCGAACTCATCCCAAGCCCAAGGTGACATTCAGAATCCACGCTTTAACCTATTTTCAATTCAACGTAAACCCTTGTCTTCATAAACTGAATCCCAGCTTTCACTACCGATGTCAAATATGTCTCAATTGACCTTAAGTTTCCATTAGTTGGCTTAGTGTTATTCGTGCAAATAAGAACGTTCTGCCCTCAAAAAAGCCTCCATATATCTACAAAAGTCCTCAAACATCTAACTGGAAATATTTGTTATTCATTCGCTGACGGATAATGAGTGTTTGGGATTTATAGATAACTGTCCAAATTGCTATCTTGTTCCCGTCCGTTGACAAACGGTGATTAGCCACAACTGCAGACAAGAGCCACGCACATAAAAACGTCCATTTCCGTCACCCTTGAGGAAAATTCTAATCCGCCCATTTTAAACGTCAAAACTGCAACAGTTTACGGGCGGCATCGACAAAGGCTTTTGTTCAGAATTAGGTTGTCCAGCTGTTTTTATTT
Organism: Ligula intestinalis; assembly: GCA_036362985.1. NCBI lineage: Eukaryota > Metazoa > Platyhelminthes > Cestoda > Diphyllobothriidea > Diphyllobothriidae > Ligula > Ligula intestinalis. Next base: position 4,980,655 of record JAYGXS010000001.1, on the reverse strand, counting down.
TTTCATAAGGCCGCGGCTATGTTGAAGCAGTTGTCGGACACGACAATTAAAAGTACAGCCCTCAGGCCTGCACAACAGAATCCTTTTTTCAGATTTAATTTTCAGTGTGGATGATTGCTACTTTAATCTAAATTTAGCAGACGAGGTGTCATTTCCGCACTGGCTTTCAAAAGGACTACATGGTTTTCATACGTTCATGGGTTTAAATCAGGTACGTTGTAAAAGGTCTGAATAAAGCTGCCTGATAATTTCGAAATATAATGTATGAGGTATAGGTCGCAAGGAAACTTACAAAGATCAGCAAATGTGTTCATACAAATGAAGTCAAGTATATTTCCCCAAGGCCTATGCGATTTATATATTGATTAAAATAAATGTAAAGAAAACTAATTCTTGCGCCAGGAGGTGCCTTAGCAAAATGTTACAGTCATTTGAAATCAGTGATGTCATTTGCACACAGACATTATGCGTTTGAAATTTGCGAAAATTCCAATCAGAGAATACAGAAGAATATTTGGCGAGCATACGTAACTTTCGATAAATTCCCTTCGGACCGTTACATTTATATAGGGAAGGCATAAAAAGTAACATGCTGGTAATTATGTTAAAACAAAACGCAAATTACTCATAAGGATAGGGAAGGGGGCGTGGGGTTGATAGTAATCAGCTGGTTGCAAGTTGATGAGTGTTTGTTGAGTCCGAGCAGGGGATTGGGGGAAAAGAGGGGGGATTTGACGCGGTAGAAATCGAGAAAAGAGTTAGGTAGTTACATAAAAGTTTGCCATGCCAAGCTCGGGGCTTTCAGGTAGTTCTTCTGCGCGTACAGGACTGTATTTCTCAACCGGATCGCAGTTGCTTTTGCTGTTGGCAGCAACGCTGACCAAGGGACGTCTGGTAGTTTGGCGAGACCTTATAAATAAACTTTAGGGCTTCGCTGGGGTCCACACGATGTCCGAAGTGAAGCACGTGAGCATGGATAGAGCTATTGATGCTTTTGACTTCGCCTTTGACCAGCCATGCCGGGAGGTGTTCTCGTATTCTCTTTGATAAGCACCGACTCGTGCCAACGTTATAAATTGTTCCACGGAAACAAGTAAATGAGTATATACAGCGAAAAGTGGTATAAGCTGGCAGTCTATATTTACCCTCACCGTTCAGGACACGGTTTGTTAAGAATAATACCCAAACGTTCGCTGCTGGGAAGGTTCATGATACGGCTTGTTTGAGATGTCTGCTGAGAAATTCTCGTGCTTCTTCTCCCTAAAAAAGAACTTTAAGGAATAGGGGATTTAATCCTACAGTGGGGGTAGTGGGATTTGTTTCTTTCTCCATCATATTCTTCTTGATGAATCTGTCCGGATACCCGTTCTCCCGAAGCAACTCCTGGAGTTTCTGGAGATCCATTTCAATAGTGTCTGCAGAACAGATTTTTCTGGCTGTTTGCGTTTAACAGCAGATCAAGTTACGCTTCTTTGGATGGGTAAAAACTGTTAAAGTTTGTGCACTGTCCGGACCAGGTTTTCTTAAGATAAATGCTCCTTCGGACGCTACTGTCAGGCTTTTGACTTAGGAGGACGTCCAACAAGGAAAGAGAACCTGCCGTCTCCACCCCCAAGGTGAACTCAATGAAGGGATGGGCTTAATCAACAGTATTTAGAAGCTCATCTACGTCGGTTTCTGCTGGAGGATGGTAAAGATTTCATCGAAATATTGACCAATGTGTTTTAACTCATGGATATACTCGCTGAGTTGCGATTTCTTCATTTGGCCCATGAAACTGTTTGCCTAGAGCAAGCCGAGAGGTGAGTTCATAGCAACGACGTCTATTTTTCTATAAAAGTAGTTGTCAAAAATTAACTGCACACTTAAAGGTGCATTTTGGTAGTAGCTCCTTTAACGCAGCAGTTGGTATTCCAGCCTCTAGCTGATTGGCCACTAAGTATTTGCATATGTTGTCTACTGTCTCTGTGACTGGAACATTTTTAAACAGCGATGAGCTGCCTAGGGGGAGCATTATAATGTCGTTTAAGTTTATTTTTTTTTTGACGCTGTCAATAAATTGGAATGTACCATTATAGCTTTGTGGTGCTAGCTATCGCTGTAAGGCGTTGACTTCATCTACCAACCAATCCGCTTGTGTATGATAAGACCGGATGAACTGGCAGGCCGTCTTTGTGAATCTTGGGCAGGCCATACAAACGACGGATGTGCGTGCCTACTGGCCGCAACTGTTCGAGGCCACGGTCGCTTATGACACCTGCCGTGTGGAGTCTTCTCAAGCAGCCGGTCAGCTGTGCCTCTACTTCCTCCGTACAGTCTTCTTCTCTGTCTACTTTCGTAAATTTTGTCTGGTCTGCTAGTATAGCCTGCATCTTCGCTACGTAGTCCGATGTGTTCATCAGAACGACACACGTTCCCTTCTATGGTCAAGTAACCAACAGGTCTTCGTTTGCTAGTAGCTTTTTCGATTTGTACGGGTGTGCTCTGGCTAGTAGTTCGCGATTTGCTAGCCTCCGGTTCAGTTAATGGTAACTAGAATTCATCAGTGTTGATTTGAAGTGCTAAAAACGATCTGCAGAGGTCGACTTGCGGTCGTAAGTTTGATTATAGAGGTGCTCAAACTGGGTTTCTAGGTCCAACTGATTAACCGTTCGACCAGGTATGCAGAATTTTGGACCAAGTGATAATGCTTCAAGTGTAGTCACATCAAGTGTAAGAGAGGTGTAGTTGTGCACGCTCCTCATTGAATCTTTGGGGCGTCCTGACTGTGGTTTGATTTCGTGCTTCCTTTGAAGAAGTGACGACCCCTTGGCATCCCCACGTTTTCTTTCTATGGTTTGAGTGTAGCTGCTGAATTCTCGCTTTCCTCTTCAGTCAGGGTGTTTAGAACGGCAGCGCGTTGGCATAAGTGATGCTCCAGTTCCTCAATCTTTAAGCTAGTGCTTTCTATCGGTTCTCGGCGTAGTGTCTAAGGGTTTATGTCATTAACGTTTTATGGCTCCGTCGCAGCGCTCTCCAATATTCGCTCGGGCATTAGTTTTTCTCTTTACAGTCTCCAATGATACTGGCAGGTATTTTCGCCTCTGCAGGTTTGGTTTTGAATCTTAGGTGCCATTGAATGCCTTTAACACCGCAAGATCCTTGAACTTGTGTAAAGTTGCGAAATTTCCCATCAGAGAATTCCCAAGAGAATTCAAACAATAATTTATCCATTCCTTTAGAATATAAAAACGCCCATTGGCTGTGCGCAATAAAAGTCGCCCGAGGTGCAATCGTGAATCGTTAGGTCCATTTCTTTGCGGAAAATAAATTTTTCATACTGTAAAGAGACATTTACTCCACCAGTCAACGTATAAAATGATTGTTCGCATGACTACAGATAACACATTTACACATACCTGTAAGAAACGTATAGGTTTTTTCAAGCATTTTCCCGGATATGGATTTAAAACAGGTGTATGCAGTACAACATACCTGTTTACGTAATTTCCGCATCGGCTTCCAAGGGTATTTTCATAACAATTACAACATACGTCAAGTCGAAAGTTATTTTGTCAATTTGCATGAATAGACCTACGCAGAAAAAATAATGTGAATGGGGATTCTAACATCATAAGACCCAGACAAGACAAAAGGTAGAAAAAAAAATCAGATAAGACGCAGATACTACTACCCTGACAAGGGAGGTACTACATAAGCCTACAGATCTGCTTGGGGACAAAAATTGGCATACCTCCTGCCTAAATAATCTGACAGCCAGCCCCGATATAGTAGATGGGGTCAATGGACGTGAATTCACACAACTTTGTGTCAGACCCATAATCATTTGCTACTCATGTTTACAAACTTACTGTTTAGAAACAGCATTGACCAATCACAATTGAGAACCTCTTCCCACCCCCCATTTACGCGTAACTAACCCTTGCTGTTTCTCATTTTCTCTGTCAATGGTTTCTCGTGTGGGGTGGAAAGCTCAGACAAATAGAATAACCATTGCAGAGATCGCATCTTCAGCTTCTTCATAGAAAGTTTTCTAAGCGAAAAGCAATATTCAACAAAATATACATTTCAAATATGGCCTCAGTTTCTATAAAATGACCGTAAAAAAGAACATTTTTGTAGCATGTGGAAAAGGCTTTTCAAAAGTCCACCTGATGATTACTGTTCACCTTTACAAACGCTTCTGCCTCTGAAATTCTTATTCACTCAATGGTTTTTGTCCCCGAAGTATGCGGATGCGTATTGTGCCGGGAGCAGGAATACTCTGGCCAGTAATGCATTTTCATCAGGGCGGGAAAAGTGTCGGTTCTCCATTTTTCTGTCCATTCCATCTGGAATTTATCTTACCGGGAGGAGTACAGTGGGTGTCCGAGACAAAAAGCAATACATGAGGAAGCTGCGGTGAAATACTGCGTCATAATACAGAAAATGTGTGTGTGTCAAAAACGTTGAAGATAGCAAACAAGCTTGAGTAGACCACCTAAAACAACCGGCTGATTATTTGATTGCCGAACAGACCTTTTAGACACCCTGGTAATATGTGCAGTATGACCTTCAATTCGTGTAATATGATGACATATACGAAAGATTGTCACGTTTTCGCTAAAAGGCATTGAGTAGAATTGTAATACTGATTATTATGTGGTTTATTTCGAATTCCTTCCAGTCATATTATGATATCAGTCTTGAAACCAGCTTTGTTCTACCTGCTAACAAAACGTATGTACTGTTGGAAGTGTGAAAATGTGAAAAAACAAAACAGGGGCCAAGGTGTTACATATTAATTTTACCTGTAATAGCTCTGCTGCTGAAAAAAAAAACTATCACGGGGTTTGGCAGGCAGCTATCGCCTGGTCTGCGGAATGCAGACCAGCTCTGCGAGCTACGGAGATTGGGGGGGGGAGTTTCAAGCATCTGCGGCAATCGTCCTCTTACTTCCAAGCCGAGAGTATCACATTGGCACCGGCCCATTAATGTTCACCGATGGATAACGGAACTGTCTCGTCCCGTTCAGTGATGCAGTTCATTCTCGTCAACAGACGCACAAATGGAGTGTAAACCTCAAAGCAGATCGGAACGAGTGAGGTCCTTTACGAATCTATGAAGGATAATCAATATGTGTCAATATTCTTCGATGAAAATTGGCAGGAAAAAAGGGACCAAGCCCCCATGTTTACAACATTATAGTTGTGTATTTGCTTTTGCCCTATAATTATTTCTCTGATGAGGAATCGACGACAAATCTCAAAGTGACAGGCGAGTACAATGATTGTCCCATCGATGGGATCGCCTTTCTCTCAGTTATAATTCTGATCAAATGGTCGCGGGTGCGAGCCACTCGGGGTTGATTATGATTGGCTGATTACAGCTAATGAGCAAAAAACAGTCATGTCACTCTACCTGCAATGTTATCTGCCCAAGGGTCTCACGATTTAACCAAAATACTGTTGGAACTCGCTCACTTTCGTCCAATAACGACAACAGATGGCCGACTGGCGTGGGTAACGGACTGGCACAAAGGAGAGGAAGAAGCACATTAGGTGCAACTCTTAAACTTGGCCGTCGCAAAACTACACAGTGAAGTCCTCAGTGAATGCAGTTGTAGACGCATGTAAACTATAGCATGATTAAAAGTCGTTTTTCCAAGGTCAGAGAGCAAGACTGCAATATCTATTTTTCTATAATTTTCTCAGTCCCTTGGTCTCACAGCTTAACTCTGGACCCATGATTTTGAAAGTGACAAGCTAGCTTTCGGCTGCTTTAATATACAAAGAAAAAATAAAACTCTTGTTTTCTAAAACCTTCTCAGTCGCAATGAAGATAGTTGTGGTCCAGGTTGTTCGGCTTACCGAAGCCTTTCCTCCTGACAATCAATAAAATTCCCTTTGCTCGGTATGTAGGCGAATTTAGTCATAAGTGAGAATAAGTAGGTATTTATGAACGGTAGTTTGAAGGTAATGCTTGTTTATGGATTACTCGACCCACTGCTTTTATTCAGATAACAGCTATTTTCAACGCGGATGACAAAATATTAGTCTTAAGTACCTTATACAAGAACTAGAAAGTACTTGTTACGTAAAACCTTACGGACAACCTCCAACGGTCCGTCATTATTGAAGCTTTTAGTGTTTTTCCTTGGCGTTTAAATCAGGTTCTGCCGCATTGACACTGTCTTAGTTAGGACTCCGCAATTTGTTTTAGCCTTGGACGGATATAGCTTTCCTTTTTTCAGTGGACAAAAATGCTGACATATTTTATTAACAAGAAATGAAAACTGAAAAAGCCGACATTTTGCGTTCATTGTCCTGCCCATGGACAAAAGGGAGACAAGGTTGAATTGTAGTGCAGGAGTGGAGAGAAGCATGTTTCAGCAAGCCTGTTTTGTTCCATAAAAAGGCCCAAATCCATCAATCGTTATTTTGCTGAGAGAAAGATGTTGATATTTTCAAATGAATATTGGAGGTATTTAAATGTATAACAGTAGAGAGTATGCCTCAAAAATGTGTTTTGTTTAGAAAATGTAACTTTGGTAAAGTTTATGCGTTAACTATCGTGCAGCATAGTCAAAATTTACGTCAGTGAAGTCAGAATGGCTGCGGTTCAACTAGCGGCTTTTTGGCCACCTGTGTGCAAGTTTAGCCAGAGCAATCGGTGATGTCCACGATTTTCCTGAGAGTAGGGACGGTGACTGCAGCCAGGTATAGTGAATATAGACGAGCCACCATCTACCCCACTCTAAACCCTCACCCCACCTGAACCGATGATAAGACAAAGTCGAGATGACCAAGCAGTGATCAGGCGTAAGCCGCTTTCCCCACCTGCAGTCAGAAACATCGGCTAACTTAGTATTAAGTGACAACAGACTTTGTGCGGCTACTACTGCACTGTCTTGCCTCATTCATATATAATAGGTGTCCAGCCTGACTCTTAGAAACCAAGGTTCGTACTGCTCCTATCACTACTGCTATTTTGTATACTAATTACTAGGGTGTAGCTGAGTTTTACTTTTTGCTGGAAATACTAGTGACTGTTTTTTCAAGTCAGAAATGACGCTGATTGAAGTCAGCATTGGGCACATATTTCCTCAATCCCAACAAGAAGTGTAGTAGTTTTTGTGTTAGCACAGGCGCCGCCATTTTTCAGAGGTGACCATGATTAAGCCAACGCTAAAGCTCATCTCCCCTTGGTCTCAACAAGGAGTGTGCATATTTGTTTATGCTATATCAGGTAAATAATGCTGGGGGTCCTAGACACAGCAGCGTTTGCCTTGGTTTCCACAATCTCAACTCTATTCATAAAGCTGTACGGACTTAGGCACTACTGCTATAGGGACGTGCCTAGGCTCAACGTGCTAAATTCTAGTTATCATACTTACTAAGGCCAGTAGACAGTATGTTACAAATACTACCTGCGTGTGCTTTTCAAAAAGTCGCACACAGAATACGCTCCTTATCTCTGTGAAGTAGTAGGGATTAGCATTCGGATAAGGATAGAGCATTTACAAAATAATGTGCAAGTCCTACCACGCGTTATGTTGAGCAGTTTCCTGTCTATAAACCACAAATGTGTGGAAGATACTGCGCAAGAATTTAACATTTACAACTCTCAAATCACGCTACTGCACCCAGCAAATGTTGTGGCGCACGGAAAACATCATCATCCCAGTGAAACCACAGGAACATTTCATTTTCCGCGTTCTAAGTATCATTGATTTATTATGCAAGGAGCACGCAGTTGGTGCGCCCAATCCACACAGACATTAGATAGTCACAGAACCAGCGTGATGGGAAACGCGCGTCCAACACTAAAGCTTCCTAACACGGTTATCATCATGCGTCTAGGTGACAACTCACCCTCTACTGGGCATCTTTGTCCGATTTTCCCTCCTCCGGGCAGCTTGCCGGTTTTATGGACACTGTGCTCATTCGTGTGTGATAAATGAATGAGTGCGATAGGCGCTGCGCCAGTCCCACACTCCTATGTAGTCATTTACTACCTAGTCGTGCTTTCTTCTTTAACTAGGTCATGGGACACAGCAAGTACCTTGCCACCAATTGCAGTTGAAACGTACGACAGTCCTGTAAGCGTGTCCTGAGTTAGGGATAATCCCTACTTTGAGCTAAAAACCTGAGCATGAACACTCCAGGGGTTACAACAAATTATGTGCGTTTATAAAGCGCCTGCTTCAGTTGTCTAAGATAACGAAGAAAACCTCGATGGATAATATTCATCGTCTGGCATGATCTGTCCTATTTATTTTTTATTACTGTAAAAGAATGACATTGTAGCTAACATCATATCAGACTACCTTTTTCTATCTAAATAAGATGAGTCACATTTCTGTGCCCTAGATGACCTGGTAATAATTTCTACTGGCCTGATCGAAGTAGCTCACCACACCCTGACTGTAGGTAATTTGGGTGAATTTAAAATTCTCCTTCAGTTATCCGTAGCTGTCCTGAATCCACATGGTGTATACCATTATTCTCGTTTTTAGCCTTTCACCTGACGATTCGAAAATAATTCAAACTCTAAAAATGTAACACTATTGGTAAAATATTACTGGAAGTTGCCCCTTTGCGAAAAAATCAGTAATACATATTCATCACTTTCATCAGGCTCAATCGGCACATATTGGCACATATTGAACAAATAGGGTAAATGTCAGTTTTTTGTCCCGCTTTTCGCGGATTTTCCGACATGTTACGTGGATTTGCCCGAAAATGGATATTAAATGGGAGTAGGAGTAGTGAGATGATCCTATGTGAATTATCTAGTCATGTTTCGCTATAGTTCGATTTATAACGTTTGGGATCTGACAGAAAAATGTAATGGCCGACCTGACTGAAAGAATTAAAATACGAGTTAGCAGTCGGGACTGCAAGCTTCTTTGTGTTGTGCCAGCCTCTATAAATAGGGCGTAAATTTGGTCATAGATTGAGCGCACTGTTTTAAAAGCAAACAACTGTACCTGATTTTGCTATGCCGAGGTTTTGGGTAAAGACTACATCAGTGCTGTTGTCCGCCTGGGTGGCTCTACCTAGGCAGTCATCAGGGCAGCGGGTAGGCTCAGCTTTAATATACTCTAGGCATGCATCTTTCAAAAAAAGCAATAAAACGTCATGTTCCGCTGCCACCCACGTACACTGCCATATGCAACTACCACCGGTTTGTAAGGGAATTCACATAATAGAAATAACTCCTATTCCACAAATGTTATTTTGCTGCAATTTTGTTTCAAACAAATAGACGTTAAGTGAACTAATCAGTAACGTGCTTTCAAAATTTTTTAAGGTTCATTTAACACACAGTATCCAAATTGCTTTTAGGTAAGCAAGCTTAAGCGTCCTTAACTTAGAAATACATTCAGTTTGCCAGGCAGTCAAGTCCACCTCAGAGGACTATAAATGGGAGGGGGAGCCAAACTGAAAACCGAACATTTGACGATCCCGCACTAACCAGTTTTGACTAAATAGTTTTTTTTTCATTTGTTTTCTCTATTCTAATTGGTCTGCTACTGTACTTGCCACAAATCTGACGTGTGAAAGGCCGTCAGACCCGTACGTTACTGTTCTTAGCATACGGCAGTCCTGCCACCGCGTTCGACGAGGTCCACCATGATGTTCAGCATGCCGAACGCAGATGCAGTTACTGCAGGTGTTTTAAGCGATAGTTGACCCGTAGGATCAGCTCCATTCTGCCACCAAATCCGCACCTGAAGCCCATGTCAAACCTATAGGCAAGAATAGTGGAGGGCGCAGGTGGTTAGCGCGACAGCACTCCAACACGCGCTGCGATAAAACACCACCTCGCGAGGTAGGCTCCCACATGTGCGAGAGCACTATAAAAGCCATATAAAGGCACAAAAAGACACACAATGGGATGACTGCGGTGTGCGAGTTATCCCGTCAGATGGCAACCCTCCAAGCTGTGGCATTTAGCGCACCGTGATAGCTCCAAATACGTCAGATTATTTTAGTGAGGTAATAAATACGCTAGAAGTCAACTTCACTCACTCCCCCATCGCCAGCAACAGGCTTCCATCTAAGTGTTCGGTCGTCTGAGGTTAACATATAATTATCAGCGTAAGCATAGTAAGCAGATCGTTGTTTCCTTTGCTAGTACTAATTAGAAACTTCTCTCATTCACTTGCACTCGGGCATAGCCGATTAAGTAGCTTATAGTAGATTTTAGTAGTAGTATAGATTGTCAAATTGATTAAATGAAAGGATTTATAAAATACAATCCATTAGACGAAGAAATAGGCCAAGCTTTGTTCCCAAAAGTCTTCATTTATGAGAAAAAAACATCCTAGTAAAAAGAATACATATTGTGGTAAATAAAAACGAAGTTTTTTTAGAATAATTGAACATTTTGAAAAGTAAAATGTTACAGCCACTAAGAAAACTTAAACTTTACATGCACATGGTAAGTTTTCATGCTTAAATCCGTGTGAATTAAGCAGCGCAAGTAGCATTTATTTTTAAAATAATGCTCTTCTTAAATTGTAAACGCACATACTGACGTCTTACGTGCAATGTAAGAGAGACCTGTTACAAAACAGCCCAAATTTCTAGTTCATAATAGGAAACGATTTCTCAAAACCATCCTACTGTTTCCTTCTTCGTATGTCCCTTGAGATACGCTGGACTAAACTAGCCAGATTCTCACTTGATTTTACCGATTGGATCGTCATTGTAGTAAGTATGTAAATAATCTCAGATGTGAAAATGCTCATCATTGACTAATAAATTTTAAAAAAATTTTCTACGCAATGCTGTATATGCATTCTGTATTCTGCATTCTGCATATATTGTGAGAAATTTTCTTCCTTCCATCCCATTCTTTTTTAATATTTTGAGAGTTCAAATGCTTCTATCTTGATATTTATCCTGAACTTCTGCTTAACAATTTGAGAATGTAAGCATTTTAATTCGCTTGTCTCGCTAAAGAGATATTTTCCTACTTAATTCTCAAAAATTCTCAAAATAGTATAACGTTTAAACGAGGTCACCTTAATACTGAGTTTATAAACATTCATTCTTATGCAGCTGCCTGTTTCGGTCACCGTTTTAAAATCCCCAGGCATGTCAACTCACTGTCACGAAAAAATTGTACTTTCACAACAAAAGTCGCAAATGAATACATCTAAGATTTCTGAAAACAACTTCGTATGACAAGTTACCGCTTGAAAAAGCGCCACAGTTTTATAATTTGGCTTCCTCTATCTGTGCACTTTATCTGTTTTGAAAATAAAGTCGAAATCAAAATGCAAAATGCTGAACAGTTTTTTGAATGGCTTTAAAATTAGGAATCACTTTTCAGCTGAAAGTGAAAGAAGCAACTATTCGATGTATAGTGGAACAGCCTTGAGTATATTTCAATACTTCTAGGTTCATTTTTTGATTTCAAGAGCACATCAGAGGCATTTAATCATGCTTCGATTATGCTTAAATTGATAACCGTCTGCATATTCCGTTTCAAGTTTTTATATCGATTGATTCTCTTATTTATATTGAAAATGTTTAAACGGGGTGCATTTACTACTGAACAGAGAAAACATATGGCACTTCAAGACAACCATTTCATAGAACGGTTCAAAGAGTTATTTGGCGCAATAAAACCACTTATGGTCTTTTGCGTTTTCCGCTTCCCTTTATGGAACAAAACTTTACAGATTTGCAAAAACATTGTCAACTGACTTTTCCTTTGTTTTTCCGAAAATAATGCTTCATATCATACGTAAACTTACCTCAATTTTGTGAAGGTGAAATAAACACCTCCTTTTCTTTATGACGGTTTTTTATCGTGCAACATATATAAACAAGAAGCCTTTCCACAGCGTTTAACAGCAAAAAAATTCCCCGGATATCAACAAACGCTGGATTTTGCCTAGTTCCGCCTCTATTTCTCCCCAGTGTACTGATCTGAACGCAAATAATTTATATTAAGAATTCAGTCGAATGTTTGCATTCCAGAAACGAGTATGTTTTGCGAAGGAAAATAATCGAACACTGGAATCGTGGTTTTATTAGTCTGAGTTATAGGGCTTCTGCAGGAGCCCATCATCAGAGATGGGAAAGATGGCAACAAATAAGTTAGTAAGTTTTGGCGTGAGCAAACAACAGCTTAAATTTGAATTGATAGAAAATCAATAATTGTGGCGGTTGGCCGTCAACTGGTAGTCATGTCTGTCCCTCCCTCCTCTCCGCCATTTCCTATGACTTATGATTGACCTTTTCCCCTTATAATATTGCTTGTTTTCGTTGATTATTTTGTTTCTTTTAACTTTGCGAAAATTCCCATTGAACATTTCAGAAGATAAATTGGCGAACGTACGTTCGTTTTCGATAAATTCTCGTCAGGCCTTTACATTTATA
>JAYGXS010000001.1:4854172-4954705 GCA_036362985.1 Ligula intestinalis | reverse complement strand
TATATGAAATGCAGGAAGAAATATTGAGCATGCGCGCTACATAAGGACAAAATTTAATGACTAACCTGGACAGAAGGTAGCGAGAGAGCATGTTCTCAAAACTTTTAATGAGGGAAGTTTAATTTAGGCGCGAACATTGATTAATTTATCTAATGTTTGGCAACAGGAAAAGGTATCATCAATGGCTTATTTATTGCTTTTAGTTTATCGATGTTTATACTTTATTTCATTTTTATATCAATTAAAAGTTTTGGTTTCAATTTATTTTAAAGTTTTTTTAAATTTTTATGTTTAGTCTTGTGTTGTTTTACTTTAGTTTTGTTCATTATTATCTATTTTAATTACTTAGTATAATTTTAGTTCATTTTTTAGTTCAGTTTCATATTCATTAGCCCTATAAGGTTACATTAGGAGTTGCCAAACCTAAGATTATTTGAATAGTTTTTTTCTTTATTTTCTAATTCTATAAGCTTTCCATTTTTATTATCATTTTAATTCCTCTCCACCGGACCAATAACATACCCTTAATAACTACTGCTCCAGTATAACACTATGGTGGTGCTTCAAAGTGCGGTTTTTGAACCTCAGTAATCGTTTAAACGATGTCCGATAAGACTGGGGTGTGAAAGTAGCCCACTTAATTGTTTGCGCATTTTGGCACAAATTCAAATATGAACGGAAGATAAAGAGCCGACTAAACTCGAATGGCTTACGCAACATCTGCAGGTCAGACTTAATTCGTGACCCCAGTTGAATGCATGAATAAATGTACACAGGTGGAATTAGAGAGAAAATTTGGATGACCGAGTAGAAGCCGAATGAATAACTAGGCGGTTCGTTGCCGATGCTTAAAAAGTATACAGCCTGTTTAATGCTTAGTTATAGAATGTACGCTCAGATCAGTCATTGTGCAGAATTGGACACGTGTCAATAATTTGGTACTTTTAGTTTTTTTTCATGTGCTTAAATGTGTCTCTCATTTTTTTACTTTTGAATGTGATTGCAAACTTAAAAATAAACCGGAAACGTCAAAACCATACTTTTATCCTTAAATTCAATTGTATCGTTGATTAAGTTCTGTGGTTTCAAAAAGTAACTTCAAAAATTTGCCGTACGAGTCTTATTGAAGTACCTGGCTTGCAACACCTACACGAAGCTACCTGACATCTTCACATACATACCTGAAGAAAGGGCTATATCAGCTGCGGAGAAAGGACTGAGGTCTATGGTTGTGGTCATTCAATGGCATACAGCAAGTGCCAACGTAAACAAATATAAACATATTGTCTTTGTTTTGAGCAACATAGGCAAAACCGTATATAAGACTGGTTGAATTATAATGTTGGTGCCATTTCAGTACGCGAAAAGCCCACCAACCTTTGAAAAAACATATCAGTGGGAATAGAGCACAATTAAAATACTAGAGTGCATAACATTAAAAATAATAGGAATTAGTTCTAAAATAATCTAGGTTCTATGATTATTTCATTTTTATATCAATTAAAAGTTTTGGTTTTAATTTATTTTAAAGTATTTTTAAGGTTTTATAGGTACGTTTGTGTTGTTTTATTTTAGGATATTTAATTATATTCTATTTTAATTACTTAGCATAATTTAAGTTCATTTTTGTAGTTCAGTTTCATATTCATTAGCCATATGTGGCTTCATTCGGTGTTGCCAAAGCTCAGATTAATTAAATTTTTTGCTATTTTTTCTACTTCTATGTGCTCTAAATTTTTATTTACATTTTTCATTCCTCTCCACTGGGACAATAACATACCCGTTATAACTACTGCTCCAGTATAACACTATGGTGATGCTTCAAAGTGCCTTTTTTGAACCTCCGTAAACGTTTACACGATGTCCGATTAGACTGGAGTGTGAAAGCAGCCAACTTAATTGTCTGCGCCTTTTGGCACAAATCCAATATGAACGGAAGATAGGAGCCGACTAAACTCGAAGGGCTTACGAAACATCTGTAGGTCCGACTTAATTCGCGACCCCAGTTGAATGCATGAATAAATGTACACAGGTGGAATAAGAGAGAAAATTTGGATGACCGAGTAGAAGCCGAATGAATAACTAGGCGGTTCATTGCCGATGCTTAAAAAGTATAGAGCCTGTTTAATGCTTAGTTATAGAATGTACGCTCAGATCAGTCATTGTGCAGAATTGGGAACACTTTTCAATAATTTGGTTTTCTTAAGGTAATTTTTCATGCGCTTAAATTTTTCTCTCATTTTTTAATTAAGAAAGTGATTGCAAACTTAAAAATAAACCGGAAACGTCAAAACCATACTTTTATCCTTAAATTCAATTGTATCGTTAATTAAGTTCTGTGGTTTCAAGTAGTAACTTCAAAAAATTGCCGTACGAGTCTTATTGAAGTAGCTGGCTTGCAATATCTACACGAAGCTACCTGACATCTTCACATACAAACCTGAAGAAAGGGCTTTATCAGCTGCGAAGAAAGGACTGAGATCTATGGTTGCGGTCATTCAATGGCATACAGCAGGAACCGAAGTAAGCAAACATAAAGATATTGTCGTTATTTTGAGCAACATAGGCAAAACCGTATATACGACTGGTTGAATTATAAAGTTGGTGCCATTTGAATACGCGAAAACCCCACCAACCTTTGAAAAGGCATATCAGTGGGAATCGAGCACAATTAAAATTCTAGAGTGTATAATATTAAAAATAATAGAAATACGTTCTAAAATAATCTATGTCCTATCATAATAATATATGTGCCGTAAATAAAATTTAAAACTGCTCAGCGTTGCAGCACAAGGCCATGAACTGAAAATTTTCAAAATTAAAATGCACCAAAGAATAAATTATCACTAGATGTCATTAAAAATACTAAACTTGCAAAATATAAACTATATTAATAGTAGCCTCTCTAAAGAAATATAAAATAAAAATAGGTTTTGGCAAATACATACGAAATTATTTGACCATTTATCAAAAAAATAAAGTAAAATTAACAAACATAATTTAAGCGTACTATAATAAACACGATATAACGCTAAAATAAACCTAATAAAACAAATTTATGAACTAAAAACAAAATTTGAAACTAAAATAAATTTGAAAGCGTTTAATAAACAAGCAATCTTAGCTTGGGAAAAGTAAAAAAAGAGGAGCTCTTATTTCTTATAGAAACCGCATGTGGCATATAAATCTTCACCGCAAATAAGATAATAAACTGGAACCTGTCTAA
Organism: Ligula intestinalis; assembly: GCA_036362985.1. Lineage (NCBI taxonomy): Eukaryota > Metazoa > Platyhelminthes > Cestoda > Diphyllobothriidea > Diphyllobothriidae > Ligula > Ligula intestinalis. Next base: position 4,951,479 of record JAYGXS010000001.1, on the reverse strand, counting down.
ACAAACTGAACAATGTTAAACAAAGAAAACTTTTAAACTAAAGGAAAACAAAAAAACGTGACAATTAACTGATCACAATGTTATAACTGTAGAGACAATAATGTGATTTATCACGGTATTATCACTGTATTACACTATTAGTAAAATATTTATGGCGCATTTTGCGTTGCAAACTATTATATTATACGTAAGCCATACGTTACGTCGTATTTTGTTAACTGTCCATTAAATTCACAAATCAATAAGAGTAATGGTGTCTATTTTTACCTTCGCGTTCAAAAATCAGTCTCTAACCACCACGTTCGAGCTTAGGGAATAGTATGCTATATTGTCAGGTTGTAAGAACACCAAAATAACCATTTATTCGAGATTTAACTTTTATATGCTGTCTTTTAAAACGCACTATGCGACTGAACTCGCGTTCATCACTCCAAATAAATGCCTCTTAGTTCACAAGTCAAAGGAAATATTGCCTTTGCACGCCACTTCAAACTGTGCCTATGAATTCACGTGCGCTTGCGGCTGCAGGTTAACTGGCCCGACGCAAAGACTGTTGGAGGCCAGGGCTGCTGCACATTTGCATGCTTGGCTACTAAAACAAGAAAACCTAGTGCCACGGTCATTAATTGCAAAACACTTGTTAGGCAGTGGTCACTCCGTTGACATCAACGCATCTTTCCGAGTTTTTGTTCAAACAGGAACAAACAGGACCTTTCCCTATATGTAAGCAGCCCATATGCGGTGGTAGAAACCCGATCTATGTAAACATTTAGGCCATTTGGTTTATCTTCAACAGCCCTGGTAAATGCATGCCACACTTTTATTCTTGTTAATAACCGTCCCTAATTTGCGCCGGATATTTTTTATTGCTTAATGCAGCCTCGAAAGGGTTCGGCTTATCAGTCGCTAGACTAGTTCTCCCTTTATTTTTCCTGGTAGCTAACACGGTTTTCAAATGACAGCTTTCTTGAACTCCGTGATAATAATATTTTAACACCATACAGCTCAGTATGATCAAAAAATATAGGCATAGACGTAGGCCAAACTTTGATGAGATGGACCACTAGCAGGTGCCTCACGCAGTGACACATTATCGGAGTAACGCGTGACTGCGCTTTTAGCTAGTAGAGTGCGATCTGAACTGCATGTAACATGCCGGCTTATGTGAAAAATTGATACTCACTGGCTAATTGCATTGACTAAGGTTGTAATACCAATTCATCTGTTGCCTATTTGAAGCCATTTTAGTCATGATAAGATGCCGGCTTTTTAAGGAGCTCCTTTCTTACCGCTAACAAAACTTTTATGCTGGAAAAAGTGATTATTTATGTGTTATGTACTTTATCATTGATTTTGACTGCCTTTATAAATTCAAATATATTTTTTTGAAATTATCAACGAAAAATTATTTCCTATATTCTTTTGGTAGCAACTAACACCTTCTTTCAGATTCGTACATACGGAAATGGTACCTTTGGGTTTTAAAACTGTTTCCGATTGTGACCTTTAATCGATTGTGAGGTATTCATGCATAATACATCACATCCGCCAGTTTATTGCTGCTGCGTATATGTATAGAGCATGTCCCACATCTGTTGCGAAATTTTGTGACAATTATGTGACTGATTTCTCAAACGGTAGGCTAAAGCGTACGTTTCCTGGAACAAGATGTGCACAGCATGCAGTTTGTAAACCATGAATTTAAGTGTGGCATTCAGTGAGTCTCAACATTATTTGGCAAGTTGAACAATTCATTGTAACTCGAGAGCCACCCTTTCTTTAAGTAAAGCAATTAAAGGGTGTGTAATTTCCTACAAAACAAACACAATAAATAATTTTTCGTTTATATTTCCAATAAAATTTGAATTTTTTAAAGCAGTCAAAATCAGTGATTCCAAATGCATACTGATAAAGTAGCCACTTATTGTTTTGCTAGCGGTCAGCACAAAGGTCGTTATAAAGCCGGCATCCCATCGTGACTGAAATGACTTGAGAATAGGCTACATGACAATCAGCATAACAACCTTACTCAATGCTGATAAGTGAGAGTGTATCAAACTTTGGCATAGGTTGGCATGTAACATGGATTAAAGGCCGTAATGCAGTTGTGCTGACAGTAAGATAAATTACAAAATGAAATCACTCCTGTACGATTACACTATCAGCGCGGACCGAGAACTTGCGTAGTCGATTTAAGGCCAAACACTGGCTTCGCCAGTTTTTAAAAAGCTACCTGACGCAGCTGTGAGGGTTTCGAACAAGCAGTGGGTGGCTTAGCACTTTAAAACTTATTTCGGGTGCATACTTGGGTATCTGTAATAAAATCTTCTTTTCTGGGAGATGGTATGGATCTTAAATAACAATCAAACATTAGTTTTTTTACTATTTAAAAAACGCAATTTTAGTTATAACCGCTTATTATAAGTAATTCTTTGTTCCTAATTATTTATAAAAACGTTACATCCCGAAGTCACCTTAAAGTATTTAGGAATAATCAAAGTATAATTATAAAAATAATTAGTAGTTTACATAATATATTCAATGCCTGAAGTTTTATTTGGGAGATAGTCTGATTTTACTTTTGGTGAGTAAAAATTTTGTAATTGTTGCTATGGCCGATTGAACCCTCAAGAAAAAATGCAATGAATTGTGACGCAAGCGTACAAATCTGTTAAATTCATGAGTTCAGCATATTAACAGTCATATTCATCGGACCAATCAGATAGTGCCTGGAGCGAACTGCGACACGATTGGCTTGTGACTCATACGGCTGGCTTGTCAAATTCCAGGTCTGTCCGCACCTTTATACCTTAAATTATTTATTGATTACCAGTTAACGTGCGTCGCATGTAGGCGAATTGACTGTTTGTCGTGAGCGCGGCTTGCTGTTTGCCTCTTTAAGGCGGAACAGAACACTCTGTGGTATTTTTGCTATCAAAAATCTTTGCTGTCTAAATCTACCTGGAGCCTAACTCTTCAACCGTAAACGTGGACCTGAATCAGAAGGACACAAGTACGTTATAAAGGGAGCAAAAAAGTTTGTATTTGTACAGAAGAGATTATTTGATGAGGACTTTTGGGTAAATTTTATACGGAGAGTACTTCTAGTCTAGTCCTGTCTGGAGTTTGCGAAGGTCAACACGCAGAAAGTACTTTCAACCGGGTTATTTTTCGCTATTATGCGCAATCTGGAAGTAACGCGACAAAAGATCGCGTGAAAGCAAATTGAGTAATACAGTAAGCTTGGTTAATTACATTCGTGGAATGCGGCAGGGTCCTCAAAACGAAGTTGGCCATGTGATGCGCATTTCCCTTGGGGTAATTATGTTAACCTTCTTGCAAATAAATCTTTCCTGCCCGTGAAAAAAACAAGCTTCCCGCTTCCGTTTGTGCGCTTTAGTCCAAGTAATCCCTCTCACGTCTCTTATTATAACCACTTACGCGGATAAGCTTTCACGCTCAGCTTTTTCTGGTATGAACGACTATTAGGCTGCCTTCGGTTTCGCAGTTTATCCTGAAACCTACCTTAACCTAAATATACTCAAAATAGTATAAAGAATATACACTTCCGCCAACCGCAATCCCTTTGATTAATATATTCATGTATTGAAGTAATGAAGAATTCCGTACTATTAACGGAAATGGCGAAAAACGTTAGACAAACACACGAAATTATGTTTTAAAGATGGGACTGGAAACGTACGCATAAGTAAGCACGCATTGTGCAAAAATAATGGAAAGACTGCGAATCGTAGCTAAACGGTCTTCTCTACAAATTCTTTTTTAATATATTCAAATTCAATCCAGATCCGCGATGCAACCATGCCCGACTTTCAAGTAATCTATGCAAATATCATCAGTTTATATTATTGCGAACGCTGCCTGTGCTCATGACGTTTTTTTAGTTTTAAGTCAAATGTGAGCAACTAAAAGTCTGGCGTAGTACTTAAGCATGGCTTAACATATCTTAGTATAAATATAGAAGGCCATAATAACGAAATGTCGACTTGCATGCAGTATTTACGAAAACTTAGATTCGATAGCTGGGCAAAAACACTATCTTCCCCAACTTTTCATATTTTAGTCGAAATCAATTCTCACAGCAGCATCAGATACACGTAATTTTTATACAGTCGATCGCCGTATTTAGAAACCAAAATCGTCATGCTAAGAAATACCTCCTTCCTTAAGGACAATGTGGTAATCGTTTGATAGCCGGTATGCGGGTAGTTATCTGCTGAAGCTGTATCACTCTTAATAAGATGTAATGTAATGATTGGCTGGGCACCTCGACCACAGGCATTGGTATTAGTGACTGATTGATTTGACAAAACGAATTTTCGGCACCGAATATTGGTTGAGAAGGTCACTTTACTTGTTGATAGATTGAAGATCCGTACATTATGATTCAAGCAACTCGCAGCCCACACAATTTTTGACTCTCGTTTCAATTATGACCTCCTTCAAATTCAGTTTGTGGTCAGGTCTTGTTGGATGAGATGACTTCAGAACTAGCGTTGCCGCTGCCTGTTTGACAATTTGCACTCAATAAATTCTTCCATTTTCGCCATCGTAGTTATTTCGCTCGCAAGTGCACCATAGCCGATAGAAAACTGCAGATATATCATGCCGTGGCAGTAGGAGATTTGTTTCAATTATGTAATGGCTAGTGATTAGCTATGATCTGTGTGCGACTCCAACTCCAAGTAGCGCGAATTTGGACACGTTGGTACTTTGATTCCAGCCTCACCTCCCCAGCATCAATCAAATCACGCACTTTTGTTTTTCTGTGGTTTTTAGGTCCTGCTGATATCTTTTGTAAATGGCGAATAATTATCTTTGAACGAATTAGAAAGGTGCATACTGCGTCTGTTTTTAGCCACTTTGAAAGGGCTCCAAACAAAGTTATTTCCAAGCGCGATGCAAACTTGATAGGTGAAGAAGTCGAACGGGATGTTCGTTAGTTTTTAATTTGAAGGTGATCAGAATACCTGGGGAATCGAAGGTCTGGCTGTTTGATTGAATTGTTGAACTTATGATATTTGACAGAATTTAATGGATCATGTGCTCCGATCATGAACACCACGGCGAACAAAGTGGACTCCAATCTCAGCGCACCGCGATCAACGTTTGTGTCAAGACGAAGCTGTAAACACTTGAACTAAAAGATCGCTGCGGGGAGCTCTGTTTTTCATCATATTTGATTTAAGCTATCCGACAAACCCACAACAATCTATGTGAGCCACCCAATATGGGGCAGTAACTTGGATATTCAGGTCCTTTTTATAATGTAGCCTAGCAAATTTACAATATTATTAGAAGCAAATTTGAAAATGTAAAGAAACAAAGGTCTCCATATCTGGAACGGATATTGTATTTTTCTGAGCTTTTGGCTTCACATAAGAGGCCATTGTCAGAAAAACTGAGAAATCAGCAAGCGGTAACTACGTGTAAATAGGGGTGGGGTAGGGGGTGGCACTTGTGGGCGGCTCACGCTCATGCCATTCCATTGTGTCTCTTCTGCGCACATCCTCGTTGTTAAAGCGTGCAACATTGGTACCATGTATTCCATGGTTCACGTGGCAGTTTTCTGCTCTGGACAGGAACCGGTCCGTGGTTTCTGATCCCGAGCACGGAGGGCAAAATAAAACGGAGCGCTATCCTCATGCCTGTTGATGAATTTGGAGTCTGATACCCAGGCCTCGAGTAGTTCTCGCTCCGTCTTATTAGTGGTGTGTGTCGTTATCCGCGTGCCCGAGAAGTTTTTTTGTGCCCTTCTTCCAGAGTGTGGGTAGAGATCTGAAATAGTGGATCGCCTCTTCACACTGCCCATTTTTGCTCCGTTATTCGAGAGCTAAGTCGTTGGTCAGTCTGCATGGCATAATGGCAAGAAATGCTGCGAAATGACTTTGAATAAAGAATGCCAGACTGCTCACATTCCTCCTTGTAAAACGTTGCGTGTGTGACGTGCCTTATTCCTATAAATTACAAGTTTGCATTGGGTAGTTTAAAATCCTTAAACAACATCCCACCTACAGATTATGATCAAATTATTTGGACAATATAAAAGGCATCAAAGCTGAATGTTAACATTTCTCGAGGAAGGAAAGTTCATTTAGTGAGTAAAAAAGTACAAAAAGAATATTTATATCTGTTATTTAAAAAAAAAACTATCTAACTTTAAAAGAGTAGTGAAACTCAAAGTTGAAAAGGTTGTTAGGTGTTATTGTATATTCTTCTGAGTTTAGTTCCAGCAGGCAATCGCCAAGGAACACATTCATTATTCGCCGTTCTTGCCCGGTGGGAATTGCATGACCCCTATGTGGCACTTCACACTTTATTGTCAATCTACAAACGTGATTAAAAATAACATTGTTGCCTCAGCTTGTTTTGTATAGCCCATTAGGGAAATTTGAATGCTTCAATGATTTCATAAGTGCAATACAGTTATGAACTCTATTATTCGTAGTGCAACCTATTACTTTTAGAAACTGAGAAATATTTTAAAATTCTGATCGGCGTTTTTTTACTATGGGTCAGCTCCTTTTATGATGTTTCGTATAGTTCGCAGGAGAGGTCAGAAGTTTCATGACAGCAAAACTATCTGATTCCACGTTTTTCCGTGAAGTAGCATAGCTTTATCATACACTGTTTTTTATTTTGGTAGGGTCTACAACATAAACCTAGAGAGAACGGGGTCTTACCTCTTGATATAAAGGCGGCAACCATGTTTGAGATGATAAACGATTGTTTATAACGCCTCTTAGGACATTCTTGCCTAACTTTATAAAATAAGCATTTATTATTGCATATAAAATATTGTGAATAAAATAATATATCCAATATCACGATATGTAAAACATCGTTCTTAAAACGTATTTAGATTCAAACAGATCACTTAAGTCTGAGTTACTTTCATGCACTGTTATCTCGACACAACCTAGTTACATTGGATCCTCCACTTTAAAGTAACTTCCCCGTATCCACCTGCAAAACCTGTTTAGTGTAAATATTGCTATTTAAGATGTATACGTTTTCCTCATTTACTTCCAATGCCTCCATAAATTAAAATATACTTCTTTAAAACCAATCAAAAGGTATTCAGTCGTGTGTGCCTTTGGTAGACTGTGAAGTCTTTTTTTAAAGTTTGCGCATGAAAAAAGGGTATGTTTTCGGCTTGAGCGAACTTCCTATATTGCCGGAAAATGCAGCAAACTAACGACAATTAGGCAAGAATGTATGCTTAATAATGATATCTGCTTGACATGAGCTGTGGGCAATTGCCATACGGCGATTTTCATTATAAACAATTTCCTATGTTTACCATTGCCTCTGTACTAGCCTGCGCCAACCTCATTAGAAAGGTTTTTTTGTGTCCCCCAGTTCGATGTGTTAAGGAAAATACAGATAGGATACCAGAGGACAGGTTGTTGTTAGAGTTTCTGCGTTGGCATCAAACTTTGCGCGTGTCTCATATATTTTCGCTTGTTCGGCAAGTTATTTCCGTGGGCAGAAAGTCATCTGAGTTTGCAGCATGTCCAGCCTCCGGGCTGCGCGATCCTGTTTCAGGACAAGTGGCGTTGGTCCGCGCTGTCTCTTCTCATTGGTCCATGCGCTAGCGGCCTATACAGGCAACCATCATGCTCTGTCGGTTATCTCAGGGTCACTCAACCTGGCAGCGCTGTTACGTACTCGCGTGGTCCTAAGTGTCTGCGCACTTTCGCACGGGGGTTTTCTTTGTGCTGGTAACCGCAGGACGGCAAGACTTTTGAGACATATTACGTGCCACCTTAAATACTACTTAAGTTTCCCTATCTCAATCTTGCCTCATAACTGCCATTTTGCGCGAAGTCAGCACACGCGGCGTGCCCCTTAACTATTTTAGCACAAAAGTTGGAACTATAAGTAAAAATAAGACATAGCATGGCAGATAAAGTACTAGTTACTGGCATACAAATATTTTATTTTCACAAAAATCAGCAAATTTTGGTAGTGATAATATAAAAAGGCACTGATTCAATGTAAAATATAAATGTTTTTTGGGAAGGGATCTCAAAAAGGCGTCTATTTCGAGAAACGTCCATTAACATTAAAAATAGCAGAAGGTGTATGGGACTTTGACGTCACCAGTTTATCGATGGTTATTTGTGCAATGTGGGTATTAAGAATAGAGTCCAGTTTTTCTTCCATAGAAAGACTATTCTTGGCTTAAGACAAAAGTATTTTGACAAGTACACAAACATTTTTGATTGGATCAAGATCAGGGCTGCTTGTTGGGATAAAAGCAGGTTGCAGGCCACACGCGGAGAAACTGGTAGCAGTTCGAAAAGTAAGATTTCACTGATCAAATTTGTACCTCCTTTGAACGGTGAACTGGAGTTCTATCGTGTAAAATAAATTTTGCGCTTTTTTGCGCCGATTAATGCCATTGTAACCGACTTTCAAAAATACCCTGCTGCTAAGGCTGTCCATAGTGGACCGCCGAATTGGCCGTTCTCCGAAGTTTATGGCCATTCAAGCCATAATTTCCGGCAGTTCTTGAATGTTAGTGTCGGCGTAGTGTGTTCTTTCGGAAAGTTTTTTCCACATATGACAAACTGCGTCGCCTTAACAGGTTGGTGTAAAAAAGCGACTAATCGCAGAAGTGAATACTCTTCCTGAATGAGGGCCGGTATTCAATAGAACGTCCGCTAATAATTTTTTATACCTAAAAATGAATTTATTTTGGCTTTTCATATTGACTGCATCCTCTTCCTTACTATCCTTATTGACGGGTTTCGCTTCTGAATAGTCTCAATAGGCCAATAATGATATATTTTTAGTTTACGGCGAAAAAATTAACATTCCGCTCACTTGTGGACGGTTATTATCCACACTGCTTGTTTCTGGGCACAGTTTTTCCATTAATTAGGTGCAAAAGAGTGGTCATACCTATAAAGCAAGCATTTACTAGCGACCTGTTCGACATTTTATCTGCCTTATGTTTTCTTATCGTCTGCAAGTCTACTGCAGATAGAAATTGCTTGTGCATCCTTCGTATACGCCGCTTCAGATAAAAATGATGGCATGTCACGGCTGTTCATATATTTATGCCTACCAAAGTTCTTATACTGCGGTATGACAAAAAATATACAGCTGCACCAATGTCTCCATAATTTTAACAGATTCACGTACCACGCTTGTAAATTATAATTTTCGGAGCACATTTCACTTTTTTATTTCCCGATAGTAATGCGTTGTCTCTTGAATGCATTTTCGTCAATTACATTGACGCAAAACACAATTTTCTGTTTTACGAACACATATAATTAGACGGTTCCTGCTCTTCATGAATTCTCTTTGATAGTACAACATACACAATCAAGAAGCTTTTTTCCCGCAGCGTTTAATAGCGTACAAAATTCCTTGGATGTCTACAAAGGTTGGATTTTGCCGTACTTTGTCTCGTTTTGTCTACCGTATACTGTTCGACCTGGCGACTTTTTCCAGTAACAAACATTTTGCACCTAAAATAAACTCAATGAACAAACTAAACAGCCGCACAGCTGTGTTCAATAGCCCACTGCTCATATTTTATCAGATATGTAATCTACTGTATTAACATTGCGTTTAAATTATTACTTCCAAAAACCAACAAAACCATAGCAAATAATACGGTTTACCAAAACAATTGTGCTAATACCGATAAGACTGACAAATTCTTTTCAAAACACCATTGTTAAAGGCAGAAAAAATGTAAACATCTAAAATAAAAGCCAATATATTACACTTGTAGAAGTATGATATTACCTTTGACCGCCAGATAAACTGACTATCAATTTTTGTATAATTCGCTGTTTGATAGAGATTATGGTAGCACCTCTCGCCTGGTGTACGTCCATGGCTCCGAAAGATATGAGTGGCGTGAAGAAAATGGGCCTATCCTTTTTAGAAGGATTTCCTAAAATTATACCATTTATTAAAAAACTGTCGAAATTGCCTGTAGGCTTTTGAAACGTGAGAAGAGAAAACCTATGGTTCCCGTCATGGCCTCTTTTTCTGAGTCAATTGTGTGCACATAGGATTTATATACACATGCAGCCTGCATATATTTGGATTGTCTGCGCCTTCGTTGAAATGTCCACCTTGCATTCACTTGGAGAAATGGACTAGGCTATTTTTTGTTATTTCTCAACCTCGCTGCGTCAGGCTTGCATTCCTTCTTATAAGTGCTTTGCATAACCCCGTCGTGGACGTTTCAGTGCTGCGTTCTTTATACGTTGAATCTGTAATGCGCATATCCATAATTAGACCAAATGCCGTACTGTTGGCTTTAAAAACACGCCCCTCTTTGCCTTGAGTTTTTTAGTTAAAATTAACTTGATAAAAATATAAATCAAACTAAAAATTTTTTAAAAGACATAATACAGTCAAAAGAAAGCATAATAGCGTTTTTAAGTAATCCTGAAGGCGCAACGTGCAATGTTTTTTTCCCTAATGCAAACTCAAAGGTCACAAGTACAGAGTAGATATGTGTGTCCACCGAGGCTTAAGTTGTAGGAATGCTCCAGTAGTCAAATATGCCCAACATTTCACGCAATTGCGCATGGCCCTGAAGTATGCGTGCTATAATTGGATCCACGGAAGATTTTATCGTCAGAATCGCATCTTCAACTCAGTTGAATGACCCCTTATCGATAGAGGATTTACTAATCCGTTAAGCACTTTTCGTGAATGACTTAACTTGGTGACATTATACATGCTGGTGCTTTAAATTTCTCTTAAAGAAGGTAGATCGCTGTATTATCTGTGTCTGTCCTTTCTAGAGGCATCCAGAGTGAGCTATGGAACGGAGAACAGCAACTGAAACGAAGGACGTGCCGTTCAACACAAGAGCTCTGTGTTCCATCGCACTTGTGTGTCTTCTGCGATCGGTCCTGTGGGAGAGAGGAGATTTGGAGTCCACTGGATGCCTATGCATGTAGTGATTGTGGATGCCGCGTTTGCTCAGACTGTGTCATTCAGTTAGAAAAAGAAAATGAGGAGGTAGGTGAAGTTCATTCTTTTTCATTTGACCGAAGTAAATGGAAGTTCAACTTATGGCAAAACAACGCACCGTTCATGGAGGCTGCATAAAATTAAACTATAGAAATCAAATTTTGTCATGTAAACGAATTTTGAACAATAATTGCAGTTAACCATAGTAAATACCATTAAATACAATGGCATTTAACTTTTAAATAATCCCTGATGAGGCCAAACGCGACTCTAATGGCCGTTTTTTGGCTTATAACCAGTCTGAACAAAGCATAATTACGAGATGAGCCAAGTTTAGTGATGTCATAAAACTTTGTGACCTCGTACTCAACTGCAGACGGTCGTTGCCTATTAATAAGATAATGAACTGTCAAAACCACAACAGAAAGACAGTTTGCCACTTTAAGTCATTTTAAAGATTTCAAATTCCACAGCAGTAGGCTTCTTACCTAGAAAGTGAACGATGGACTAATGACATAAGGGGCACACACATTCTGCTTGAAAATTCTATCTTATATCCATTACAGTTCCCTGTTGCTGTGGTCAATATTTGCTTAGTATTCTGATAAGTCGTTATGCAACTTCCTGCACGTTATTTAAATAGCACTGCAAGGCACACTAAGATGGGAACCAAACATACCGCAACCAGAATGACGAACTGCCAACTCAAATTACGTCCTCGCTGTGATGGTATTATTTCCAATTTATCTTTGTTAAGTTTCGACAATCTGCAGTTAATAGGTCGTTATAAATGTCATGAAAGTCCCCATTCCCCTTCAAAATCGGCAAGACAACAAACCCTTGACTCAATTTATCGAGAATTCGACCTCTAGTTAACAGTTCGTGGGATAAAACCTTGGTAGGCGCACAAACCGAGGTTAGGTTAACCGGCTGAAGACAACTAATTAGCCAAAAATTGTCAGACTATCAGAAGTTGGGCTGGCAGTTCTTAGGCCTAAGCCAAAAGGGAGTACTTAGCGATTGAGTAGTGTTAGCGAGCAGAGAACATACATCAATAAATATTAAGAATTTACTGGGTATTGGTACTAACTTTCAGCCAAAAATGTTCTAAATTATGACGATGACGAAAATAAAGAAAAATAATTTCCGTATATTATAATGTACACAGCTAGAACGACGCAAACTATGCGTGCATTAGGGAGAAAGTGTTGACTTAATTGACCTAGGCAATTCCCTTTTAACTAAAGTTTGGTAGCTGGTCATATTATCGACAATTTTGGCCTGTTTTTAAGTAGAATGGATAACGGGTTAATTGTTTTAACGTCATATAGCATACGGTCTTATCCCAATATATTTTTAGAAATTCCGCTTTGTATTCAGATTCAATGAAACGTTTAGGCACAGAATCCGAATAGTTGTGTAATTTTGTATTTTTGAATTCATGCTTCGTAGTTTTATGAATTCAGGTTTGTTTGATTGAGGAAAGAAACGGAAACAACTAAGCTTATAGGCATTTAAAATAAGTATGCTATTATCTTTGATGGTGGAATTGCGGTGGAATCCAAAGCACTGGGTGAATAAAATTCTCATTCTTTTGATCGCATTTGCCTCTTTGCTCTTTCATGACGTTGTTTTTTGACGTTAATAGTTTTATTTCGAGAGTAACCGTCATTTAAACGATGGGCCGTTTACGGCCTCTATGCTTTCGGTTTACTAACGCTGCCGAGAGAGTATAAAACATGTATGAAAATCGTTACAAACTAATTTTAAAGCTATAAGGTGTCCCTTGAAGAGCGTGAAGCATGGTATCTTTTTTCATCGTACGAAAGATAGACATTATGCACGTTTTGACACTTTGGCACATGGTGAAAGGCAAGCATCGTTCAATAAATTTACGGTAATTTCGAACATTTTGAAAACCCACGATGTACTTACTTAAACTATAAAGTTTAAAGCAGACAGCAGTTTCAACCAAAAAGATAAGGTGGGCTCAAGGACCGAATTATGTTTGCGCTGAAATTTCGGAACACTTCTCGTTTCCATCTTCAGATAAACGTAACTGCTGCCTCTAGTGGTTTTAGTTTAGCCACTCTTGCCTTCTATTATACACGTGCTGTACTCGCAAACGTTGGCCTACCCATTCATTGCTTACTACATTGGATTTCCCAGAGGTTGGCTGTTGGCGAATTTGCGTGATCTTAGTCCCCTTTGGAGTCAGCGTAGAGTAGATTCACTATGTCATGCGATAGCAGTCGGGATTCTTAACTGAGTTTTCGATTGGAACATATGAATTGCGAATGGTTCTAATAGAGACAATTGTACAGCCTTATCTCAACATATTTCGGATACCTAAGGATGTCGGGTATTTAACGAATTTCTTTCTGACTGTCAATACAAACCATGCACATAATAAAGTTACTAATTCAGAAGTATGTCTCTTTTTCATTAATTTCGACTGCCTTTATAGGTTCAAATATCTTTTTGGAAAACGTGCGAAAAAAATTATTTAATTTACTCTTTTAGAAGCAAATTACACCTGCTTTAAATTTCATACTTAAAGGAAGGGTATCTTACAGTTTAAAAAATTCTCATTATGAACTTTTCTACATTTTTTCTGGGGTTCCATCAGAGAACACCGTAACTGTCATTTGTTAATGCTGCCTTTACTGTATAAAGCATGCTCCACATCTATCGCAACATTTTATGATAAATTTGTGAGATCTTTCTCAAACTGTCAGTGAAAATGTACTTTTTATTAAATAAGATGTACGGAGTGTGCAGTTTGTAAACCTTGAATTTCGGTGTAGTGTTCACTAGGTTTCAAAATTATTCGGCAATTAAGGAATATTTTTAAAAACAAAACATACTATTTTTAAGCATAAAATGCAAGCAAAGCGTAATTTGCTACCAAATGAGTACAAGAAATATATAAAAGCCTTTAAAAGGTAGTCAAAATTAATGACGAAAAACATACTACTTTAGTTGTCACTTTTTATAGTGTATTAGTGGTTATAAAGAAGATTCTTAAAAAGCTGGAATCCGGGGTATCCAAAATATGTTGCGATTAGGCTGTACAATTGTCTCTATTACAACCATCCGCAATTAATACGTTCAAATCGAAAACTTATTTCAGAATTCCGGTTGCTTTCGCATGACATAGTGAATCTGATGTAGCTGCATGCTAGTCTGCTTTCCTGTTGACCTCCCCCATGTGAACGGGCGGACTAATCAGTCGTTGCTGTGCACATGTTTTTTTCCGGTTTGCGAGTGCATCGGCAACGCAGTGTTTGATGTTTGTTACGTGACCTCCAACCGCCACCCCTACTTTTCCGTGAGCTTAGGCTTTCGGTTCCGCGGGCAAGTCTGCTCAATTGGTCCCGTTGTATCCTAAACGGTTTTATTTAAAAAATGTGATTTTGTTACACGTTAATAAGCAAACGTATATTGCTGCCATTTCAAGCGTCAGGGAGGCAGTAGGTTGGGGTTTGAATATTTATCAGGAATTCAAAAAAAATTAGCCGTTACATTCTAATCAACTTCAAATATAAAACAGACACAATTTTACATTTTTGAACGTGTTTTTATACAATATATTTTGAATTTATACGGTCAGTAAACCTCGAAAGGAAAACATACTTTTACAGTTATTGCTCTGTTTATCGGGTTTTGTTTTGGCAGCTGGCTGAGAGTGGCCCGACTACAATTCGCCAGTGCTGCTCTTGCTGCAGTTGTGTGTCATTCTGGTATCGGCCATGGGAAAAATTCGCAAAACACCAACCAATATTTTGTTAACACGCGATCAACTGAATGGACATAATGATTAACGACTGGGCAATGTACTGTGAAACATAGGTGAATCATTTTTAAATGCGTATCTTCCCATCGTATGGTTACGGAGTGATAGTGCACTGCCGCAGAAAAACTTACTCACTATTCGCCAATAGCATGGGATTAAGAAACACATTCACTTACATCAAGCGAGATGGTGTTTCCACATGATATTTATGTAAGCTGCGCGACGCAGGTCTATTAAAAAATTGTGCATACTGCTATATATCCGGTGCATTAGAAATTTCGGTTCAACTTAACTAAACCGAACATAATTAAAGTAAATTTTGCCAGAAAGCCTACAGAAACGCCTGAAAAATATGTCTGAACTTCCGCAAATTCTCTTCAAACTTCCTCAAGCAATGTTGAAACAAGGTAAGCTCTACCGAAGCTCAATTGTTGTCTCAAGAAATAAAAATTATAACGCAGGTGATATCCAGACTGACGATAAAAACAACAGCTTCTCTAAGATACTCATGAGTTTGAATAAAAGCACGTGAACTACGCGTCTGTTGGGATTTCGGTAATTCCCACTACAGAGTCCAGTGGAAACATAAATTTCGCGAGTGCTCCTCAGCTAAGCCCTATCGCTGCATAAAGTGAATGATGAATGAGAAATTACAGAATTGAATTCATACAGAAAAATCGAAATAAGCAGCAAGGTCACAAGTAATGGCCAAGAGACAATCAATACAATAAGATATTTAACGCTGTGGGCAGCAACAATGGGGTAAAAACATCTAAGACAAAATGGTTGGGAAGAGGAACGTGTCAACAGAGAGCTGGTGTTCCCACGGCAGAGTTAGATTCACTAGATTCTCCATTTGTTTGCATAGGTCAGGTTTAAACCGCCGTATGAAGGCTGCCTCCAGGAAGCGTAAGGTATGAGTTGTTCGTGCCTGACAAGTACGCGGAAGGACGATGTGGGGGCTGCAGAAGCGCCTGCATTCAATTGATTTTTAGTAATGGAAGAACGAAGAGTTCTATTCTGCTGTTTTAAAAGCCAACTCGGCAAGTGCTCCTTAGCTGTGGCTGCCAATTGCCTTGCCATGTTCGCCCTATGTACTCGCATCCACCAGTTTATGTTAATTCATAAACACAATTTCAAGTGGCGTACAATAAGAAGGCATACTTCGCAATTGGAATCAGAAGGTTCTTTGTCGAGTTACAAAATATGAGCCCAGCAGCGAAGTCGGTTCTTTCAATGGTGTAACCTAACCGCCTGTTTATTGTTTTTAAGGTGATGTCATCCTTAATGGGCAAGAATAAAAGACAGATATTTTTGAAACTGACTGTTCCATAAACTTTTGCCGTAAGGGTTTGTTAGACTTGTCAATAAAGTGAGCTGGGTAAACACGCTTGGGAGAGTTTCCTTGAGGCTAGCAATTTCTGCCAGCAGTGTATCCATTGAGTCAATTTTGCTACTCCTCTGGAAGGGGGTGCAAACTAAATTACGTTTGCATTGTATCGATTTTTCTGTAGAAATTCAATTTTGTATTTTCTTATTCGTTACTCACTTTATGCAGCTAGAGGATGCAGCTGATGAGCATTCGCGAAATATATGGTTCCGATAAATTCTGCTGTATAAGTGATTTCCAAAGTTCGTTAAAAAAGAATATAATCTTAAAACAGCACATATGCTGGAAGACTCAATTCGTAATATGGGAAGTTTTCGTACCTATTAAGGGATCGACGGTCTTAAACCGTTGATAAACGAATCTGTTCACCGTTGAAAAGTGTCACTCTAAAAACGGAATAAACACTGGCACCTCAAGAGCGAATATGGAGGATACGTTTCAAAGTTTGAGCGGCTGAAGAAATAACCGGAGAATGGTAGTTAATGAGGCGTAGAGTTCAGTTATCTTTTGATAGTCAGAATGGAGCTTGAGGTTTTTACATGAACATACTTAAAGTATACTGCCTTCATCATCCCCAGAAGATGAAAAATAAGCCATTTATGAGACTTAGTTTTCTTAAAGTTGACGTTTCGAAATGTTCTTGGTTTACTCGTCAGGCCGTTGTGTCTATTATCCTGCTGGGGTCGAGTGAATATGTCCGACCGCTAGACGCGTGTGATAACTGTGTCTGATGCTCACACGTCGATCGATTATACCTATGGATGTTTGGTGCCTGCTTGAATTGTTCTCGCCCTTGTGGGCACCTCTATGACATGTGTCACGTTATTCGTGTGTCTTCTGAGCGTTTTTACCATCGACGCTCGCGGCTGTCAATGAATGTGCAATTTGGTCTCGGGAATTGCCCCTTCTACTTTTTCTTTCGCGGATTATGAAGGCAATGTTATATCTGGACCTAGAATATCTGCGCAGACTAAAAATACATATTACAAGCTTTTGCATATTTTAGTGAACTGGGCTCCACTTTGAAAAAATGAAAGATTAAATTTCCCCGGATAGGTGCTCTTTTTTCGGTTTCGTGTGAAAGGATTCGCAAGTGTAGGTGGCTTGCTATGGGAACAAGCATTGCACTGATTTGGTCCTTCATTCACCATAAATTAGATCTGGATGTTAAGGCTTAATAAATTTTGGGCACTTACACCAACCTCTAGCTGCAAATCTGTATCCATCAAATTATTTAAACTATTTTACAGGTTGTGACCATCACAGTTTTCTTCGTTTTTTTTCCTTAATACTTCCTTTTACCTTTAAAACTCCAAACCAGCATCAGTTCTGGGTTGAGCGATCTGTCTACACAACTAAGTGCATTTCGAACATCAGAGAAGAAATTCGTGCTTCCATTAATAAAACACGACTGGTCTACCAGGGCAAGTCTCTCACGTCCTCGCTTATTTATTAACCAGAGAAAATTGGCAGACCATACTGGCCTGTTCGTTGTGCATCACTTGGTAGGAAAAAGATTGCATTTTTTAAACCGCCACGTTAACATTATGTGGATGTATAAACGCTTTTATTATTCGAAGTGGTGAGTGTGGATTTAATGAGAAACACTTCATCAGGAGGGTTCACGCTTACACAGGTTTACTAAGAGAATGACGGTTGTCGTGTAAAAGTACTTATTAACTGTTAATAAATGCTTTAGAATCTGTTTATTTCAAAACACGTAAGAAACATACGCTTGTATTCAGTAAAGGCTCCGTATTTGAGTGCAATTTTATGGGAATGAGATAAAAGATGCTGTGTCCTGGAGGTCAATGTCCGAAAATTTCAGGAGCAAATTACCTCACTTACGCAGAGCAAGGGAGATATTAGGGTTAGCGGTCATAGAATGCTCACAGTTTAAACGTTTGCATAATATCCCAATCTTCTTTAGAGATAAGTCAAATTTCGACTTCGGAATTTCCGTTTCTTCACACGTGAGGTGGCATACTAGGAATGGGAGTATAGAGAGCTGATATCACGATGTGCGCGAGAACATATGACGGAAGCTTATCTGCATAGTACGAGAAGACTTCGCAGCCATTAGTGTGTAGGGTAAGCGACCTCATTAAACGTGCGATCACCAAATTATTTGACGGTTTAAAGCGTCGGTGTATTATAATACCAGCTATAAAAACAGGAAACACCGGCAACTAAGGAGCACATTCGAAGCATATGTTTAAAAACGATCAAGTCCTTTTTAAACTTAGATTGGACTTATAACCACAGAACGGTATATAATGAGGTTGGGAAAGCCAACATCTATAAATCGCTAGATTAAGGCTTTTGGTGTGCAATATGTATGAAGACGGTGGACATCATATCAAAGTTTTCAAATTTTAATAAAAAGGCCTTGAGTATGAAAAGCACAAAGGACGTTATTAACACTTAGGTACTGAAAGGGGGAGCTCATAAGCTTTCTGATGAAATATATTTAATCCTGAAATTGACAGTTATTTTCCTGTTCACCAAGAACATTTCTTTGCTTCCTTTTGCTAAGGACACATTAATGCCTAGGCGTGACCTGAAGAAATACAAACTATATAATTGGGTGCATAGCTCCTCTCAGGAATTACTGCAAAAAGCAGCATATGTTAAACATCTTTTTCTATTGTAATCCTCGCTACCAAATGAAGCACGTCGGTGGTTAAAATTTAAATCTTATCACTCCTTATTTATTAAAATTTTAATGTTGTCGAAATGCATTGCCACCTCCCGTTTTTGACAGTGTGTAATATATGCGCAAATAATTGATGTCCAGATATAATACTCCTTGCATAATTCCTGGTAGAGGAAGAAGGGTTTTTTTCTGGGGCCAAGTTGCATTTAAGCTGATGTTTCAAATGTCTTCTCTCTTCCATCGACAGAGTAAGGTGATTGTTCTCATGCTAATGTCAGCAAGCGTGTTTAACCACTAGTCTAATGCCTTATGTCCGCGTGTCAATCGATAGTAGCTATCGATTTTTGGTAGCCATGGTAATAGGCCGAGCCAATGGCAAGATGGCCAGATTGCTGCTAGAAACTTGGTTCTCGATTTTCACAGAAAACAGAGCCTTATACCTTCATCCCGCTAACCAAGCACTCCCCAGAATGCTAATATCTGCTCAGAACGGAGCAATAGGTTGGGCGGAGGAAGATAAGCAGGGCTGACAGCCGACAGCCGTGAGCTAAGAAAGGTGAAACCCTCTGGAGGCACACAAACGACTTAACACACCTCATGGAGGCCCCCGGGGCGACGTGAGTTATTCAATCAGCCAATTAAAAACGACTGACACGCGGTTGGACACGCCTATTGACATAAGGGGGAGAACAATCACCACGTTGTGACGATCGAAGCGAGAAGGCTTTTGAATCATCAGCTTAAATACAACTTGGTCCTAGAAATTTACCCTTCTTCTTCCTCTCCCGGGGATGGTGAAAGGAATACTGTTTCATATGTTTGTGAAGCGGATCATTTAGTTGCCTGCATCTTCTCTCTTTTAGGATCCATATCCAGTGTGCGCGCTTTGTCTGAAGAAAAGAAGGTTTCTGGCGACCTCTGGCGCGTGGGCTCTGAATGCAACAACCAAGGAAGTGGGTGTAAGTTTCGCTTAATTCTCTACATGCAAATCAAGGCCATAAATGCCCAGATAAGCTGAGCAATTGAGATTTTCCCGAAAATAATCACTCGTTTGTGCAGTCCCCATGGGTGCGAGTATGACTCCAAATCGGGTTGCAGTACAGATGTGATGGACACGGCTCATGCTCTGAGTATATTTGATAACGCGTAGTACAATTTGTTTGAATGCATTGTCTGGCGTGGTGTGAACTTATGTGAAAACTTAGCCTACATTGCAATATATCGAGCAATTTGTTTTACGTCCATTAGGAAATTTTTCGCCTTATTTCGTCTTATTTTTAATTTTTGACTCTGTGTCAGAAAATTCAATCCGAAAATGTTTTGGCTACGTTTTGTTTTACCGGAATTAAAACAAACTCCCGATGTATTATCGTGCAGATGATGGTTTAGGCAAAATGTCATTAAATTTAAACCATGTAGAAATATACTTGATTGTAAATTATAATAACAGATTATACGTTACTCAGAAATGGAACAGACAGACAAAAAAGAATTATATATCAATCAAGGCATTCTTTTTCCTCTTAAGTTAAAGGTTTTAGTGGGAGTGAGGTACACTAATTCAGCTGTATTTTACGTCCCCACTATTCCTTCCCAGGTTTAAAGGTGACATTACTAATGATCATTCGCTGCGTTAACAATGACCTCACTATTATTGATTCTGTGAATATTCGAAGTACAGTGTTCTTCAATTGTTATCATATTTTAAAAGTCAGTTTTGGCAAACATGTTTTTGGCACAGACTAGTAACTTTACAAAAACACTTAAAGTTTTAAAGTGTAGAAAAATCAATATCTTTTTTTTAGGTGAGCGCTGATTGACCACTGCGAACTATTCCAGTCTGCCCAAGTAGGCAAGGTCGGCGTGAAGGGTAAGGTTGTTGGCATTGGTTAGGCGTCAGGTGCGTAGAGTGACCACAGTCATATGAACGTAGCGAACGATTGTCGATGTGGGGTGAGGGTGACGTGATCTCGTAGTCTGGCGTTGGCGCCGGCCACGGCAAGGAAAGCGTTTTTGTTAGCGTCGTCTGACAACGCAGCACTAGATTCGTTGGCCGTATAGCCAATGCTTTAGCTGTTACGAGCACCCCTTGGCCTAGGCCTGTGGAGAAGTTGGTTCGTGTCTGGCAAACAACCCGAAAGCCTTCATTATTATCGACCCGGGGATTTGTATCGAGGTGTTCGAGGAGAGAGTTCGAGACCAATTTAGTCTCACTCTTACTTAACCAGGTCACAATTTTTTCATGTACTCTCTTTACCAGGTGCCTCGTTGTTCGATTTATTTATCCTGCTCCTTAAGGACAGATGAAGGAGTAGATGCACATAGATGTGTCCTCCAGTGGAACTCGGTTTCAACATCCCAATCGTAGGAGGGGAGAGTTTGTGAAGAACACGCGTAATTTCGCCGCAGGGAATGCGTTTGCGATGGCAGTTATCAGGCATCTTCCTACTAGCTCGCTTGTTGCATCTTCTAATTAAGGTAGTCGTATGAATGCGTCTTTCTTTTCTGCAGTTAAGAAAACAGGTTTCTTGGTGCGTTTGCCAATATTCCTGAGGATTAACCTTCGTGGCTATCCGTTTTCAAGAAGCGTGGTCTGCAGCTGTTGGAATCCTGCTTTGACAGTTTTGAGATGGCAGATCCTACATACTCCAGCTGCTAATCCCTGGGCTATTCCTGAAAAGAGTGGAAGCATTTGAAAAGCACTTCCAAAATATTGGTTTAGGAATAAAGTCTGCTGCTTTCGTTTGCTTTGAATATGTATGTGAACTTCGGTATTTTGCGCCAACTCACCCGCATCCTGTATTTTACAGTGATTACCAGATCGGTTTTACAATAGGTCAGCTTTAAAGTGTATAAGAGACGAAAGAGGAAGTAAGGCTGACACCTCTAATCGATTCACTTTGAACACTAGGTCATTAATCGCTCTGAGATTGTATTGTGAGGGGCTAAAAATGTAAGACATATTTCACCATAAATTAACTTGTTTGTATTTTCCTGGGGAATCGCAATTTGCTGCAATTAACGTAAAATACTAGTTTTAAATGGTTAAGGTTCGGGCTTTCAGCATGTCTGAAAGGCTTTGTACACCGCAGGTGGAGAGATTAACTGCACATTCTCGAACTTCTTCCCGATTTTCCAGTTTAAGTGGAATATTTTTCATTTTTTGATCATATGGACTTACTTTCACAGCTGAATGCAACGAAACAATATTCTGTATGTGGTAGATAGTAGCACAGAGATGAATAAAAGTACCTTTAAAGTCCGATAAACGTATATTTTGCCAGTTATCATTGAGCAAAGCAAATGTCAAATACATTTGCCTCTCGATAAAGGCATTCTGAGGCTCAAACCGATTCGAAGATTTAAATAAAAACAAAATATACAATAAAATGCTTTTTATATTTCGAACGTTGCAGATCACGTAGTATGGTATTTGTGCTGTTGAGTACGGCCTATATTTCGAACAACTTTCCATTTGGGATACTTCGATTATTTCTCTCTAATCGGCATTGAGTCTGTTTGTAATACTGACTATCGTGATGTCTAAAGAACCGTATGTACTGTAAGAAGTGACTACTTATGTAGTATACATAGTTATCATTGATTTTTACGGTCTTTATAAATTCAAATATATTTCCTGGAAACCATTAAAAAGTGATTTCGTATACTTATTTCGTCGACAACTACGCCTTCTTTACATTTTATACCTGACAAAGGTATCCTATAGTTTTAAAAATAGTTCTCAGTATGGGCATTTTTTAGATTGTGATGTGTTCATTAATCATCCATCAGATACTTCAATTTATTTATGTTGCTTGCAATGCCAGCATGTTTCATGTCTGTTGCAACATTTTATGATAGCTGTGTGACTTCTTCCTCCAACCGTAGGCGAAAACTTACTTTTCGTCAAGCGGGAGGAACACAGCGCGCAGCTTTTTAACCTTGAATTAATGTGTGGCAGACAGTTGGTTTAAAAATGATTTGGCAATTTAAAAAAACTTTTTTAAACCGAAAGATACTCCTCCTCCAAGTGTAAAATTTGAAGAGGGCGTTATTGCATAGCAATCGATTACAACAATTTTTTTGTTTACGTTTACCATCAAATATATTTGAATTCATAAAGGCAGTCATAATCAATGATAAAATGCATAACACTGACGGTGCCAATCTTTTTCATCGCTATCGTTTTGTTGGCGCTCAGAAAGAAGCTTGCTAAAATGCTGGCATCATAGCATGACTAAAATGACTTCAGAATAAACTACATGATAATTAGTATAAAAACCTCAGTCAACGCGGATGAGTGAAAGACTATCAATCTTTCACATATTTGGGTACGTTTCACTAATTTAAGGCCGTACGGTAACATTACATTATTGGGAAAGCTTAATGTAAAGCTAAACGTCATTTTTCTGCTAAGTGCTCGTCATTGATCAGTCACACCCACCGCGAATGTTGTGGCATCTCAAGCCCAAAATTGCGACCTTCTCCATGCTCCAGCTACCGCGTCGCAGGCTCATTGGCTTGTCTGTTGTGAAGGGGAATTATTTAGCAGGAACATCTGGCGACTTTGAACCGATATGCAAAGTATTTGTGATTTTTTCATATCGGGACATCTTCAGTGACGTGCACTTTTCAATCCAGCTAATTTGCCTTGTCGCCTTCTTAGCACAAAACACTTGCATATATATGAAACATTTTGTTTTAAATTCTGCTCAGAGGCTGATCAGTTTCATACCGTCAGTGAACGAATTGATCCCAAAAACTGCTCAGAGTTAGGTAAATTTCACCTTGCAGGGATAGCAGAGTATCAAGCACGTCTCAACCTTGGATCAAACGACTGGAAACAGGATTGGTATACCAGTTTGTAAAAGTCCACTACAAGAAGGATTTTGTCGCAAACGGAGATTATTTTACGTCAACCGTACCTTCCCGTCGGAAATCTGCATGATGTACCTTTAAACTATCTAGATTTACGTCAGTCTTTAAATTTTCTTTCATATGTTCATAAACATAGTGTAACATAAAATTTTCAAGAAAGCACTGTCGATTATGCACGGATGGTACAATATCCTGAAACGGAATTATCATTTTTTTTCTATTTTTGCAGGAAAAACCAATTTTGAAATAACTTAGATTTTTCTATTGAGTTCGCATTAATTTTAAGGACGTTGTTAGACAGCCGATGCGGTCCAGCTTCCGATTAGTGCTGAAACCCCATTGCCCAGAAGAAGCAAGTTAACCAACAGACGTTGCCTTGTCGTACAAATAAAGTTCTTGGCCCAGCGACGTATTTTTGTCTCAATTCTTGGTTTGAATGATTCATATATATTCATATAATTAAATTGTAACTTTCAAATTGCAGTGGTACTAGATAAATTGGACACTACGTTAAATTGCTGTGACCTTCTATCGTGCAATCTTATGCGTGTCTTGGTTTAAGGTTTCATTTTCAAGACACGCTTTCGGGACTAAGGCGTTCATTTTATGTTCTTTAAATAAAGGAAACCTGGTTTTACCAATGTAAACAATGCTGGATTAGGCACCTTAAGTGGGGTTGGATGGACTTCAGTTTTCTCGAGGTTGAACGTTAAGAAAGTAAACAAAGTCAATTTGCCCTAACAATCAATCAGACAGTTCGTAGAGAAAATAGTGAAATAAATTAAACTAGTCCTCAGTACTCATGTACAAATATTAAGTGGTTGGCTCTCCACGCTAGTAATCGGACTGCGAAGGCAACTAACAGCCGCAGACCTTTTGTTGCGTTTGAGGGGGACGTCTTGTGGAGATGGTAAGTCACTTATAACATAGTCTCTATTTAAGTCGACTTGGGAGCCCAAAGAAAACGTTTCAGTTCCCTACCACATACGTGTCCCGAGCTCGAGACGATCACGGAGCTATATGAAGCCTGGCTTCGAGGTTTGCCAACCGCCAACCGGCCACCACACTCAGAACTCACAGCCAGCCCAATATATGCTTTTGCCGGGTGAACGGGTGGTAGTCTGCCGTTTGTAGATGAAGGACGCGCAGAAGGGTAATATTAGGCATCTACGCCCACTGTCCGCCAACTGATGATATAAGTAGGACCAAACCATCATGCCACTGTCGTTGATATGAAAAGTTAGTCTGACGAACTGACTGCTACAGCTCCTTCTAAATATGGACTTTATAGTATTCACACTTCGCGGCACCTGCGTAAATCGTGGAGATGAATCCAGCAGCGCAGTCTTGCTGTGCCTTTTCGTGCCTCTGGTCTTCTGGACTTTGTTTTGACAAATAGTACACCACAGAGGGAGCAGAGGCTGTGGTAAATTTAGCAAAATGCTACTATCACTTTAAAATCATCCCCCTGCAATTCAGCGCGTTGCAAAAGAGCCTTTCGTGAAGCAAAGAAGAGGTATTTTTAAAATAAACTTCAAACTGTCGTCCCCATTGACCACCTTTCTACCGAAGTCCAACGTCACCTTTTGATTCTTCGTAATCGTAGGGCAGAAAATACGCATTGTCTCGTTCCTAGAAGTTTTACGTCATAAAAATTTGGTTAGCCGAATATAAAGTAGACATTTAAAACTGCGTACTGTAGACCTAAACTTCGTGTAACATGCCTATATATTCAGTAAGGCTGATAAACTCTTGCCAATCAGCATTGAGAAGGCGCGTAATACGGATTATCGTATAGTATATTCTGAAGTCATTTCAGTCAACATAAGATGCCAGGTTTTTAACGAACTCTGCTGTAAGAAGTGGCTACTTAAGTAGCATGCATTTTAGCATTTATTTGACTGCCTTTGTAAATTCAAATATATTTATGGAAAACATAAACAAAACAATATTTCTTGTACGTGTTTGGTTGCAAATAACACCTTCTTTTACTTTTTACTTCAAGAAAGGTTGGCTTTCAGTTTTAAAAACAGCTTTTAAATTGCTAAATAATTTTGAAAAATACTGATTGCTACACTTGCATTCAAGTTTTACAAACTGCGCGCTTTGTACATCTTTTTTGATGAAAAGTATATTTTTGCGTACGGTTTGAGGAATAAGTCACATGGTTTCCCTAATGTGTTGCAGAGACGTAGATCATGTTGCATACATTAAAGGCAGCACAAATAAATTGAAGCATGAGAAACTTTTTGAAAGGCAAATATTATCCTTTCCTTAAACATAAGAAAGGCATAGTTTACCATAAAGCGATCACAGTGGAAAATGCTTTCCTTCATGGCTTTCATAAAATATAATTGATTTTTTAAAAATTGATGGTAAAAACTTAGTACCTAAGTACAGTTCATAAATTTTTAACGGACAGAAAGATGTTCGTTAAAATGCCAGCATCCGATTGTGGCTGAAGTAACTTCATAATCTACTACAGGATTCTCACTATTACTACCTTACTCAATGCCAAGTAGTGAGAAGGAATATAATGTTCGCGTATGTTGGCAGGTTTCATGAGTTTTAGACCGTACTGTTTTATGCTTAAAACCTTCACACGCCTATGTTAGCCCGAAATGTTTACGGTGTTATATGTGCAACTCATTCGGGATTGCATGCACTTTTGGCACAATTGCAGCATGATTGCCTATATGAATTGTCACTTAGTAACCTCGAATCATATGACGAGATTCACAGAGTCAAATGAGGCATGTGTTTTGTAGTTTTCAGGAGGCAAAACGTGTCTCAAGCCGTATTTATTCTGGAAGGCATTTGTGGAATAACTGGGTGCAGCTTTAGTACTGAAAATTCGATTTGGGTTACATCGTCATTACCGTTCGCAACTGAACAATTGCCTCTCATTTTTCATCTTAAGAAACCTCTTTTTACATATTGAGTTAAAAATATGAATATAGTTTTTGGTGGACCTTAATAATTCATATTACCGGATTTTGAAATGTCCATCGGTTTCACTAGGATGTCAAAAAACAACCCTAGTCAAATTTAAATCAGTTGGGTGAATGTCAGACTCTTTAAAAGCCCTCAAAGTGACGACCACTACAGCAAGTCTTGACGGAACGTTGACCTCTGAGGCCTTCAGCTTTGCAGAGTACCGTTTATGTTATTTCATGCACTTAAGTGGGACGGATAACCATTTATTATAGTGAACACTAGGATGAACCAAACCTTTTCAGATGTGATATAAGCAATAGGTGTTTAAAGAGGTTATACGGGTTGTTTATACTGTTGGTACTGGCGAGAACATAAAAAGAAATATATCACAAGCAGCGAAAAAGAATATATAATAAATTATATAGGCAACTATAAAAAAATAAAAAATAGCTTGATATTTGAAAAATAAATTGAAAAATAAATTAGCTTATTCAAATTAAATAATTTCTAAAGTAAAACATTTAAAAAATTGCCAACCAGAGCCACCTGTCCCCTATCACAGATTTCTGGGTTTTTGTTTTTTTTTTGTTTTTCTGGTATTACCTATAGTAGACGTTAATCGCTAGGTGTATAAAGTGATGCAATTTGGCACAAACGCATGGCCCTAAGTTCGGCCTTTTGCCGTATTTGTTCGGGGCGCAGCACTTACGCTGCACTTTAAGTAAGTCTGGTATTCATCCGGTGAATTATCGTTTGATTGCCTAGGAAAGCATAGTTTGGAAGTCAGTTCACTGTAGCATTATAAGTGGATTTTATAGGCAGTAGTGGACTTTGAGACAAACCCTAACCAAATCTTACTTGAATGGTGTTCGCCATTGGAGCTTTGTAGTTAAGACACCTACAGCATTGACTGTATTTTTTTCATCATTCTGGGGTCGAATCCCACCAAAGTCACTGAACATTACACAAATGGTTCAAACGAATTAGCACAATCAGTATCAGTATCAGTATATTGAGGGTATGTAGGAAAAATTCCTTTGAGTGCCCTATTTGTACATATGTGCAGTGGTAGCAAAAAAATTGTTGCTTAGACTGTTGGCGAGGCCAGTTGTCCTGAGTCATAGGATGAAAATAGGAGCAGACAGTGAAAAAAACTTCTAAGGGATTTTTAGGAGAAAAACTGTCGCCCTTGTGGGGGTAATGCATGGGATTTAGGAGAAAAAAGAGGTTCCTACTGGGGGGGGGGGCATTGCAAAGGTTCCCTGGATCATCACCGTGTGGAAGCCACGTCCTGGTTATTCCTTGCTGATTGCAGAGTCCGCCATGGAACTGGAAAAACAGAGGCATCTGTCCAGATCGTCGACAGTCAGCTTTGGGTCGAACCAAGGGTGACTGTTTTGACCAGCAGGTCTGGCTGATAAGATCGCCAGTGGGTAATCACGGTACGCAGATAGCCAAGTAGGGTAGACCGCGGAGACCTTCGCATGAGGTTAGATAATTATAGTCTTCTAGTAATTATACACAGCAGTATATAAATATAAAGACTCAGCCTGTCCGTGGATACTCCTCAGAACCCTGACGAGACTGATTGGGACAACTAGACTATGTAGGCCGAGCCAATATTTCCAGTGAGATGCCCTAATTGGAGAAGAGTTCCTCGTCAAGCAGTGGGGGTATCGAAGGAAATTGGACGGAAGATTGTTTAGAATAATAGGTTTTGTTATTCAATTTTTGTCCAAAGACGGTATCTTTCTGTATAAAACTTGAAATATAATCGCCTTGGTTTTGCTCGAAAATTCAAACCGTGCGGGTTCAATTTAGTACAAAAACTGTACAAATGTACAAAAACTGCAACACAACGAAATTTTTAACTCTTGGTCAATAGGCTTATGTGTGTATTGAGTTATCAGTGGCAGACATTCCAATCCACTGTGCCATCAGTGGTGCTGTATACAAAAAGCTGAAATATTTGCAACTTGTAATATTCTTTCAGGGTTTAATGCGGCTACACAAGCGGACACCTATCAACAATAAAGAATAATCCTTTAAATGTCCAGATACTGTAGTACCCTATAGAGTGTATCCTATACAAATTGCAACTCCCTGTCCATAAAGTAATCCTCTAAACTGCTAGAATCATAGGGAAATCGAGGCGTTCTATGAATCAATATCCTCTTTTTAGCGATCGAATCATTTTCTGATCCATCTATTTGGAAAAAATAACTCGTGTAGCTCCACTCACATACCACTAGTACTAGCATTTTGTCCTGCAAAGTGGGGAAATGGGATAGGCAGCGATATACATTTTTAAGAAGGAAGTTTAAAGTGAAATCAGGAATCCCTTAAGGAAATCGAAACGTTGAATAAATAAGGATCGTGTCCTAGCGGTTGCATCAACTTCCTATCCGTCTATTCGTCCATACATGCACGCCGGATAAAAAACAAAATACAACTAACAAACAATTTACACCACCAAAATGAACATGTCTGCAGCGTTTTTTCAAGCCATCATCTAAGCCAGTGGATTAACCAGTATTCAAGAACATTTAATGCCTGACAGAATTTCCACAAGCAATTTGAATATTATGAACCTAATCAAGGACATACACATGAGCGTAAATAACTTCTTACAGAAACAACTTTGGCTAACTTTTTGGAAAATGTGTACTGACTGCAAGAAATCATACATGAAACTAACATTTAATCTCCATCTTTGGCAAGATAAGCGAAACTTAAGAATCCCTAAGGCAAGTAGACTTCTCCTCATTTACAAGGAATAAAGGGTAGGTTTGCAATGAGATTTAAGACGAATGTTTGGTTGATGTTAGGGCTAAGTAGGGTTTCACTATTAGGGTTTGGTTAAGGTTTGTTAATAGCATGAGAATGCATAGTGTTCTGGAGCCTAAGCATTCTTTTGTTAGCGCCATATGGTCATATACGTAATACTGATCACTTTAAATTACAAATTATAGCCAAATTCGAGAGAGATTGAAATGGAAAATTCTAGCTCATAGACCAAAATCAGCCAATCCTGCCTACCTCCAGGTGATGCACCCTCCGAGGCGTGAACCCGCAAACTGTTGTTCAGAAGTCCCACAACAGTTTGAAAATCGTCAATTTTTATTAGGTGCTTCACCGTGCGCTTCGCAGCATGGCAGTAGAGGGACGCTCTCTGACGCCAGAACACTGTCGCAGCATCCACCTCACTCTGTTACTGGCTCATCCACCTGGGCCGCGCTGTCAAGACAGAGCCACGAAGACCGGGCATAGGAGAGGACATTTCAATCCCCTTACTATTGAATCGCCTGCTCACTGCATTCGCCGATTCGACTGGGAATACCGAAGCTCGTTTGTGAACACTGGCATATTGATAGCGAAACTCTCTCGTCCCCTATCCACTTTGGGAACCCCGTGAGAAATCACACAACCTCTAGAACTATAGGTAGGTGAGCATAATAGTCAAAAAAGGGAGTCTGGAATTATCATGTCTGCCTCCGCAGCCGTCTGCAGCCAGCCATAATAAAACCCAGTTAATGCAGCGTCCAAAGCTTAGGCCCGCACCTCTTAATCAGAAGAAGTCTTCCGCTCTAATTTTTAGTCATGAGCTCTATCCATAATCCTAATTTTAAACTTAACTTTTAGGTTTGTGCTGTAAGCATAAACCTTTACCTAAAATAGTCCTACTTTTTAGACTAACGATTATTTGTCGGGAATTCATCGCAATTGCGCCTGGATTACGGGCGGTTCTTCTTCCTGCTTATACTGCCCAAGGGCCAAATAAGTTATCCTCACCATAATCTCAACATGCCGATTGTACTCCTCCGATTAAATTTCCTAGTAAAAAGCCTGGTACGTGAAAGTGCATCGGTACACTGACGTAGTAGCCTTGTCTGATTCTTAGACCTTCAGGAAACGCTATTGGTACGCATTATCAGAAATGTCATAGAGATGCACCTATCCCATGCGGATACCTCATGGTTTTCTCCCCCAAATTAATCAGTGACTGAGCCTTCCTCTGCACACTTATTATTATCCAGTAAAGTTATTGAGAGATCTTAAAGTAAAAGCGTGTGGAAGGAAAACTGTCGTGTGGATCGCGATTTATTTTTCAGTTGATGCGCTAGCTCCATCCTGGAACGACAATAACTTCAGTGATTTAAGTTGCGAAAACTGTCATGGGAAATATCAAAATATCAATAAGCTGTGTGCAATATTTTTGGTAAAAGAAGTAATATATAAATTAGGGAAAAATGTTTGCTTTCAATGACATCTCGTCACACGTTCCCATGTTTATTTTAAATAAAATATACTTGTACAGGCCTGAATATTATCTAGCAAAAACAGGATTGTATTCCCCGATTTATACAAAAATTGATTAACCAATGATATTTCATTATCATAATATAATTTTATAGGTTAACTTTAAGCTTTTCGGTTTTCTGCTTCTTGTATTTTTTACCTCAATCTAATACCTGACAGAGGAAATACACATACCTTGCCAAAGATCTCAAGGTAGCCCACGTTAAGTGGCAACTTTTAATGTGAATCGCTTGATGTCTGATAGCAAAATACAAAATGTATAAGGTGCAGAAGCTTTCCGTCTTTTTCTGCGTGGTCTGGCACATTAGACAAATGGTCGAGAGAAAACATGTTTATTTAGTCAATTAATGTAACACTTGATATTTTCAAACCGTTTAGAAATGTTATATTTTCTATGTGTTCCTTTACACCGATTTCTGACCTGCCGGGAAATAAACGTGTGTTATCTCTACAGGTGTTTTTAAAAATTTCATTTAATTAAGGTTTTTGATGAAGCTGCACAGTAGAAAGGCACCTTTTTTATTTTTGCCGCCTCTACAAGTCAATGAAATGCTACATCTGAAACCCTGATAAAACTGCAATATTTTTACAATCTTTGAAGGAGATTTTTTTAATTGCCTCAAAGTGTAATCCTGAAATTATAAAGGATATTTTTGAACGTAAATATCAAGTTGCTCAAATAAGCGTATTTAACAGGAATACCCAAAAACTCTTCAAAAATATTCAAAGTAATAGTTTTTATATATTGGCAAATGAGTTTGCGTTATATTTTATCTATCACCATAAAATAAATAGCAACTATACAATTATTGGTCTAATGCTTCCTTTTCAGAAACGTTTTGTCGAAATATGGTCGCACATGTGCTCATCAGTGACGGCAGTTATGTCATTAGATATTTTCAGTGGAAGTATTTTCTCTATAATACTTTGACATCCCTTATTCAACTCCCAGCGAAGATTTATGGGAGGCAGCCAGACCCATATGAATAAATGCCAATGGTTTGAATATTGTTGCGTAAGGTTATATTTTGATATTAATAAGGTTATTTTGAAGCTGCATTTCCTTGGAACTTACCTGCAAGACAGCGTTTTTTAAATGATAAAAAGTGTTCCAAAACAGTTAGTCTGTAGCAATTCGTGCTTGTTTTAAGAGCGGCAGGGTCGTTGGAAACTCAGAATAAATATTGGAGAAGGTGGATTGAATTTACTTTGTGGGATACCGTGTAGCATTTTTTCCAGCTGTTTGAATAGCAGGAAAACGTAAACTATCTGAAAATGTGCTGAGCAGGTTCTCACTCCCGTAACTATGTCAAAGGAAAAGGAGCCAATAAGAATCTGAACCTTTGGCCTTTTACAAATAAAAAACTCTGAAAAAAGGCTAACAAACCATTTTTCAAGCGCGCGCCCGTGAGTATGTTCGTGTATAATAACACTTCTCCCCATAGCTCCACGTAGCAATTTATGTTATAAGCTTTGGTAGGATGTACCATCTAATTATTATCTAAAAGTGAGCACTGATTAACAGAAAGCACGCCTGTCAAAGTAAATTCCTGATATGTTACATAGAATGTACTGGTTATTGGCATCGCGGCAGATGCCAAACCGATTCGGTTGTTATTGTTGGCTGTAGGATGAAAGAGAATTCATATATGAATACTAACTATTAATAAATTGCTCAAAACCTGTCGATTGTAACACAAATGGGCAGGGAAATCCTTTGCGTTAAAGGAAGAAGTAACTGTCCTCTGAATAAGCTTAATAATTTAAACAATTTGGGAATACCATACAATGTAGGTCTCTCTTTAATTCCAGGTAACTCTATGCTGGAGACAAGAAAATCGAAAAGGGCCAGAAATTAAGACAATTTTTTGCCTCTTATATTTGCTGCATACATCACCACCCACAATTTTAATTTTTTTCAGGATCACTTGAGATTTATTCGGAGATTCACACAGTTTTATTTTATTACTTATCTTATTATGGCATACACGAACATCTTCAGCATTTTCTTACACTACACGCCGTTGTCTGGGAACTTAATTGCAGTACGGGTGGCCACAGACGAAAACTTAAAACAGCCTTGGCGTCTCGTCTCTCTATATGAACGCGTTTTGCTAAAACAAATTTGCTGGGTTTTTCCGTTTGCTTTCTATGCAGTTAAATACATTCACAGCACGCAGTTATCAGGAAATTACTTTAAATTGCGTTTTTACCTATATGCCTCTGCAAGGTTTGATGTTTAGTCTTCAAGTATTTGATTGCCATTAGTTTCAAGTCTTCCTTTCCATTGTGTGATGTATAAACATTTATTTGATTTCAAAACTTTCTTACATAAATGACGATTCTTTTAGACGTGTTGAGCAAAGAAGGTATTGCTTAAAGGCGTATAAAGAATCCGTGATTTTGGATATTTGTTCTATTGTAGACGGTATACAGACCAAACTTACAAACTTAAACGTCAAAACATTAAACAACAAAACTAATTGGTTAGCAAAAAGAATGTTGATCACAGGAAGCTCTTAATTGTTATGCCAAAGGTCAATTAAAAAACTTAAAGTTTTTCTGAATAGGTAAATTATTATAAACATTTTTTAAACGAGCAATTACCTGGCATACGTTAGCTTAGAAGAAATCGTTATCGGGCCAGACCGTTCATGTGGCAACGGTTTTCAAGTAAAGACATGCAGTCGATTAAATTTGGCTTTTTCATACAAGTGGGTCGTGGGTACAGGGAAAGGGGGTCAATAAGAGAAGGCTGGTTACGCTGCAGGGAGAGTTTGGTGGATCCGGCCTGAGCGAAAGGAAAAGGAGACAGCACGGATGAAGGCATTTAGTCAACTGTGGACTAGGGTTATCTCATGGACCCCATACTTACTCTTCCTTCTTTCCACAACTCCTTTTTAATGGAAAGACGAACATTACTGACCGCATTTTCTTAACTTTGATTCCGTTTCGACTTAAATGCACTGGCCCAAGGAAAACTGATCATAAACTTCAATACGCCTCCAAAATCCTCTTTACAAAACTTAACATAATAGTTTTCTTTTTCGAAGACCATTTTTCAAGATTCAGGTAGCTAATATTTGTGTATGTTAGCTTTTTTGCAAAGACATCTCAGAGTGAAAAAGGTGCGTTTACATTTTCTCAAAAATACATGATTCAACTTGGGATGGAAATGAAAGAAGTCACTTTGCTTTTTATGCTGAAGCATTTTTTAGCCATAAGTGTTTACTTAGAGCACACGTTAAAAGATCACAAATGCAACTTAAGTTAAGATTTTGCGGAAACTGCTAATTGTATATCGGCCACGTTTCCAAATTGCGCACTAGCGAGAAATATATTGCTAGATGTTTTACAGTTAGCAGGTTTTTTTTTGCTGTTCAGGTACAAAATAAAAAAAACTCATGTTTGCTTAAGGTGCAAGGTTTTTGATGTCGTGGAAGAAAATAAACTACAAAGTTATCTGTGAGTGACAACTCACTTCAGACGCAAGGAGAAAGTATTTTGTAGAACTGAACTTTTTTCCTTGTTTTGGAAGAATAAAACATCAGATCCTTTACACTTGCTCTCATCAGCTTTTCTGCTATTTAAGACTACCTTTTCAGTTCCTAGATCGGTTATATTTTAAACAATGTTTTCTTATATTGGTTATATAAGAAAAAAATTATTTTGTCAAAATAAACGGCTTAGAAGAATTATTCAATCTCTAGAAACGATTGCCCATTTCCTTTAAACACATTGAAAAAAACAGGCCACTTTCCTTATTAGATGTCCTCCAGGGTATCCATTCCACGTATTAGATGAAAATAAACTTTTTAAATGTACCCTCAAATACCAACTCCAACTTTTATCATGATTTTGCATGCGCTTTGTCTCCTTTCGTGTGTATCGCCAGCGTCCGAACAAGTGCCGACCAAAAGCGAAACACTTTTTATTTATTAATCAGTGCAGTAGAATTGTCATGTTTTAATCTTTATTTCCAGATTTAGGCATAACCCTTACGGCAGCAAAACCGAATTAAGCATTCAACTCAATATTTTTCTTCTGTTGATGCTTGCGACTTTCTTTCGAAGCACAAGATGTGGTGCCCGTAAGAACATGTAGGATGAATCAGTGGTGCTCGGTTACGATGCTACAAGGAATTCTCGACCAGTTGTATCTTTAGGCGCAGTCTAAACGCCTCGCAATTGATCCTACAGTTTTTCTTAAAGTATCAGAAAATTCAAAACAGACCTGACTTGTAATTATAACTGCCAGCAGTCGGCCACATTCAACGGGCTGATTGAAAAAATGAGATTGACACCCGGATAAGGTGTCAGTGAGCGTAAATGTTGAAGTTTTCTAACAGTTATTCTGAAAGCAGACGGCTGGAACCACAAACACTTAATCATGACAGTCAACTTCTGCGCTATTATGAAGTCATATGAAAAACAAATTGCCTGCTGATGAATTGACCAGTTTCTTGTTCAAAGAGAGGAAAACAAGGATTGATATTTCACAAAATGAGGTGGCTTCCGTCATCCGCCAACACGTAGCTGAGAAATTAAACATGTAAATGTGCATTTATGGCATTATTTGTGCTATTGGAAAACCAATGCCATAGGAACGTTAAAACGTTTATGCATTCAAGAACTAAATATATATCGGACCACTGAGCATTTTAAAAACACAATCGGACTTGTTTTTCTTATTTCTTTGGAACCAAATACCTTTTCGTATGCCATGCGCTGTCCTATGAACTGCGCAATTGAAAAACCTGTCGAAGGGGTACAAGATTTTTACTCAAGTATCGACTAAAGAATGTTTGGTAGTAAATGTTTGAGCTAAACACAGAGTGACTATTGCTTCAAGCAAAGGCGTGCCATAAAAATTTACTGAACTCCCTTCATAAGAAATAAAGCTTTGTTTTCCTCAAATCCGCGTCCGTGCAAGTCTTATAAAATAGTCTTAAACTGAACCTACAGGAATTCCAAACTCATAAGTTCATTAACCACACGACGAAAAATCTTTTTTTATTATTTTTATGAGAGAAGTGATATTGAGTAGAAAACAACTCAGTCGCTGAGAGAAGATATTTATTGATCTGCCGTTTCAAAATTTGTCGCGGCTCCTTCATGAGATGCAAAAGCAGGAACAGGTGATAAATGCACAGGGAGTTTCAATATTTATAGGACATAATCGCTACGTCTCTGCCTACTTATGACAATCAAAGTCTATCGTATCGAGGGTAATTGCCAATTCATGCGCTAATTGCTTGATGATTGGCGTGCGATCGGTAATCTAGTGAACTGTCATCACACATGGTAGAATGAGGTTAATAACTGCTCGACTACCTGACTCCCTGGCACTGGCATTAGACGACGCCTTGACCTATGTGTTCCCCGAGTAACCAATTGTGTTTGCTAAATTGTTCTCGGCACCGAATATGGATTGACCAGGTTGTTGTGCTTATTGATAGACTGGAGGTCTATCAAACATGACTCAGGAAAATCACATGATCTCTTCTCTTGCGAGAATGTTGGTCTAACACCAGCACCAGGGAACCATCTAGCCAACAAATCCTAATGCCCAATTCCACTACGTGTGAGGACGGTTGAGTAGGTCACGGCTTGCACGCCAGCCATCAAAAAGTGGCTCACAATCGGGCAATTATCCTCGATAGGTTGCGGGGGACATTACTTGTCAAAAGTATGCAGCAGCATAGCGATTTTATCATATAATTCCTGCGGTTCCTTTAAAAAATTACCTTAAATATGTTTTGCGCAGTTGTAACTGCTTCAAAAAGTTGCGTTTATGCATCAAACTGTCTGAATAAACTTTGCGAATGCCCTGGACAATTTTGCATAAATAGGAGAAAGCAGAAGGCAATAATACTGTTTAATTAAACAAGTGCTAAATAATCGTTGGGTGAGGTGTACTTCGTATCTATTTGGACTATAATGTGGTCAGTTTAAAGTAATGTGGGCGACGTTATAGGCTGTGTCGTTATCAAACACCCTAGATTCATACTGGGTTACCTCGGTGTCTTAGATGGGTTTCCTCTCTTCTGAACCGTTTCAAAACTTCTCTCAAGGTTCAGCTACGGTATTTAAGACACATTTTGATGTTTTAAAGCGTAAGTGAGTGTCCTCATGGTGGCCAATGAAATCCGCTTAAGTCTTATAACCGTGAACAGGTAAAGTATTGACAAATCATTGTCTGCATGAAAAGGTTGGTACAGCGATGTTGACTGGGCAGGGGAGCTATATTTAAAGTCATAGAGGACGAAGTGAGCGTTGCTGTAATGAGAGCCCAGACCGATATATCATCGCCCAATAACGCCTTGTGTGATTCCCCAAAGGAAGAACATGACAAGAAGTGTGCAACAGCAGAATCCTTTTAGAGTATGAGGTACAACGTATTTAGTAAGCAAACGCGTGTAAACGATGTCTCTTGAGCCACTCAAGTTCTCTCCTGAAATAGTCGCTGGTATTATTGGCTGTTAACTCAACGGCGGACTG
The DNA here is from genome assembly GCA_036362985.1 of Ligula intestinalis. Taxonomy (NCBI): domain Eukaryota; kingdom Metazoa; phylum Platyhelminthes; class Cestoda; order Diphyllobothriidea; family Diphyllobothriidae; genus Ligula; species Ligula intestinalis. Next base: position 4,914,025 of record JAYGXS010000001.1, on the reverse strand, counting down.
TTGTTTGAATTTCAAGTTATTAGCTGAGTGCCTGTCAGTATGTTTCGCCGCCTGTAGGCCGATCGATATCCTGCCATGAGCGCGCCTCAGGTTTGTATATTATCTACCTGTTAGTCTGTTCATCAGATCGCCCTAACAAGCGCCAACTTCCTCTTCTCCGTTGGCCAAGAAGACTAGATTGTATCCAGCGTTGACAGCTTTCTCTAATGCAAGACAGAAACACAGCCTAACTAAGTCTTAAATGAGAGAAAACATTGCGCTGGTAATGCGGCATTACCTACACCCGCTCTCCTTCAGAAGTTGTCAAGACACGTTCAAGAAAACCGGGATCTATACGGTTACTACTACTAACTAGCAATATAGCTGAGTGTTAGTAGTACTGGTCCAAGTATTGACGGTTTTATTAGTCAGAGGGTACACGGCTTAAAATTATACTGGGGCTTGTACCCCTTTGATATCAGCAAGGAATGTGAATCTGGGTTCTGCTATTCCGAGAAAGTACAAGTTTTAGACCCTGAGCACATAAGAACTTGCCTTGGTTTCAGCCCTCCGAACTTAATCCGTTTCTATTAGATTTGATATCCAAGGACTAGGATATTGCTGCTAGAAATACGTGCCTATGCTAAAATGCTAGTTCAAGTAATTTTGCTTTCCAAGACTAGTTAATAGTATTCTATAATACGGATTGTGTGTGCTTTTAAGAAGCTGGCACCCAGTATGCATTATCAACCTGTATGAAGTAAAGTGATTAGATTATGGGTTAATCAAAGCATTTATCAATAATATCACAAGTTAAGCATGCCTTTATGCCGTAACGTAGTAGTCTTTGCTATCTTTAGGCTACCTTTAGGCTTATTGCAGTATCTTGCTCTAAATTGAAACTTACAGAACCTTTAGTAATATCAAACAGGACTGTGAATCCAGATTTATGCTATGCAGAGTAAATAAATGTCTGAGGACCAAATAAAATGGTATATATCGTTCACCCTCCCAAATGCACCTGCGCGGTATTTTTTGGTACGGCACCTTACGATACGTAGGGGGGGTGGAGATGGACGTGGTAGCGCCAATAACTGTATTAAAGCTGGTCGATATCTGATCGTGTCTATATTTCTTACTTACAAAAGCCTATTTCTTCAGGCTTTCTGTAGCATCCAAGTTTTTAATTCGTTCAGAACACTTCTGTAATCGAAAGCCTACCTGTTACGTTATCATTCCATCAAAAAAGGGTTCTCTCTCTTTACGCTAGAGTGTGTTACATTCATAACACTTTGCTAATTCGTATAGCTGCTAAATCCCCATACCATTAGGTGTCCGCAACTGGAATACAAAGGGCTCATTCCTGCTGCGATTGTGAGGAGCTTCTGAACCGAACACACAAATCGTCAAAGGAACCACCCGATCGCAATACCTCTTCCCCGGGCCTGCTCAAACGAAAGAGAATAAAGCACTGTCCGGAACCGATCGACTTGAGTAAGTCCTATTGACTGGCTTAAAAGGCTCCTTATATTACATAGCAGTCAATGGTAATATGGAACTGCTCTATAAGCTCTACATAAATACCAAGCTTATTGGCTTGCCTTCATGTAGTTTTAGTAGGTACGTTTTGCCGATATGTTTGCCTTTGCATTCGTCGCAACTATTACTACCAAGTCAGTCGATGTGAGGTTAAAGTCAACAGGCACAGGTTAACACGTCAAAAGAGAGTGAAGTCCCAACGTTTAGCAGCTGCAGAGGCCAAAAACGACAGTCCAAACACAATTATTATCATGCAATCTTCACGTAAACTGAAGCTTGTTTGAGTAATTTACTTTCCTGCTAACAGGAGCAGTTTCCCGGTCCGAAGTCGAATAAAACAAGCAATTTCCGCAAGGCATCTGTGGGTGTTCATCCATCAACAGCTCCTTATGTATGGCATCATTTGAGAGTGTTGGAGATATGACCTAGTTCACTGATTATACCCGTGTAAGCAGCCACGAATTCAGGTTATCCGAACGTAGAGTTTCGATTGTTCACCATCGGGCCATTCGATAGCAGCCTTACTGATAGCAGCCTTACTGAGGTTGATCACCCCCTCCACTCTGAACTAAAGGCTGCGAATTCGTCTTGTACTATGCGCAGAGACTTCCATCATATGTCTTGCCATACACTGGCATATCAGCACTCTGTACTTACATTCCAACCACGCTACCTCAGATGTGAAGAAACGGAAAATGTGAAGTTGAAAGCTGACCTGTCTCCAAAGCTGATGTGAATATCGTGTCAAACTTTAATTTTTAGTATTTTACGTTTGATCTTTGCCATGACACCTTACTTACCTTATCTCTTGCTGCCCGTGAATGGAGTCGTTTACTGCTGAAAGTTTAGGATACTGTATTCTAAATAAAGCATTCCTCTCTCTCTCTCTGAACAAAACTTTATACAAACATTCGGTAAAAGGTAAGGGGATGGGTGTTCAGGGATCAGTGGGTCAGGTTTCAGTCATAAAAAGAGGCCAAAGAAGGTGAGGGGAGGGGATCCGGCAATAATTTCATGTTGTCCCGTCGCCACTGTCTTGGGGTGTGGGGGGCGCGGTTTGGCGCTATCTCGTTGTTCCTTACACGACGCGAGACACTAACGACGGAGCGACATAAAGGAATTGTCGCGCCCCCTCCCCTCTTTGGCCCGGGTGTTGTGACTAGGATCTCTCCCCCCCTGCTTACTTCTTATTTGGTTGCCTAAACTTTTGTTCACTCTACCCTCCCTGGAATATGAAATAATTCATGGGAATACTCCTGAGCAAGTTAACAACTTCTTGCCAGTAGAATTGAATATGCGGGTCCCAGAAAGGAGTTCAAAATAAGAAGATGCGAAACTGGAACAAAAGTTTTATTCCTTGACGTTTCGCAATCCGTCGGGAATCCTTAATCATAGGTCATGGTGGGAAAATCTAAGTTAAGCACAGATAGGGGGTGAAACATGCACAGATTGTACGGTATTTATAGTTCGTAGCGGTCATCTGCGTGCGAATTATATTTATCTCCTCCTGTAGCCATCGTTTGGGATCTTAATTGGTGCAGAGATGGCTGCCACTTAACGTTCGACTCATTAATTGCCGAGATTCCATTCTCCGTGTCATTCGGCGGGATCCGGCCATATTTGCAAGTTTAACGACGCCGAAATCCTCGCAAGAGGTGACAAAGGCGTGAGCTGCCACCTGCTCGAGTCATAGTTCCCATTAGCAAGCGCAATGACTTGGCGTTTGAGAAGTCAACCTGTTTCTGCTACTCATGTCTCTGATGACAAATCCGCGACGGATGTTGAAACTTCAGGCGAATAAACATATTGTCCCAGCGATCGAGTCTTCTTCTTCATGATTCGGCGTTTCCCTACTGTGTACTGAGACATAGCTTGAGCAAGAAAATCAGTCACCTGGGAAGGGCCGGACCCAACAATAACTCTGACGTCAGGGCTCATAATTGTCGCGCAATCACCAAGCCCGTATTCAACACGGATAAGGGAATCATGAGTCAAAGGCGAAATGTCAAGCCATCACCACACAAATTAAGATCCAAACGGTGGCTGAAGGGATGGATAATCATAGCACGCCCGCAGATAACCCCTATGAACTATTAATACAGTGCAATCTGCGCATGTTTCACCCCTATCTGCGCACGACTCAAACTATCCTAACGTCACCTATGATTAAGGATTCTTGACGGAATCTCAAAAGTCAGGGAACTCAAATTCTTGTTCCATTGGTCGCATATTTTTCTTTTAAACAAGTTCTCACAACGGGTTTCTACTTATCAATGACTTTCTCAGAACACTTTTCTGATGGAGGCCGAATTCCTTCATCAGACGTTTCCAATTAGAAACACAGAGACAAAAAACAAAATTTCTCTTTAGAGAGTCCTAAGGGCTATATAATGTAACCGTTGTAGTGTAGTAAAAATGTAATTGTCATCTCGCTGGCTTTTAGAACGTTTTATCTTGCACTGCTCAATTTGAGACGCTGTTCTCTTTTTTTTAAATAAGTATCCAGACTGTAGGCTGGATAGTACTAAAAATTGTATCTCATAGTGCAGACAGTAGCCCCTCCGCTGTGAACTTCTGTAGGCATTCCAAATCAACTGTCTACAGGAAATGTTTTAAAGGAATAGACATATGTTTAGGCCTTCCGATTCCGGGTTGTACTGAAGAATGTATCATCTGACAGGTACAGTAGTTTTATTTGTCGCAAGTCCTCACGCATTTGATGAGAATCTTATTGTAAAGGTGACTTCTGCTTCCAATGAACATGAACAATAGGTTGTTATATGTGGTCTTAAGTAACTAACGCAGTTTATTCATTACGCCAAAATGTATAATCTTGCCTAGAGCTGACCTTCAATAAAAATCTCTTTTATTCAGGAACGTTCGAGTAAATATAACAGGGAAATACAACGGCATTTTCATGGTGAGCATATAAAAAAGGTTCGTCTGAGAAACAGTGCCAAGTTTTAGGTTTCTGCTAAAATGATGCAGTCATTTTTAGTTCCTATAAGACCACTTTTGTCAATTTATCGAGGATAAGAGAACCTATAGAGTTCAATCAAGGTTCATTACACGAAATAATACTATGCTTTTTGGCAAAATTTACACAGTTTCAGCATTAAGCTTTTTAATTTCCTTAGACATTAATTCCTGATCACGGTATGTAGCTGTATATTTAAAGCCTATCGACATAGACGGCAATTGGCAGTGTATATTTGAGCCAAAATCCGTCAAAAACTGCGAAATATGCACTTCCCGCGAACAGACAGACGGCAGTAATATATAATCATGTTGTACACTAGTCGGCAAAGACCACGCATGTGTAATAAGTTTGTAAAAGTTTGATTATTACTCGAATACCTGTGTGAATGCATTAAGGAAAACTTACAAATAATAAGTTCTGATGCGTTTGTAAATAACGCGAAAACGGAAAGTAAAGATCACACAAACATAACGTTTCAGCATTGCCTGAGGGGCTAGTTCCTTGGGTAACATCCTACAGTTTAAATTCGTTTAGAGGAATAAGCATAACCATGCTTCGTCAAGAAAAAATATGATTTCTTCGGATAGGATCCTGCAACCCTGGAGGTCAATAGCCATTGAAAGACCAAACGAATCGATGCAAACGCCTCGCTTGGAAATATAAAGACTTTTTACATTCATACTGCCAATGTAAAACAGTCCGCGATGTTGGTCAAAGATTGGCCATAGTGGAACATTTAGCTCACAAAATTGTGTTTAGACCAGAGTCTGTTGGTTTCATTTCACGCCATCTACCCTTCATAATCAAATTGGTTTGCTTGAATTCAGAGTAATTCATTTGTGCAAAGTAGACAATAATGAATACCAGCAGCGTGCTTCAATCAAGCCTGACTGGCTGGGCAATGTATACTTGTGAGATATGGTCATCTCAGTCTCCTCCATCTCCATTGACAATGCTTATCGCCGGTGTAAACAAACGGGCGAATACCAGGATGCAGTTCAGAGAGGGGAGGGTCTGATCTCTGAACAAGAAGTTCATTTTGGTTGACCCATTTGTGAAAAAACTCGCGATATTCAGCGGGATTTGGACACGCATAGTAGGGAAGGCTTTTACGCGGAACCAACGGTCTACCAGTTGAGCTACAGATCCCACGCCTAGCGCCGTTAGTACAATCACACTTGGATCGATTTTCCTCACCCACTTTTACCACTCATTTGGAATCCGCCAATACGAAACAGCAGTTTATTTGTGTGACGTTTGAACTCAATGTCAGCCGCGGAAATGTGTGATGAACTCGCAGCAATTAACGACACTGACGTCATCGCATCGCAGTAGCTATGGGAGTCGTTAATTGTGGTATGAGTTGTGATCGTGTGGTCTCTACGGACAGCAAGTACTGCTAAGCTCCCGCCTCTATCACCGATTTCTGCGATTGTCCTTGATGATGGCTACCATAAAAATCCGAAAAGTCAGGTCAATCAACCTCGTGTTCAAGCAATCGCATCTTCTTCTTCATCTTCAGAAATAATTGTCCTAATGCAGTAGTAAACCTTCTGCTAGCATAGGTATTAGCTCAAATTTCAGATAAACGTTTCACCGGTATTTTCAAATCAACTTTTAGATCGAGCCTCAAAGCATTTGATCCGAATTCGTGCAGTGAATATCAAGGAAAGTAGATAAGAGTTAACTTCACGTTATTCTATTTTCTCATAAGCAAATATCTAGGAAAATTTACCTAAACGGTTATCTTGCATTTTGGTCTTACATTGATTCGTTGACACGCTTTTCTACCAGCATCCTTTCAGAGGGAAAGGCGTCTCTGTTTACAATCTTCATAATCCTTTATCAATGAAAATTGTCTGCAGGCGTGTTAGTAAGAATCAGAGATTTGATTCAGAACTTCGTGGCTTAGCAATGGATTATATTTTATGACGGAGATTATGCTGCTGGAGATACGGTCTGGGTTGCAGGGAAATAAGGATTACCACTCCGCAAATCCTTCGCAAAGGTCTACTGCTATTCAAATTTCTGAGAGTCCGGCCCTAATCCATGTTCTATTTTTGTTTCCCCATAGGCGTTGGGGTATTTGACTTCAAAGCCATTCCCAGAAGGTCAACAAGAATTAAAGGTTTTTTACATGTTAAACTGTTGTAAAACTAGGACCAGTTGAATACACCCTAACTCAGTAGGTAAAAAATTGCTTTATGCATGTGTGCTCAATCAAATATCCTGAAGCATATGTGCGCAACGTATTTTGGCTGCAAGACATTTGGCAAAACATAACCTACCGTGTACGAAATTTTGAATTTGTCTGCAACACAAACAGAACATTTCCCATTCACCTGCCAATAAAAATTGTAATTAAATGCTTTTAACAATGCGTATTGAAACTAGAATAGAAAGGCCGCAATTTCCAACCATTACTCTTTCCAGATTTTTACAGCATACAAAGGGGAACGAGATTTTCTCAATATTTTTTGTCTATTTTGACGAAAGCATATTGGTGTCTGTTAATTTTGCTCATCTTATCCATCATTTTGGATGTCACCGTTTCGGCATTTGTATAAGGACAGTGTAGGGAAATGGGATATGTTAATTTACGCTGTCGGGCAAATAAACGATACCATTTGAAGGTTTATGCGCGGAAAACATAAAGTATTGACGGAACTTTTGGAAGATTGTCTTATTTAGTCAATTACGTGATGCGATTTGCACTTAAGTCAAACCAGTCCGTATTTCTGATTTGGAATTTCTCAGCTCATGTGATTGTCTCCCCTTGGGGCAAAGTCACGTTAATTCATTAGATTATGCTGTTTTTCTTACAAACGTTATGCAAAATTCATATGTTCCCGGGAAGCTAATTAAATATGACCGCTTTTTACTCTCGTTTGCAGGGTCAAATAGTACAAATTAAATCTCGAGTAAGTCTGGTGGGGAAATAATTCAACTTTGAGCCTAGGTTGACGGATTTTTTGGTGATAAATTGATGCAGATATTGGAAACACGCCTACGATGCATGCCCATTTAATACCATATTCCGTGACTGTATGAGCGTCGCAAAGTATCCTCTAAAGAATATGCAAGAAGGGAAAATGCAATTATTGATTTTAAAGCATCGGGAATGTGCAAGTACAAAAACTGTTAATCGAAACGTTACTGCGATAGCACAAAATGTTTTTAACTCGAAAAATACAAGAGGTTCGGGATACAAATCCGAGAAAATTGAATCACTCACCGAAAACAATTTATAAAACAGATGGCCTTTTGGACGGCCAGACTGATTGTAAAATGTTTAAGACTCAATGCCTCATGAAATACCAGCTAGATGAGGATGTCATCTCTGATAAAGCTTTAGATATAGAGAGATACACTAGCTCGTAGAGATCTGTTCACTCGACGGGACTATGCTATATTTACAAGACTAACGCAGCCGAAGTTCTCGCAAGTGGTAAAAAAACGTAAGCTGCTCGAGTCGCGTTCCTCGCATTCCACTTACGTTAAAAATAAATATGGTATCTATCATGTTCATCATCCCTGGAAGGGATAGAAGGGATGGTATTCATGCTGACGTTTAAAAAACAACCTCGTTTTATATTCAGAGGACCAAACTTACTCGTCTGTGCGCATATTACATGTGGTATGTAATAATGCGGTTTGGATAAATGCACCATGAACATAGATTCTACTACATTATTCTCGATTGCCAACTCATTTTCCTTCCTTAGTCGCCAGTCTTACGCTATGGAATGTAAAAATATTTCTACAAAATGACGAAAGCGTAAGATAGTTCTCATATCATGTTGTGATACATGTGGCTCATTTTGTATGCAGGGTGTCACAAGAAAATGTATACTTATCATAATTTTAGTATTTCACAAATTTAAAAATATTTACAAGTATCATTAAATTGCTTCTTCACTGAATGTTTTCAGACTGACGTCCATTTTTTTCATGACACTGCTAAAAACGCGAAGCAGTTGAATCACACACTCCATGAAGCAATTTCCTTTGTATTCAGATGCATTTATGCTCATTGGCTTCTCTAAATTCAGCTTCAGTTGCAATATTTAAAATGCAGTGAAAAGACAATATAATGATACCTGCTCATGTGGTTTTCAGTCTTGAAATAATAAAAGTATAATAAAAACCAGGTTTACAATCATTTGAAATGTCTATACATTTTTGGGACACCCTGTACATCATAGAGAACATAAGTAATTTTATGAATACGATCTATTGTGGATTGACATTTTAAAATTATAAAATATACCTTAGAAATTTAAACCGCAACATACCCTTCCTTCACGTCTAAAATTTGAATATTGTTTGCATTGTTACAAAGCGTGTACAAGAAATAATATTTTATGCGTGTGTCCATTGCTTAGGGGCATTGAACCTCAGTGAGGCAAACTCATACTAGGTAAGTAGCCATCTTAATTGTGTGCACTTATTGTATGCACTGAGAAACGAGTTCGTTCAGAAGATGAAATCCTGGCGTGGTTTAAATATATTATGCAGTGATATTATTAGTAGTACAACCACGCTTCACTTATTTCTACGAATCACAGAAAGATTACAGAATTTTGGTGAAAACTGTATGAGAAAAGCACATAAAATCGCGTGTTTCAAGCCCAGGTGACCCCGATTTCATTATAACTGGGCTTGTGGACCTGACCCTATGGCCTAAAGTATGTGAAGGCAAACTTCTTCGATAAAAGCAATAATTTGATTTTCGAGGTTCATTGAAAGGCAGGGTCAATGATAGGGATGTCTACTGTGGGCGACCAGTTTAACCCTTACCATTTTTTTTATCCTCCGCTTGGGCACAATTTAAAGGCACAATTTTTTTAATAATAAAGATAAATAGCCAAGGTTTTCAACGAAAGAGCTCATGAACCCTGCGTTAAGTACAATTTTTCGGTAGTTTATTCTGATTTTTGTTAATAATTTGAAATTTTTATTTAATTTTTAATAATCTTTACCACTCTTGTACTAATCCTCCAGCATTTTACCAATTTGAAAACAAAATAAAATAGCAAAATGGTCGAAAGTGCAAAATTTGGGCATTAACACAAAACCTGCCCAGTAACTGACTCATACGGTGAAGCCAGTTGACGCAAGTCACAGCAGGAACACGATTTTTCTGAGAGCAGGATTCCTTATGAAATTATGCCTTTTTTAATACAAAGAGAGAGGTAGAAAGAGATATGCTTTATTTGAAAGGAAATATGGGAAATTTTAAGCAAAAAAAGAATCGATTCATGGAAAGCGAGAAACAGGGTAAGGGTAAAGGCCCCAGAATACTCAAAATTAAAGTTTTATCACGATATCCACATCCGTTATGGGGACAAGTTGGTTTCAAATTCTCAATTTTCATTTCCTTACACGTGAGAAACTGTGCTAAGAATGGGAGTAGCAATACGCTGATTTGCCAACGTATGACAATACATATAAAGAAAGCTCCAGCGAATAGTACGGGAAGACTTCGCAGTCATTAGTTTAGAGTGGAGAGGTTGACCTTTCTCACTAAGAATGCTATCAGCAAATTGCTTGACCATTTTAAAGTGTTGCTTTATTATAATGTCAGCCAAAATGATCAGAGCAAACATTAGCAGCTGAAGAGAGCATTCATAGGATACGTTTAATTATGACCTCGCCTTTTTTAACTTACGCTGGGAAAATAACTTTAGAGAAGTATATAATAAGGAAGAGAATACAGGCATCCATAAATCGTTAGATCAGAGTTTGCAGTGTGTGATGTGAACGCAAGTAGCAGATATAATATAAAAGTTTATGGGTTTTATTAGAAAAGCCTTCAAGGTGAAAAAATGGGAGATTGGACGCCAGAGTACCAGAAAGAAGACACATAATTTGGCAGAAAGTCAATGAATTCAGGATTGCGCGAGAGTCACAATCCATAACACACTGAATTGAGTCCGAGTGGTTAAGTAGAAGACCATTTGCTGACGACCATGCTGTGACTTGGTCCAGGCCATCTTTTAGTACTTGGAGATGTAGCTGACTGTTGATATGTTATTTACTGCTTCTGATTGTGCTAGTATATATCTTTGGGTCAATTCTTAACACTTAACAAGTAGGCTCCAGTTAATGTTTCTACCTATTTCCCTAATAAAGCAAGCAAGAGTTCCTTTTAAATACTTCCCCCAGGGACAAAAAAACTTGTCTATGGCGTCATTATAATGGCATCCAAGTAACCACTTACATCCGAAAAAGACCGTAATCAGATGCCTTTAACCATTTAATTTGTGAGCAAAATACATAAACACTTGTTCACAGGGATCAACGTTAAGCCATAGTCCATCGCTACTGTTGACTTCATTGTATGTCCAAACGAAATTGAAATGGCTGTAAGTTACTAAAAAAGGCAATTTTTACCAGATGTGACACTTCCAGATAAAACGCACTCCCTAAGCGGATTTAATCTGATTTATCTCCGCTAAAGTAGTCACCTAATCTAGTAGTGAATTCATTTGTTGTGTAGGATTGGTGAATCCATGTTTTACTTACCTATGTATTAATACTTAACAGTCCACTGGGTATAATTGCATTGCGGGAGAGCATGTTTCATGGAAAGTTGGCATGCGAGAAAGCAGGTTGAGGAGAGGAAGCCCAAATCCGATCGACTGAATGTAGTCTTACGCCCGAAAAGTCTGTTCCCTTTATGGCGACTCATTAATTAACGTTCACCTGGCAAATAACGGAACTCGTCTGAATGAATGAAAAGCTTCGGGTTCCACCGGATCAATGGGTTTGCTGTCCGTAGCTTTCGAACTCTTACAGAAGTCGTACTGGCAAACGATTGTTTTCAGTCATTCATCATCATGCCGGTATATGACATGGGGGATACAACTGGTCAGTTAATTGCAGCGTTTTTATAATCGTCAAGTTGGCTGGTGGAGAAAAAGGGAGTGAGAGGGTGAGGGTTAGTTAGCATCTGGGTTTTCCCTCGTCTCCTGAATGCGGGTGCCTGCGTGGGTAGGACGTTGGTTGCAATGCGCAGAAAAGACGGGAATATTCTGACGATCAGCAAGTTGAGGTTCGTATGTCAGCCACATAACTTGCGCTTGAATATTCTCTGTGGCTTCGTCTTGCGTGTTTTCAGACGATGTGGCTCCAGTAGGCGTGGGGTTTCCGCGTGCAGTCGACCAAGGGAGACAAATTGCTTGTACCAGTGCCTTTTGACAGCAGAGACTGGGTTTTGCTAACGTAATTGCCACTGCCTCTGCTGTGGCTAACACCCGCTTGCACAGGCCTTTGAAGAAGTGTGTCAGCGTGTGGTATATGAGCCGAAAGGCTTCTCGCACGTCAACTTGTTGATTCGTATCGATTAAGTGGGCGAGGATTGAGCATGAAGACGGTCTATTATCTCCTTTGCTGAGCCATGCCGGTATGTATTCGCGTAGTCTTTTTCCAGACATCGCGTAGTTTGGCCAATTTATCCCGCTCCACAGAAACAGGTGAGAGATATATAAAGCAGAAGAACGATAACTTCTGACGATACGAAAAATGAAGGATATCATCACCCTGCCCACTGACAAAGGGCGCTCGACGGTCGTCATGGATAAAATGAACGAACTTTTGATGGACAAGAAGTCCTTCACACCATCAGCTGCCAGCAAGTTCAAAAAGCTCGTGAACAACATAAGCAAAGTGGTCGACAAACTGAAGAAGTCGGGGGCTCTGATAAGAAGAGAGGCTCTGGATTAAAGGCCACCGACGCTGCAATGGCACGTTTCTACGGTCTACCAAAGGTGCACAAACCAGGAGTGTCCTTACCTTTATCGTATCCTTTCGAGGTACCCCAACTTTTGGGTTATCAAAGTTGCTGTATCAGTGACTGTTTTTTCTTACCAAGGATTTACAGTGGACGGTGAAGTCGACTGCAAGGCATGTCGGTGAAACGAGCAGACGCCTTGGTACAAGGTTGCAAGAGCATCAGCTCGCATTCAACCGCAAGGGTAAGCTGTCTTTGGTCTATGACCACGTAAAGCAGAAGAAACACAAGTTCGCCTTTGAAAAAGCAAGGGTAGTAAGCCGAGCCAACGACAAGATGGCCAGATTGCTGCTAGAAAGTTGGTCCTCGACTGGCACACTAAACAGAGCATTGGACCTTCATCCCACCTACCAAGCGCTCCGAAAAAGGCTAACGTCGGCTCAGAACGGAGCAATAGGACGGGCGCAGGGAAAAAAGCAGTGCCGACAGCCGGCAGCCGTGATCAAAGAGGGTGGTAACGCTTACGAGTCACAAAAACGGCCTGAAACAGCTCGAGAAAGCGCGAGCAATTCAAGTAGCCACGAAAATCGATCGGTGAAATCGATTGCTGCAAGGCGAATGGTCGTTCACACTTATCTGACGCACACAGGAATGCAGACAGCTTGCTCTGACGACGGAAGCGAGTGAGCTTTTGAAACGTCAGCCGGAATATACTTTTGCCTCAGAAGTCGCCTCCTCTTCATCTTATTCTTCCGGGGATGATGTAGGGATTTTAGATGCATATCGATGTGGCCTGAAAAAGTAGTCTATCTTCACCTCCCATTCGTAGAAGGGGAGAGTTAGTGAAGAGAACCCGCAAGTTTGCAGCCGGGAAGGCATTCATGACTTCTGCCCTCAGGCGCCTTCTTACCAGTTCACTCCTTGCGTCTCCAATAAATGGCAGTCGGCAACAGTAGCTTATGCAGCCCCACTCATTAATCCGTACAGCCTGCATGTTTTCATAAGAAATGGTGTATATTGGGTTTTGTGGGCGGCAATTAGGACACACAATGGAATTTAATTGAATAAATGCTAAACACATTTCAATTTTACTGTACTTAGAAGTCTTGTTGATTTATATATGTGGATTTCCCTAATATATATTATCATTTAACATATGGCGAAACAATCCGATTATCAAACTGCGGGTTTTTCAAATTTTCCGAAAAATTGAAAAGGTGGTTAGGAGGTCATCTACTTCAACTTACCTGTGGTCCAACTTACAGTTCTAAAGTTAGATTAGTAAAGTCCGCGGCGCAAAGCGCTGCACACACCTTCAATTTACACGCGGAACAACCTGCTCCCAGCGGCCACGGGAAGCGCCTTGACTAATTTTTTCCCTTTACACTTGATTCTAAAAATTTTTTTCTCTGCCTATCCTTCCTCCGCACCTCCGAAAACTCTGTTACCACTGTTTTTGCAGGACGAAATGCTGGAACTAGAGGTATATGAGTGGGGCTACAGAAGCTTCGTTTGTCTGGCAGTCTTATCGCAGGGGGTTAAGTGAGTTAAACCGTGCAACTGCGATCTTCAGACCATGGTTAATTAGTGCTGAGGAGAGAAGTCTTTAAAGGCCAGAGTAGATGGAAGAGTTTATTGTGTACACAACGGAAGAGGAGAATAGATTGACTTGGGAGAGATACGTCCGATGAGTAGGTTGACCGGGCCCAAGTCAGGTCTTAGAGTAGTCGGGCCAGAGGACAGATAGAGGGAGATCTTTCATAGGGTAGGTTGGCCTGGAGATTTTGGGCAGAGAAGCAACTTGCGTCGGGCACGCGTGCAAGCTCCTCATTCGTCGCCTCACAGATGCGAGAACTATGATTGGCTGATCAAGACGTCGAGAAATCACATCGGTGAGCGTTTGGGAAAGTGCACTTCGACGCGAGCTAGTCAGGCAGGCACGACCCGCTACAGTACTCCCCCCGGAGACCGTAACGAGTAAACTGAAAGAATCCGAGGAGAGGAAGAATATTTAATTTAGGTGTGAGAGATACGTACCAAGATGAGGTTGCGAGAGGCGGGTTAGTGCCGCCAGTGCCGCTTGGGAGGCGGAAATGTCATCTCGCGTCGGTGTGGGCAACTGGGTCTGCGTTAGGACATTAGTTCCATACGGAGAGGTTTGGCACATAAACACAGTGTTCTCAGTCTTCCTTCCATGGTTGTCGGCAAAAGTTGCGTGCTATCGGCTGAAGGTTTAGCAGACTGCGGGCTGCTGCTTCAGCAGCATTATCTTCAGCAGTGAAGCCTGGCGGGGTTCAAAGTCCACGAACGCCATCAGAGTGAAAGAGAGATTCCACCGAGTCAGCGCCCAAAATTCGTGAAAGTTGTCCTGAATTAAGAAAACTAGTTATAGCTCACTTAAACATAGGGAACTTTTGCTGGGTTTTAATACTTTTGGGCAGCTTATTCCAGATTGATATGTCATTTACTGAAAAGAATTGCCAGTACTTAACTGTACGTGCCGTAGGAAGAAAAAAAATACGTCTCGATGACTGGCACGTCGAGAGTGCTCAAGCTGCCTTATTGTACTAAGAGGATTAAAGGTTTGACCATTCAACAGTTAAAACAGTAAAAATAGACCCTTCTGCAATCGACGAAGCCATAGGGGATCCAGCTTTATAAGTTCGCACCTTTGTTGGTAGGTTAAGTTACGGTGTTCTGTAGTGAAAACTCTTCTAGTGAAGAAGTGCTGCACTGATTCTATTTTCTTCCGTTCACTAGTGTGCAGAAGACTGAATAGGGGCGAGCAGTATTCAAGACTAGGTCTCACGTACATATTATAAAGGCTAGTTCTAACCTTGATAGTCTTAAAATTTCTACGGATAAATCCGGTGGTTTGGCGTGCTTTCGAGACTATCAGGGCACAGGGCTCTGACAAATTGAGACTATTAGATTAGGATATGCCCAAATCCTTGATAACTCCTGGGACATTTAGTTCGTGGCCGTCAATGCTTAATTCCGGTTGATGATCGTCGCCAACAACCATAACGGAACATTTGTGCCATGAAAGGGTGAGGCGCCATGTGCAACACCACTGGGCGAAGGCCTGAAGATCCTTTTTGATCAGCTCGAGCACGATGTTGAGATCTGCCGGTTTATATCGATTAGCGACTTTTAAATCATCAGCGTGCATGAAGGGTCTGCCATACTGAAAACAATCTGAAACGTCATTGACAAACAGGCAAAATAGGAGCGGACCCAGTATACTACCCTGTATAACTCCACTACCCACATGCGTGGGGTTGGAGATATTATTGGAAATGTTTACTCGTTGTGTGCGAGCATCCAAATAGGAAGATATGAAGTTCAGAGGCTTGCTACCTATGCCGAAGGAGGCTAGTTTCAGAAGGAGGAAGTTATGATCAACCCGATCAAAGGCCTTAGTAAAATCAAAATAGACGCTATAAGTGGCGAAACCGCTGTCTCTAGATTGCAGCACATAATCAAAGAAATAGAGCCGACAGGTGTCACAAGATCGTTTTTCAAGAAAGCCATGTTGAGCTGTATTGAGCAGGTTTTTCTCTGTCAAGTGATGCATCATCTTTCCTTTGATTAAGGTCTCCAAGATCTTTGAGGCTGCGGGAAATATATTTATTGGCCTAAAGTTGTCGAATGACGTCGATCGGCCATGCTTGCGAATAGGCATTATGTGCGATTCCTTCCACAACGAAGGAAAGGTTTCGCTCTCAAGAGCAAGATTAAATACCTAACAAAGAATAGACGGAAACATATCATTCGCTTCAGCTTTTAGAAGGCTAACTGGAACGCCATCTGGTCCTGGACTATAGGATTGACGATAACGACGAATGGCTACAGTCACATCCCAAACGGTAAAACTTATGGTTTCGAGTATGGCACCCGTCCAAGCCCGGATAGCCGGAGGTGCAGCGAACGAGCTTTTACTAAGCGTTTTGGATAGGAACGCATTGAAGCTATCGGCGGTCAACTTAGCGTCAGCTATGGGATTTCCTAAAGCATCTTGAAGTATGGGGTGTTGTGGTTTCCTCTGCGCTTTTACTGTACGCGAAAAGAGTTTCGCAACATTAAGGGAAGGATTTTCAGCGAAGTGAGCCTCATCGGCTATCTGCTTTTCTTCGGAGAGCTTCTTAGCCTGCTCAAAGATCAGTGTGATCAAGGGCAGAACGGAAGTTTCGTTCTGCCGATGCAAATGACGAGAGAGTTTACGCAACCTACGACGGAACGACAGAGGAAGGTACACTTCATCCTTGAAATGTATTACTTTCTTACGGGGGACAAAGTGGACGATGAGTGGATCCAGCACTTTGTACAGTGCATCGGTACAAACATTTACATTCAAACATTGGAAAAATTCAGGCCAGTCGAGAGCGTTTAGATGTGCCAGTAGGTCAGCCGTGTTTGCTAATTGGAAGTCAAGATAAAGACTATACTTTTTGGAAAATGTTTTATCCGCCTCCAGTTCTAGTTCACTAAAAACTGTAAGATGGTCTGAACTCCCAAGTGCGTCTAAGGATGAGACTAAAAGTGGTTCGCATCCCCTACAAAAAATTAGGTCGAGTTTGTTTGCTCCTCGAGTGGGAAAATTGACTACCTGATCCCACATACCGATATCTATTGCCTCAAGTAAGTTCTCGAACGTTGAAGGACCGGATGGTGAAAACCATTGCACGTCAGGAAGGTTAAAATCGCCTGCAATCAAGCAATGCTTAAGATTCAAGTCAGCTGCGGCATGAAATGCCTGCGAGAGACAAACATTGTAGTCTGCATTGGCATTAGGTGGGCGATAAACACAGCCAACAAGTAAGGAGTATTTGTTTTTTAGAACAACTCGTAGCCAGCAGCTCTCCTCTACCGCTGTGAATTTTGGATAGTCCTACGGGAGAAATGCAAGTGGCTGCTTTATAAAGATGCAACTTCCTCCGCCACGGCCATTGTTTCGATGGTTCCGAACGCATGAATAGCCTAGAACAGAGAGTTCTGAGTCAGCTACACAGGCCGATGCCCATTTCTCAGTTACCATAAGAATGTCTGGGCGGTTGACGCAAACCATAGTCTGGAGCAGAGGCATTTTATTAATCAGTGATCTGGCATTTAAAATGACCAATTTAAGAGGGCATGTCTGAGGTTTCGGCTGCGGGACAGCTAGGCCAGCACTGTTACCGGCTTCGACCAGAGCGATGTCCTTTTGACCTGAACTATTTGTCCCCCTCTTATTTTGAGATTTGGCTCACCATTGGTTCTCCGTTTCTCCAGCTCTATTATTAGCTGTCTCATCTTTCTCCGCTCTTTCAACTCGTTATCCGGCTGAAAAAAAACTTGCGAATGCAGACTCCGTAAGTTTGGTTTGCATTCTAGCAAGAGTTTCGCCTGTGCTTCAGTTTCTTAAATAACTTTTAGAGGTCGTGGCCGAGAAATTGATTCTGGAGCTGTTGGAACCTTCCTATTCGAAATGCCTGAAGAATGCGGAAAGACTCGCCTGGTTTTAGCAACGGTTTGGCGTAGACTCGCATAAGACCCACGTCATGGTCAATTCGTTCTTGTGGAATTGACGACTCTGACTCTGGGGCCCCCTTTACAACTATTTTCTGCTTGCGACTCAATTGGGCATGTGTTGCAAGCTCACGTGTTTCGGCCGAGGGAGCAATTGTATCCTGTACAGGCAGTTCTGATGCACTGGCTATTGGGTAAGCTGATAGCAAGCCCATGAACCGTTTGGCTTTCTTAGGCTTGTGCCTCTTTTGAGTTTTGATCTTGTCAAACTCTTGGTCATCGCTTTCTTGTGCAGAGTCGATCAACGATGTGGTGCTGGGATGCAAATCCCGATAATTGCTAGTGTTGCTTAAGCCGAGTGACGATGGTATAGACCGTGGGCTTGACACATGATCCGATATGCAGGTTTCAGGTGTGTCGACAGACATGTCCAAATCTAAGTCAATATCAGCGTCAACTCGTTCTTGTGCAATTGTTGACGCTATCTCTGGAACCCCTTTTACAACTATATTCTGCTTGTGACTCACTGGTGCATCTGTTGCGAGCTCACGAGTTCTGACCAAGCGGGCATCTGTATCCGGTACTAAGGGCTTGATGGGTCCTGGTGTGCCGGTTTTGGGTTAGCTGACTGCGCATTCCTGGCCTATTTAGACTTTCGAGCCTTTCTAGCCCTATGCTTTTTTGGCTTCATGATCTTATCGACCTCTGTATCATCGCTTTCTAGTGCAGCATCAAGCAACGATGTGACGCTAGGATGCAAATGCAGATCATTGTTAGTGCTGCCTGAGCCGAGTAACGATGGCGTAGACTGCAGATTTATTTTAGTTTCTTTTGCGATCAAGTGAGACGCCCGCTGGTTTACTTTGTTCGGCAGATGATATGAGAGTTTCAGGTTTACCGGTCGAGGCTATCTGAGCATATGTGCTTTTATTTACCCCCGGTTTTTGGCCGACAAGGGCTGTTTTAACCGCTGTATAAGAAATATGCGTTTTTAGATAGGCTATCTCTTGTTTCAGTTTATTTACCTCGTGGTAAAGTTCCTGCTTCATCTCCGAAAACTCCTGGCGGAGGACGAAGTCCTCACAGTCTAACTTCGGTAAACGTAGTATACATATTGGCCGTTTGGTGGGAGGTGGAGAATTTATAAAATTATCTAAGTGGCCATATCGGCAGTTACTTTCTGGTCGTATCTTAACATGGTTTTCAAGGGCCCGTGTCGAAGTGGCCGGGCTGCCTGAGGTGCTAACACCGCTAATAACCAGATTTGGCGACCCGGGTTCGAGATCCGGCGGAGGCGAAAGGTTTCGTGCTAACGGACTTGTAGCATCTAAACTCTCCATGTTATGTAGGAATTTTTTGTGTTGCGACCTGCGTATTGAACCATCATCTTGTCTGTGTAAGAAGACGTCTAGGAAAGCGAGTTCCTCGTTCGCCTCCGTTTCCCCTGTAAATTTTAGCACTTTGTGGGCCGCTTTCTCTATTTTTCTTACAGAAGTCCATCTTCAGAGATGAGCAGCAGCAACCAAAAGAGGGCAATTATAGTGGCCATAGGCCAATTAACTGTCAGAAGTTATCAAGTTGTCAATAGGGTTAGAAACAGCAAACAAGAAGGATGCGGGTGGAGGGGGGAAAGGTGAAATTATAATGATGTTAGTGGATTCTGAGGGGGGGGGGGGCAATTTTTGTGGCGCACGCTAATTAACTGTCAGTGGAATCGGGGGTCATTAGCAGCAATGAGAGTGGCGCCTTGAGGCTCCTGGTAACCCTGCCTCCTCTTCCATCCAGTTTGTTGTGGGATCCTCTTCGCTTGTCATTCTGACTTTGGCTTCGGCTCTTTTTTGCCCTCATCTGGCCCCTCTCTGTCTCGGGTCTTAACAGAGGCCCTGTCAGCCGTAACAGCTGGAGGCTGGTCACTAGTAGTAAGACTAAGAAACAGAGGCAACTACATTTCAAGTCATAGTGCAGAACTAGTCACACAGTTTAAGTTGCTACTTGATGGAAAAAAGACAACTGCACAGTTCTTGTAATGTAGGAGTTCCGTGATAAACTTTTACGCCAAAAACGGCTACCACTGAGTGTTATGCTTATTAAAAATCTACAAAGTGGAAGGTCTGGGTACTTTTCTTCACATTTGGCTTGTGCGCATGGATAAAACAGCAGGTGTGGCTTTCTGTGTTGGCTTCGCAGTCAGCGTGCACACAGCTTCTGTTTTCGTGACTTCGCATTGAGTATCGGAAGATGAGGAAACGGAGAGAAGCTATGTCGATGGGCATCGGATGAAGCTCCCTGGCACGCAAGTCGTCCCTAAGTCCTCAGGAGACTAGAGGCTTGCGCAACTATCCCCTTGACGTTACAAACGCAAATCCGAGTCCTACAAATTATTTTAAATGGAGAAAATGCGGTCTCGGTAAATGGTAAGTTTAGCCATCTGAACTTTTCATCCCCTTTCAAAACCCTCCCTAAAGACAGTTGCAAAAACGCATAGCTCATACACAGACCGTTGCATGTAGGGTGACGAGTCTTCACTACAGATTCAAATTCGATGAGGCTGGCATTCTCAGAAGAGGCGACAATCGCGTGAGCATCGGGTTTCTTGACTCATGGTTTACAAACCCGCAGTCACTAAACAAGTACAATGACCTGCCCAACCCATATTCGCTGCTAGGGCTCACTTTTTCCAGCGCAATTCGCCTCGCGAGATCTAAGCCGAATGTAATCCCGCGGAATCCCGCGAGTTTTTTTAACAATTAAGTCAACTTAATTAAACAAATCTGCCAAACTTCCAATATAATTAAGTCTTTTAGTCGCTTCGGTGGATTCCAGATGATTCCTTTATAAATCCTGTTTGTGCAGTCAGCTGACTGTTCCGTATTGATGGATTTCATACGAGCGGTAAAGTTGGGCGGGTAAAATCGATCCAAGTCTAATTGAATTCAGGGTGATAGGAATGGCATTTGTAGCCCACCTGTGAACGCATTGGCTTCGAATAAATGCCTTCCCCACTATGCGGGTTCAAATCCCGCCGAAGGCCGCGGGTTTTTTCCCAAATTTATCAAATATATTGAGCAAATCTGCCAAAACCCCTAGGTAATCCGAACGTCAAGATGACCCAGTTTTTGCCCCACCGATTGCGTCTTCTTTTATTCAAATCTTTGGCGTACTCATGAGTGGTAAAATAACGGCCCGTTTAAATGCAATTGGAGCTTTCTTAGAAGCAGTATAATACCTCACTTTAAAGAACCATACTGATCAATATTGGGTTCTTGAAAAATAGCAAAAAAATTGCTACATTCCACAGGCCGTACTGAGACCAGCAACTCCACTTGCCACAAGTCCTCCAATGTTTAGCGAAAACGTTTCGGGAACGATTCAATGAAAATTGCCAGCTTCAGGCAAACATACTACTTTATCATATCAACTTAGTCACTATGTGACGGTCTTGAGGGTTTGCTATGCGAGCTCCTTGGCAAAGCGGAACTTAATTGTTCCTTGACTAGATCGGCGAAACACATATATTCATTCATCATATTCCCGATCACAACCGACAAAGCAGGGAACCAGTGGACTAGAGGCAGTATCTTGAACACAATGACCGAAGGTCCCGGGTTCAAATCTCGGGGGTGCAACCCTCGAGATTGGGAATGACTGGCTGATGATGGCTAATAAGCCAGAAATGGCCATTCCGGTCTCCCTTTGCTTTGTCGGATCCACTTCCTACTAAACCTTTTTCTTGTATTCTGCATTGCATTGCGCGTAATTTTAGCTTGGAATGTCAATGAGCGCAAGGTCACCTGTCCACACTGCCCTGCGAATGCAACGATCGTTGTTATAAGGAAGGAGGCACCGGTAGTGTCGGGATGACCAGGGCCATCAATCGCGTTCGCGTTTTCTTTTGTTGATGTTTACCCAGTGCGTATACGGGCGTCCTGTCGCGTTCGCACCTTCCCGCAAACATGTGAGGGGTGGTTGACACGTTCGTGTTTACGTCTCGGTTGCTGCCGCGATGGCGATTCCCCCCAGCAGTGCTAATCATTTGCAGCGTGTGCTCGCGTCCGCCTGTGTTCACGTACAGTTGGTGGTCCCGTAGGCTTGTGGTCGCCATTGTCTGCCCCCCCCCCTCCTCCCCGTTGGATTTGCGTCTGGTGGCCGTCCACATTCATTTGTTGGTGGGTTAGTAGCCCTCGTTGGATCAGAGGTCCCCGCCGGAGTCCAAACTGGGTGCAGTTGGAAGACGGAGAAAAGCCGTGACCTCAGCCAGGTTGAGCCAAAGGTCCTCGGGGGTAAGTTGGGTTCCTGGCCGGGAACTGCAGCCGAAGAGATGACGGCATTCATGCGGCGAGACGCCGCAGTCGGGACAGCTGTCGGGTACTGACGGGTCAAGCCGGTGTTGGTACTGGCGAAGGAGCATGCGGTAGCCACTGCGTAGCTGCGCCAGGATGCAGCAACTCACCCTTGGGAAATGTCGTTCCGAGGCCGCACTTGTAGGTGGATAGCCGCCCAGAAGGACCGGGGGTGGTAGCTTGATTTAGCGTCCACAACGGCTCGCTGGTGAAGGCGCTGGGAGCCTGTCCTGATGGCGGAGCTATCAGTGGGTAGATCCGAGATAGACGAGGCGACAGCTACTGTGTGGAGAGATCAGATAGACGACCAAACCGCCGAAACGTCAGGCAAATAAAACTCTTGTTCCAGTGATCGCATCTTCGTCTTCTGAGACGACCAAACGTTACGGCTAGGCTCATAAGCGTTGTAGCGATGGTGCTTCGGATGGTTGGCGTAGGTTGGGTTATCATGCTGTCTGGTCGAAGTTGCAACCCGTGGGCCTGCTTTTTTGTGTCTTACACATAAAGCCTTAGTAAGCTGCAGTAAGAGTCATACAGATTCTGGAAGAAGCATTTCGAGATGAAAGATTCTTGCTTTGTTATGAAAGTAAGTATGAGACTGCATTTCAGCTCCGCGACCCTACGTGAATGACTACTACTTCGTTGTTGCGAATTGAACTGATACTATTCCCTGACAAAACTACAAGCAATACATAATATTAAAAAAACATTAGCAAAAGTAGCTTATGTAGCCCCACTCATATACCCCTATTCCCAGAATTTTTTCCTGTAAAAACGGTGGTTATACAGTTTTGTGGGGTAGAGAAATAGGATAGGTAGAGAAGGAAATTTTTCGAAGTAACTGTAAAGGGAAAAATGTAGCCGAAGTTGCTTCCCGCAGCCGCTGGGAGCAGATTGTTCCGCATGTAAATTGGAGGTGTGCGCGGCGCATCTCGCCGCGGACTATGCTTATCTAACTCCAAAATGGTAAGTTGCAGTAGATGACCTCCTAACCACCATTTCAATTTTTTGGGAAATTCAAAAAACCTGCAGTTTGACAGTAGGGTGTTGCCGCAGTAAGTTAAATGATAATACAGATTAGGAAAATCTACAGAAGTAAATCAAAAACACTTCTAAATAATGTAAAATAAAAATGCATTTAGCATTTATTAAAGTATATTTGAATGAGTTTCCTAATTCCCCACCCATAAAACCCGATAACTATCGTTTTCGTTGGAAAATGTGCAGGTTGAGTGGGGCTGCATAAGCTACTTTTGCCAAAACATTATTTTATCAGACATACAGCTCTCGGACCAAACACATTGAATTGCGTCAAGCTGCGCAGATTATTCAAGCAATTAACTGCAGGAGTTTTGTTATCATTTTATAATTTTTCCTTTTACTTTGATTTTAAACAGAGTGAATTTCCGAGGAGCTGGAGTAGATCACCAGGAACGGCAACGGTCACCAAAAATCTCTAAATTATCTGCAAAAACTAACTAACTACCGAATCGTCGAACAAAATATGAATCTCGTGGGTTCTACAATTGAAAAATTTGCCAAATTATCTTTATCAGTAGAAATATTCAGCCTTAGCACGGTGCCAAAGCAGATGACGCACGCGAAGACATGACGGTTCACACTGTATGACCCAGGAGTGGAAGCCGTCTCCCATTGTCATGACCGGGCCTCGAATATCGGAAGATAGCGGAACTAGTAGGAGTAAATTTAGTAGGCATCGGATCACGCTGGTCGACACGCCAGTAGTTCTCAAGCCTTCAGGAAACTAGAGGCTGGTGCAAATATCCGTTTAGCGTTCCAGGCGAAAATGCCGTTCCTAGGAGGTAATTAAAAAGAAGGTGACGTGATTGCTGAGCAGGGAGGTTTATTCGCCTGATGCTTTCGATTCGGCTGAAAACTAAATCATATAAATCGTCCGACACCTATTAATCGCTTCCTTTACTAGTTTGACCTGACGGAGTTTGACCTGGAAGCCGATATTATTTGTTTTGGGGACGCAGGCAGATGCGTGAGTGCGTATTTTGCCAGAATATTCGCACACACACAAAGCATACCCCAAAACTCTCCATCACTAAAAAGTATCTTTCACAGCTCAGAGGACACTAATCCCATCATCAGCAAAATCATCATCGAAACGTACGCAGTAACTTCTTGCTCTTTATGCCCTCTTTTTTGCCTCAACGTTACTTGGAAAACCTTCATGCAGAGATTGACAAACCAATGCGTAAAGAACCAAAACAACGAGCGCCGCATTAAGCAAGTTACTACTGGGATGGCACCGAGGTGATCGCAATGGCTAATACAGGACAAGCCAAAGAATTCCCCGAAGCTTGGCACTCGAGTCCGGCTAGTATAAACAGACACGTAGAGCTTGATTCTCACTATGCCGGTTTTCGTGCGTAGTCGACTAATCTGGACACAGCCTGAAACAGCATCAGGCTGTCCGTGCTCGGTCAAGTAGAATTTCTCTGACTCCTAACCAGCCCCCCCTCCCCTCACCAACACAACCTATCGCCGCGGGAGTCACGTTACCATAACACTCCAACCCAATCCCTCCACGTTCGTTGTAACCTCTGCCCCCAAAACCTCTAGTGCGACATTCCCAGCCCTCACTTTTTCATTAATTCTGACGACGAACACTTGATACCTGCTTGAAAATTCACGAGTACACTTCAATTTTCCGAAGATCTTTATTTTCATCACATCTTTAACAACTTCTCACCAGCCTCACCACAGCTGAAAGCATCCCTCGTTAACCATCACAAGCGGAGAATCGTGCTATTTCGTTCCCTGTTCGTGCACTCATGTGAGATTAAAGCAGACAAGCTACTTTGTGTGAACTACACGTGCGCTGTGTCAAGGGTCAGAGGCCGCATGTGTTGCGCGCGCATACGGGTTGTTTAGCCCGCTCCCCCTCTCTCTCTCTCTCTCAACATCAGCCGGTAGACTGGTTCGGAAGTTCGACTTGCACAGAGGGCACAGTGGCTTCGATAGCATTCAGCACATATTGATAACTGCGACCAATTTCATGCGCTTGAACCCATTAAATCTGTGACTCACGAGGCCTCCAGCTGGCAGAATAGCTCGGCTCCGTATAGGAACTGAGTGTATGACTACGCTGCCACCCTTCTTACTGTTACCTGGGTAGAACTGCCACTCATTGCGATCCCTTTTTTCGTTCTGTCAAATTTTGGTCAGTTTTGCGCGGACCTGGAGAACTGGACTCAAGCCTGGCCACGATTTTATTCCTCGCCAGCCGCTTGCACCTGACCTTGACTCCAGATTTCTTGAATCTGTCATGGCGCCAGACCTACGAGAAGATAGTGCACGAGTAAGAAGGGAACGTTCACGTTTGTTCATAGGCTATAACCAGCCTATCTTTTCTTGCTGCTTCCCATCCCTGACGATGGACTGCGGTAGGAGTCCGAAAGCTCAGAATAAAATACAAATCATTCTTGTGTTCAATCATACGTCTTCTTTACCGAGGAGAGAGTGTGGCAGCTGAGTTTATGCACTGCTTTCAGTTATTATAGTGGCAGCACCTGGACTACCTAAAAGCCCAGCCACGTGTTTTGCTGATATGTTGCCGTTGGATTGCACGACTGTAAGAGATTCGGTTCGTCAGTGGGGCCACCAGCTTTCAATTTGTGTTTTCTGATAGACAGTTCAGATCAAAACGGTGAGGTTTTTTTACTTTCCTTAGAAACTAAGGTCCACACCCACAGATGTAGGGAAATTCGGCCATCACTGTCACCTAATTCATGCACAATTTGTTATCCCCCTGCCCCTCACCTCCCTCCCGTTTCGAATCACACGATGATGGCTGTTAGTGAGGCCAGTTGTGTTTTCATACGGTCACATCCTATTTTCCGCATTTGCAGTGATCAGTCAAAACAAGGCCTTAGTTGCCAGCAAATATAGCCAAAAGAGGCCAAATATCGCCTTCCGAATATATGAGGGGAAATTAGGGTTTTTTGGAGAAATGCTTCTGCAAAACATGGGCTTCTTAAGTCTTTAACTGACATTCGGTAAAATAAGTTCTTTGGGAAAGAGTACTTTAATGTGTGAATTTTCGACTCTGGTTCCCCAGTTCGTCTTCAGACAGCATGAGAGTTATGCAAAAAACAGCTAACTCAACACAATGACTAACAGAAGATTCTACAGCGATTAAATATGTCAGCAAATAGTCGTTGGTTGCATTTAAGTACGTGGCCGAGGGGGAGGAATAGTTGTCAACCGAATGCAATTATGTGGTCAGCGGGAGAGGGGGGGAGCGAGGGGGAGCGAGGGGGAGGGGGGAGCGAGGGGGAGGGGGGAGGTAAGGCGAATAATTATCACCCCCATTGACTCCTGTCGTCCGTGGTGGTTGTTTTTGTCTCCATCTGGTTTTGAGGGATTTGTAATTAACATCCAAATTGATATGCCGGTTTATGCATGCCTCGTCTGACTGCATTGCCTCCAGGAATTCGCGGCCTTGTCTAGTTGGGCAGGTGCCAACTATTTGGGTTTCCTCCCATGCAAAGTCGTGTCCTGTTTCCAATGTGTGCATGAAAACTTCTGATTTGTGGTATTTGTTCCTCACGTTTGACTGGTGCTGTCGGACGCGTGTAGCTAAGGTTTTCCCAGTTTGACCACAATAGACTGCATCACAATTGGAACACGGTATTTTGTAGATTACTTGCTTTCTGTCGAAATCGCCGACCATGTCCTTAGGGTGTACAAGTTGAGTGCGCAGGGTAGTTGCCGGTTTGTGCGCAATCTGAATTTGGTGTTTTCATAGTTGTCTTTTGACGAGCTCAGATGCATTCTTAACATTTGGGAGTGTTCGCCAGTTCATTGGTTTTAGCGCTTCGGTGGTCGCAGTTCTGGCACTTTCTTTGGACTGTTGTTGTCGTATGCATCGACGGACGAAGTCTCTGGGGTACCCATTTCGGGAGAATAGTTTCTAAAGGTACTTCAATTCTGCTTGGAATGAAGTTAGATGGCTGTTTAAAGCTTTCGTTGAAAAAGGTGAGCATTTCAGACAAAGATAAAGGCTTTGCTTACCAAGCGCACAGCTATCGCGCCTTCCTTCGTCTTCAAAATAGAGGATGCTTCTAAATTGTCCTTGTCTTAACGTTATGCTGACAGTGAAGCTTTCTAGGATGGAGTAGGGAGAGTAATCGCGTGGATAAGGTCTTTTGAGAGTCAGAAGCAAATATAGCCGGAGAGGCTTTGTCCACAACTGAATCGCAAAAGGATGGTTACTTTTAAGATTAAAAGGTTGTTGTCGTTTCGTGCACGAAGCTGACACCAGCACTTTTTGATGGTTTTTATGGCCTCACATTTGAGGCAGTGCCTTTTATTCTACAGACGAATAAGTTCAGACATTTCTTCCCCCGTTATTTATTGCATATTTTTCCAGCTCAGTTTATACAGTACATGGCAGATGTCGTGAAACCTGCCGAAAGATGCGAAGGATTGATACTCTTTCGCTAATCAACATCCACTCAGCTTGTGATAAGGATTATCATGAAGTCTATTCTGAAGTCAATTTAGTCATGATAGGATGTCAGCTTTTTAAAGAACTGATTTCTGACCGCTAAAACCCTTATGCTGTCAAAATTAACTACTTGAAAAGCATGCGAATTTATCATTGATTTTGACTGCCTTTATTAATTCCAATATATTTTTTGTGGAAAACCCACACCAAAAATTATTTCTTGTACACCTATGGTAGAAAATTACACCCTCTTTTAATTTTTTTTAAAGAAAGGGTATTATTTGGTGTTGGAAAAATTTCCAATTATGAGCTTTTTTACGATAGAGAATTTTTCATTCATAATACATCGTATCCATCCACTTATTAATGCTGTCTGTACTGTATGAAGCATGTTACCCATCTTTTGCGATATTTTATGAGAACAATGTGACTTCTTCCTCAAACTGTAGGCAAAAACAAACCTTTCCCTAAACAGGATGTACAAAGGGAACAGTCTGTTAACCTTGAATTCTAGTGTTGAAGTCAGTAGGTTTCAAAATTATTCGGCAATTGAGAAACGTTTTTTTAAAATCCAAAGATACCTTTTCTCTAACTATAAAATAACAAAAAGGCGTAAATTGCTACCAAACGAATGCAATAAATATTTTTTCGTGCATGCTTTCCATAAAACATAGTTTTATTTATAAAGGCAGTCAAAATCAATGATATATTCGTATGTTAGTACATAGCTGTACTCCGATCTGGTTGAGAAATGACTAACCCTGGCTGCTCGAGTGTGGCAGCATTTTCTGTGGCTAAACTGGAGTCAGGTGTCCGCGACTGACGAAGGAAAATTACCAAAAATACGCGTATCTCGCGGTCCTAACTTTTGCAAGTAATAATCAATTCGCATGTTATTGAAGTAGTTACATTTTACAGCATAAGGGTTTTTAGCAATCAGAAATAAGTTCTTGAAAAAGCCGACATCCTATCATATCTAAATTGATTTCAGAATAAATTACACAACCTGATTCAATGCTGATTAGCAAAAGTGTATCAATATCTCGCATATGTTGGAATCTTGCACGAATTCTGGGAGGTACTGTAAGTTCACTGCCAGACCAGTTAACATGGCGTTCAAACGAAACGCAATGCTCATCGGGGATTCTAATAACAATGTGAGACCATGGAAATCATTATTGTCCTATCTTTACGACAATAACTCATCCTTTAAATGCAAACTGAAAAGAACTACGAGTCAAACACTTTTGAATTCACAATATGTCTGAGCGATTCAAATACCTCACATCACATTCCAGAGGAGCGTGATCAGTGACTCTGCGAATGTCATGCTTGACTTGATAAACCGAGAAGTTATCGTTCCTAAATACTTTCCCATGCAGTGGTTTTTTGGCAGAATTTCGCTTCTGGCTTAGCAGGTTCAGCAATGTCCTTCTGAATAATTTGTATCACTGCCAACGATAGAGGATCCTGGGAAAGACCCTCCTGCAAAAAGTGACTGAAAAACTGTCAGAGGATTTCAGGGAATCTGACAAATAAACTGCCATTGTCGGGCCGTATGTTTACCTTCTTCCTAAAATCGACTGCATTGGAATGGTACTGAAAATGCAATGCCCATTTGGAGGACGAAGGTTCACTGGGATAGGTTTATCAGAGATTTGACGTTTCGACTGGTCCACCCATCTAAAGGAACGTGGATGTCAACTGACTGTCTAATAAGCTGCCACAGCAATCTGCCTACCCCCAGTGTGTTTTCGCGAACCTTCTTACCAGAAGACACTCACGGCGTGAGACAATCGGAGCCACCAATTAGCTCTGCGGCCAGACGGGACAGACGCAGCATCATGAACGGTCGACGGACGGGGGCACGACTGTGGTGACACGGGCGACAATGAGTTGCGAGCTATACGCAGCAAGTCAGCTGGCAGCCAGAATGTTTAGTCCTTGAAGGTGTGTGGATGACGTGACAACCCAAAACGTCAGACGTCTTAAACGCCTCTATCTTCCTTCTTCTGACTTACCACCTTGGAAAAACTGCAGTGGATCATACAGTCATCGGGACCCACGGCAAGTGCCTTTGCTGTTGAACTCGAGGGAGATTATTAAGCGTCATTCCAATAGAGGTCCTTTTTCCAGCGTTCGCAGCTTGTTATTGTGAACGACTTAGTGGAAATCGTCTTCCCGCTTCTATCATCCTCAGATAAATAATTGCGCTTCTTCGTAAATCTCAGCCTGCTTGAATTCATCTAACAATGACTTCAAATGACCCGCACAGATTTCAATATGTAACTTGACACGTCCAGTCAACAAACATACGTTTTCGGCAATTTATCATCGGGCCTGTACATTTGCATCGTGAACAAGCATAGCAGAGTGTGGCAGGGTCAATAAATATCTTATATTTTTGTTGACCCAATTGTGAAAAAAGCTCATTGCATTAGGCGGGATTCGAACCCGCATGGGAGGGAGGCCTTTTACGCAAGCCAACGCTCTACCTTCTTGAGCTACGAATGTCGCGCTTCACACCGTGAGTTTAATCACACTCGAATCGATATTAGCAATCTTACCAGTCTTATAATCAAAACTGCCCGTATGGTGAGGTCACGGGTCGAGCACGCGAATTGTGCAGCATGGTCGCATGCGTCGTGTAAAAAATATCATCGGGGGGTGTGATTACATGTGACTGACACCAAGTGACGGCATCGGCCAAGGAAGATAAAGTGCTTGTATTTTCGCCTTCTGCCAGTTCAGCATTTAATTCGCTAATTCGGCTCTTTCTAGCACTCGTGGCATAGGCCCATCAATAAGTTGGCCGAACGCCTCGAGTTTTTTTCACAATTGGGCCAACTAAAATTTATCAAATCTGCCAAACTCCCCAATAAGTTGGTTGGTGTCTACCAGTGCCTAGTTTTCTGGGGCTGACGCCGACATCTGGGGGTCATTGCTTGTCGCCCCTACGCCCTTGTTACACTAGTTCGCTCTGCGTACATGAAAATGAGTTTCATTCCGCGTACTCTGCCTATCCTTATCCTTTACTCTCCTATTTCAGTGACCTCTACATATCAACCTTACCATGTTGGCGGTGTCAGAAAGGTGAATCCAGTTCAGTATCATTGAAGTTCAGTTATACTAATGAAGAGATAGAGAAACGACTTTGAGCTCCATATTTGTTACACATTGCCTAAGAAATACATATCCACCGCAGGAAAATTCAAACTGTAGGTCGCTTTCATGATTGCAGGTGAAATGTGCCCAGGTCATTACGAGTAATATGATTACATGTGTAATTATTTCCTGGGGAAAAGTGCTTTTGCGCATTTGCGAGGCCAAATTACACGAGCCAGTAGAGGCAACGAAAGCAAAAAGGGCAGACGATGAAAAAAATCTAAGATATTTTTTCGTATGCGATTTGAGGGGTTCTTAAGGGAGAAGAATTGACGCTCATGTGGGATAGGACTATCCCACTCATGATAATTTGTTAGGCAAGACAGGAAAGCCCATCCCAGGCTTCGTCAGCATAGGATAATGAGGTCCGCAGAGGTCACAGGATCATCACCAAACTGCCGGAGATGTGACCGTTGCCGAGTCTGCCGGCAGGGTGACGAAATCAGGAGAGCCAGCTACGATCGACAAAAATCCGTTGCTTGTCAACATAGGGGAAATAGATACACAGTTGATGAACTTGCCTCTCAGAGAATTTTATAAATAAATGTTTCACAATAAATAAAAAGAAATACTATGAGAGCGCGTTTTTGTTTCATGTGTGGCAAGACTACAGATTTCGGATGATGTTATAGTGGGCATCATATCACCTTTGTCACTTTTTGACGGTCATTGAGGGTTTGCGTTGCGAGCTCCTTGAAAAAGCGGAACTTAATTGTTCCTTGAGTAGATCGGTGAAACACCTGCGTTCATCCATCTTGGGCACTGTTGAACCCACGCGGCTTCCTTTTTACGACCTCAATGAAAGATGGCATACCAAAACCCAGAGGGCGGAGCATTCCATGCTTCGACAACTCTGTCGCAAAAGAAAGCATTTCGTCTGGTTAGCTTGGCTTCAGTCATCTGTAGTTTGAATGTGTGATATCTCAAGTTCGTAGTTGTTGCTAACTCGAAGAATTCACCAGATAGAAGGCAGCAACTCCGAGCGCGCTTAATAAGAAATGGTTGTATCAAGTCATCTCGTAGTTACAAATACTATGCAGACGGGTTTCGTAGGTTAATGGACCCTGTCCGTTCATAAGTTTGGTTTCACAACTGTGACACCTTCTGTGTCAGGACCAAATGAGTCAGCATTTTCATCATAAACTAAATAGTACTTCTCTCTCGGGTTGTTAATAAAATCAAAGTATTCTCTGGCTTCTGTCACTGTAACAGAGAGCAACGAGCTTTTGGCTTAGCTAGACGTACCCAAAGAATGAAATCGCGGCTTTTTATTCTAGTTTTCTTGTTGTTATGTTCAGAGTCGGGTACCATAATCGTGAGCCTTTCTTGTCATTCTTCCACTAGGTCGTTCTCCTATGAAACGCCAATTGCCAACCATCACGGTCGACAGTCCGAAAGCCTGGCCTGATGGGAATTTCTCCTACGGTAATCTGAACCCCACCCCAAGGGCCGTGGCAGCCAGCTCCCAGCAACCGCAACAGACCTCGGCCGCCTTCGAATCCCACGCCATTGCCGAAGACGGCGTCTGTAGTGACAGTGAGTGCGTCGATCAACCGGACACCGAAGGCGTCAAGTCTCTCTTCCTCAATCGGCTCCAAACCTCCATGGATCCTGTTCAGCCTATGTCTACTGCTTATGGCCAAAAACTGTACGACGCCTTCCAAGACTATGATCAGGGCTTGGTTGCCCACGGAGTGTACTATGATGACCCCTATGCAGACCCCTGGGGCCCCATGCAACAGCAGCTCCCCTATCTGCCGGATGAGGATATGATGGGGGAGGAGGGCGGAGAATATGGCGCCGACTATCAGACCTTTGCACCAATCAGTGAAGTCGATGAGGAAATAAGGCAAGAATCCAGCAGGTGCTCCAACCTCTCCACCTCCTCCTCCTCCCTCTCTTTTGAGGACACTAGTCCCAGTAGTGACAATACTTTCGACTCCTCAACCAGCCTGGAGTACTTCCAAGATCAGTCCACTCCAGGCTTTGTCCTCAATTCCCGCTGTCGACACCTCTCTTTGGAGGTTGGATCGGCAGGTGCTGCTAACCAATTACACGGACGTACCTCCTCGTACCCACCGCTGTCAAACGTGAAAAAATGTGTTTCAACATGCCAAAAAATACTCCACGCCTCTCTATGCCAGAAGCCAAGTGACTTGCAGATGTATGAGAATATAGTTGAAACCCAGGGTTCGCCGACCAGTCCTTACAGTCTGCGGGCCACATACGCCTACGAGCCCCGCTCGCTGCTCCACGCGGTCACAAGACAGCTGAACACCAACTTCTGGGACGCCAGTAGCATCAAAAGGATTTTGAACCTCCCGTTCAATAGAGCACAGGTCTGTCTTGAGGACCAGCCCCTCTTCCATCTGATCATTCGTCAGACACCCATCGAGTACAGCTATGTTCGCCCAGGAACCCAAGCGGCAACGACTACCCTTCAGTCGGTGACAGTACAGGATAACAGGACCGTATTCGCAAATGAAGAGGACAGTCACCCTACAGAAGTACCAGAAGACACTGCGGGAATGTTCTCGCAAACTTTTGAAAATTCACTTCTTCAACTCTGGGATGGAGCTGAATGCTTGTACGAGGAACGGCGACAGGAAGAGGCAGACATGCCAAACATTATTATTATGCCGGAAAACGCATATACCTCGGAGGATGATGAGGAAGAGGAGGATGATGAGGAAGGAGGGGGCAGTGGATATCAGAAGGATACCTCAAGCCCTATTCCTGAAAAGGGAGACGAACATTTTTTATCAATAAGACGTTGCAGGAACTTTGAAAACATAAGTCAGCTCAGTCTTTCTCCAGTGCCGGAAGAGAATGGAGACGTGTCTTCATGGGATTTTAACAATAAAGCTGGGGTTGATACGGCTAAAACGGAGTATTCTGATCAGGGCATACTCTGGGATACAAATTATTCAGCTTCCTTTGACGGCTTACCAGTTCACCGGTGGGGCAGGTGCTCTGAACAACAATTTTCAGTACGTTAAAACACTCTACTCACGTAATTGTAGTAGACATGTTTTATTTTTTTAATAATTTCCACATCAACTCTGTTTTAGTCCACCTCCGTCGCTCTTGGTGATGCTGTTGCAGAACTCAGCATTTACGCAGAAGACCAGATCCTAGAGAAGCAGGATGACCAGAAATGGGCTAGCCTTCTTCCACCCTCTGAGTGCATATTCCAGTCGGCGAAGGGCTTTTCCACAAAACTGGAAGAAATGGTTCACCTTGATGAAAATGAAGAATTCGATGTAGCGGATCTGGGAACATCGACTGGCCAGGTGTGTACAAAAAAAAAATAATTTAAAACGTGCATAATAATGCAGTCATTTTTGAGTACCAAAGAATCTTCGTATGGCCTCCCTCCAAGTAAATATGCATTAGTTATGACTGTTTGCATGGAAGATTAGAAAGTTGAATTCAGCGTGGAATTTAGCTTGCATAGTCCTACTGAAAACCGAGAAAGTTGATGCAATTACAGCATACTGAATATAAGTTCGTACGCTGTAGAGCATGTAAAAAACCGTGATCTGAACTTGGTTGTCGGAACTAGGGGCGTGTTACGCCAAACTAGACAGGAAAGGATTTTAGTTTAAAAACGGTAGGCCTGACCTTAGAGGTAATGTTGACTTTTGACTTTTAACTATAAACTACTTTCACGTTAATAGTAGCTCGACTTTCCCAATTTTCCTTTAATTGGGCCAATATAAGGCCAAATATCCGTCAGTAGGCATCAGTTGCCTGGAAAATAGGGGTTTATTTTGATGAAAATGATGGTATTTGGCTAATGCAAACAATTATAAGCCGCCAAAACAAGTGAATATGCGAGTCGTAGGAAGCAATTGAGAAGAAAAAGAAGAAGAAGAAGAAGAAGAAGAAGAAGAAGAAAACAAAGACTTGATCGCTGGGAAAATATGTTTATTTGCTTAAGTAGAATAAACGTATTGTGCCAGCGATCGAGTCTTCGTCTTCACAAATATAAGTGGCTACTATTTAATAGTATTTTATCCATTTCGACTCAATTCTGCAAAAAATTCCCATTTTGCGATTGAGAAGTCGTCTTGGTAAACATGTGATTTTAGCAATTCGTTATCAGCCTAATAAAAGTACTGGGGGGTTAAACGGTCAATTATATGTATTGTTTAAATAGTCCTCGGGGTAGGCGGTTGGGGGGCTTATTAGTCATCTCGTTGTTCCCTCGTTTCATGCATGCTGGTGCCAGCGTGCTGCGGACGTTGGGTCCGGCGAGAAGGGAAACGGAGGTAGGGATGTTCTAACTGTCGGCGTGTGTGGTTTTTGATGGCATGGATTCGGGCGGCATTGTATTTGTGTAGTTTGGTCCGGCCTGATGACGAACTACTGAAAACACGTGTTTTCCAAGAGGACTTCTCAATTTTAACACAACTAGGTATTCAGCAACATTCGTTTACGAAGAATTAAATGTTTAATTACCCATTATATAAGACAATTAAGCGGTAGAATAGACACTTAAGGGGCCCTGCAAAACATGTTTGCTTAAAAAAAACAAACAAAAATATCTTAGAAAATAATAAACCTGGTCGAGTATCGGATCAAACTTTTAACTTGTTAATTTCAAAAGGCAGATTCTCCTGAATGAGTATCTACTTTTCTTTTTGCTACAGGTAAGCATGGAAGAAGAAGATAATAAAAACCCATGTAGCGGTAGCCGGCCAATCCTCGAATTGGCAGACAAAGAGGAAACATTGCCGAGCCCAGTAGCAGAATTTGCCTCGAATCCGCCCTATACCACGACTGCGCCAGCTGTAATACCGACTTCCTCTCTGCCCTACACACAAGATGAACCTACAAACCTGCCTCTACTTACTGATTCACGGGGAACGAAATCGCCATGTGGCCAACCAGTCCCCTTGAAAATCCCGAAAGCTCACCGATGTCTACCTACACTACCCAGAACTGCATCGATGCTGTGTCAAAACCAGCCGGCTCCTACTGCAGCAGACAGCCTGAGGCAACAGCTTGGCGTCGGAAAACGACTCACTGCACGTCAGGCAGTTGCTTGCCAAACCACTGCTTGCGAAACTGACACCAACGTAACGTACGTTGCAGACACTGCAGCGATGCATGTCCCGACTCCTGCTTCGTCTTTGCTGCCCTCAGCAGCTCAAAGCAGCAGCAGCAGTACCGCGCTGTTACACAAACGCCAGCAGCCAGCCGGGCGAGACTGGACGAATTTGAGCGGCAGACAGACAGGCGAGCAGCCAAGGCAGGCTGAAGATCGTGAGGCGGACACGTGCAGCAGGGCGCGTGCATCACCTTCAGCGCCGTCGCCGCCGCCTACGCATCGACCAACGTCAACTGAGTTGTACCCACTGCCAGGCCAGCATCGATCGGCAGAGAGCAGAGGCCAACTGGATGCCGGGGTAGAGAAAGCGGCACAAGAGTCGCCCGCAGAGGAGGAGGAGGAGGAGGAGGAGGAGGGGGAGGAGGGGGAGGAGCTGGAGAGAGGGGTGGAAATTAGACGCAGGGGTGGAAGTGAGGCAGCAAACACAGACGCAGCGGATTTCACTACCAGCGTTGCTGCGGCGTTTGCGCCAACTAGCAGTGACAACCAGTGCTACAGCAGCGATGGCGGTAGTGGTGTAATTCATTCCAATCGCAGTAGTAGTAGCAGTAAAGATTTCGGACCAACCGGAGGAACAGGAGTTCAAGCCGTCTGCATTTCACACCTGGGTCAACTGGACTCTGCATCCAGTGCTGGACTTCAGGAACTTGCAGTCTCAGAACCCGAAGATCGCAGC
This sequence comes from Ligula intestinalis, assembly GCA_036362985.1. Taxonomy (NCBI): domain Eukaryota; kingdom Metazoa; phylum Platyhelminthes; class Cestoda; order Diphyllobothriidea; family Diphyllobothriidae; genus Ligula; species Ligula intestinalis. The sequence continues at coordinate 4,877,505 of JAYGXS010000001.1, read as the reverse complement.
GCAGTGTTTGGGGGTTGTCTTTGGACTGCACTCTGTCGTCTGCCACGCCTCAGTCTCTCGCAGTACTTTGTAGGCCAGCCAACCGCCACCGCAAGCAGGCAACCGATTCATTACACCCAGCCTCGGCAGCGGACACGGGCGCTTGAAGCCTTAATTCGCACTTCTGACCAGAAGGCAGAGGAGAAGGACCCCTCGGACGCCGTTCTTTCTCTCCTCCAAGACACTAAACCAGTTCTCCCCAGTGAGTACACCAATCGCGCGGTAACCGGTGGTCGTTGTCTAAAAACTCGCAGGCTAACACTCACTCAAATCTATGATACAACAATCGAGCACGCGGAGGACGCTGAGTGTGCCCTGCTGCGCGGTTTCACGTCTTTTGGGCAGAACTACGTACTGACAGAAGCCACTTCTGCCTTTCATCCCTCGCACCTTGATACCAGCCGCACAGTTGGTTTGCTGACACAACACCTCTGTGCAACCCAACTGACTGCTGTTCCGTTTTTGGACAGTAGCAGCACTCCCTGGACAGCCGGCTCCACCAGCAGCATGAATATGGACAGTATCCGACGTCGCAGGAGCCAGTCCTACGTCTCCTCGGGGGAGACGAGTCATGCCTATCTGCCCCTCCATCGTTCCAGTCCTCGTCTGCCCGACCTGGCCTCAGCCGCTGAGAGTCGGACTCGCAGTTACACCTTCTCCTCAGTGCCCCGAGCGGCCATGGTGGCCAATTCCCCGCGAGTTCGTCAATACTATGAGCAGGGCAACGTTTTCCCCGCCATGTGGAGCCCCCCCATCAACAAGTCCTCTTCAGCCTGCTTCTCCCCCGGACAGTCACACAAGATGTCGCAGGTGAGCAGTCGGATGTCCGCTGGTAGGCTAAAAGAGGCAAGTGGTGTGTCTACAGCAGCACCTTCGAGGCCGATGGGTGCTAGTGGTGGTAATAGTAGTGGTGGCGGCTGTAGTGGAGGAAGCAACAGTCTGCTTCGACCCACACGATACTCACTGGGACCCCTGGACCGGTCGACTTATGACGAATGCACCAGTGGAGATTCTGGGAGCTCCACTGGTAGTCAACGTCTGCCGCGGTTGTCCGACCCAATGGCATTGCATCGTTGGCAACAGAAACGACAACCCGGGGAACCACCAAAGGCAGTACTCAATCCCGATAACCTGCACTGTCAGGGCGGTGGGGATGCTCGAGGTGGGCGTCCCATTAATGTCTACAGTCATTCTTCAACCCTACCCTACAAACGCCGAGGGAGCTGGCATGTGGATCGGCGAGCGGACAGTTTGCTAGCTGATCTCAACTCGCCCCGATCTGTGCTTGAGGAGAAATGGAAGCCGCGCAGTCGGTGGAGAAGTTTTAGCCCTGAAAATCTAACTGGCGGCTTCGTATTTGAGGCACCCACAGCGGGAGGACGAAATTATATCTCAGAGACGACTCTTAATCAGACTTCTACCCTGCCTAGCTACACCCGACACCACAGTCTCCACAGTAAGCATATCAAGGAACTAGCCAAATCGACAGAGCAGTTGAGCACAGGATTCCTGGATACTTACCAGGGTTTTGAGACCTCGTTTGACACCCTGCGGGCTAACCTTGAAGCAGCCACCTCCGAGTCCCGACTGCTAGATAGACAGTACGCAAAAACGAGGCCTCACAGGTACTCGGAGATTATCGGCAGTACTGATCGGCTGTTTGGGCATGATATGACTGCAGAACGACTTCGCAGGCAATGTGAGCGGGAACACAGGCGCCTCTTGAAGAGTCTCATGTCTGATAATTGGGAGAAGTCGCTACTGTCCGTAGGCCCCTCAGCTGAGAGTTCACCCGGTGTCGGGGCGGCAATAGCGGCACAGCCAGCCATTCTGCCGACACTGTCACAGTCCTACTCTGCGGAATACTCCAGTCGATATCCCACTGACACCCAGAAAGCCGCTGGTGATGCTTACTATGACAGTACCCCGAAGCCCCTGACTGCCAACGGTGTTGTCCTGCCGGTCCGTGAGGCAACTGTGCTCACGGCTCCCCGAACCACCAATCAGGACATCACTGGACTGAACTTTGACGCAGCCAGCCTGGAGAAGCTGCTCAGGAGTCCAGCTCTACTACAGTTATTAAATCAACAGAGCACAGCTGCTGCAGCGGGCGGCGACGGTGACTGCCCTCCTGACCAATCAACATTCACCGATCAGGTGACCTTGGCTGCTGTGGCCGGGGCTGCAGCAGCCACTGCGATGGCCAATGCTGGCATCCTGGGCAGCAGTCAGGAAGCTGCTCCCTCCTCCGCTCTGACCTACACGGCGGAGGGAGGCACCTATGAGGGCGCCGGTAACATTGACTGGAATGATCCGGAGACTCTGCTGGCAGCGTACAATGCACTGGCAGAAGCCAGTGGTGGGGAGGAGGCCCTGCTGCAACAGTTGACCCCTGAACTAGCGGCAACGCTGCTACACCACCAAAGAGAGGTCTCCGCGAAGCTGGCGGCAGCGGCTGGGGAACAGACATTTGAGGCAGCGCCGCCTCGACGGTCCACGCAGTCTCAAGCCACCGAACAGGTAGTGGCAGATGAGAAGGCACGGGCGTACGCTACGGATGCGGGATCCACCGCCATCACCGGGGCGATTCCGGTCTCATCTTATGCGCAGAATGAAATGCAGTCAACCAGGCATCAATCCAAGCCTTCATTTTTACTAGAGGATGTTTCTCGTCAGGCGGCCGAAAAGGAACCCTACGGTAAGTACTGTAGAAGCTCCTAATTTATACATATTATTCATAGGTGTCCATTACCTTAGACCAGTAAAGTGTATGTAAAAAGGCGCCTGGGGCTTTACTAGTAGATTTATAAACCACTTTCCTTGTCTGTGTAACACAATTCTCTTTAGTTAGAACGTTCTTGAAATGTTTGGAAATCCATCGGTTTCAGATCTTGAGTCTCAGGAAATAAACCCGTTGATTCAGTCACTGATTTCACGAAATAGGAACCAAAATTTGGAATGCACCTTAAATTGGGAACGATTATTAGGTAAGAGTCGTGGTATTAATGAAGCTACTTTCAAAAAGGTGCAATGTCTGCAAATGTTTTTGGAAGTCTGTTAAAAAACTCTCGGTAAAAATGTCTGCCTGCAGAGAATGAATTTTCTCTACTGAATTCACCATGCACTTATTAATTAAAATATTAAACTTTCAGTACTCATGTAGATATAAATTGTAACAAACTAGGTTATCTGAGAACAAAATAACTGTACTGTGCAAATTTTGGGGTCTGATCTGCCAACTCGTCGTCTGACAATTGAGAAGTGCAGGAAAAATCTAATAAAGTGACAAAAACTTTCTACTGATTATGGATGCCCCTATAAAATAAAGTTTTGAAATATCTGGATCCCAATATATATGTTTACTAACAAATTAATCTTTTGTGAAAGGAATACCCTTTGTTTGGTATGTTTTCGACTCTGGTCCCCAAGACCTTCAGCCAACCAATGGGAGATATATGAAAAAGATTACATTTAACTGATGTTCAACGCAAGATTCTATGAATTTCAAGACTGGAAGCTAGAACATTTTACCTGCATTTTATGATCCGGTCAATAGGGACTTTGAAGTGCAATTTAAAAAATATTATCTCAATTGGCAGAAAATTACATATTTCGCAAAGTTTGTACTCTAGGTAAGTCCATATTAATGTTTGAGCCCAATCTGTTGTTGAAATTTCGAAGCTCCTAATTTATGCTGTTTATTCACAGGTGAAATGATACTTCTTGTCTTCAAATTTGCCCATTAATAAATGCCAATGAAATGTATGTAGACCTGTAAAATGCACGCCTTAGTTATGTAAAACACTATTTAAATGCTTCCAAATGTGTCAGCTTTAGAGCCCGGAGTCTGCGGAAATGCACAATTTGCGCAAGACTTGGCCGATTTTATTTCGTAAAAGGATGTGGATAAATTGGCCAGAAGGATTTTATAGCATCACAATTACGCCTTAAATTAATCCGAATCGAACCATTGGTCTACATTTTTGGATTAATTTCTTAAATTGGTTAACCAGACGCATACTTTCAACTAAATTCATACACGGTAGCAAGCTGTCTTTCTAAGAAACACCTATCAAGTCATTCGTAAGAGGCATTTTCTTTTAAGCGCATATTTAGGCATAGTCCGCGCGATCATGCCATCTGTCCATCCTGTGTGTTGCTCAGTTCCTAATGACTGCCAGTAACCACATTTTACAAATTATGAATTAAATTTCAGAATTGCATATTTGCTTACTAAGGAAAACTAAGTGCGAGTCGTGATATTGATTAAATAATTGCAAAACGATGAACTTCTCGCTTTTGAATGCATATTGGTAAAATAAATTTTCTCAGCCAATTTTGATGCCCTTATAAAATAAAGTACTAAAAATATCCGCATCCCAAAATATATATCGATTGACAAGAAAAGTTATTTAGGAACATAATAGCGTTAATTGTACCAATGTTTGAGTCTGTTCCTCCAGCTCATCATCAGGCAAATGAGAGATGTATGAAAGCAATTACCCTAAACGAATGTATAAAGCATGATACTACATTTGTCCAGAGCGTATTCTGATGAGTTTCACCTGTATTTACTATTCCTGTTGACAATCGTTTGGATGCGCAATTTAAAATCAAAATATTCCCCTGCTCACCTGGTAGAGAATCACGTAAATATTATACTCCAAAATAGTATAAAATACGGTTTTCACTTGTTTTTTTCAAATCCTGGAATATTTGGATGCCTTTGCATTTGGGATTTTAAGGCTACAAACTGCATTGATTCACTTTCAAATCAATTATACATTCCTTCATGGCAGTAAAAATGGACTATAAAATCTTCCCCAGAATCCACGATTCATATTCACACTGCTGTATACTCCATTGAAAAACATTAAAAACATGCAACTAGGATGCTATGTTAATTGACATACATTACGTGCCAGAATCCGTGCAGCATGCCAACATATGCGAAAGATTGATATTGAAAGATGTTATACTCAAAGAAAGGGAATTTTTTGGTTTTAAAAAAAGTTACTCAATTGCCGAATAATGTTCTACCCTAGTTGCCGCTACACTTTAATTCAACGTTCACAAACTACTCACTTTGTACATCTCGTTTAAGAAAAAATCTGTTTTCGCGCACAATTTGAGGAAGCAGTTGTTTAGTTCTGAAAAATGTTGCAATAGATGTCGAGTACGCTTAAAAGAGTATAGGCAGAATTCATAAATTGACGGTTGTGAAGTTTTATGAATGAACACCTCACAACAGTAAAACAAACTCATAACTAATGCTTTCTATAAAATGGAAGAAAAAAAGTATGCAATTTAAAGAAGTCGTAATTTGCTACCAAACGAGTATAAGAAATAATTTTTCCTTCATGTTTTCCATAAAGTATATTTATTAAGGCAGTTAAAATGAATGATAGAAAGGCATTCTTTTAACCTAGATACTTTTGACAGTGAATTCGTTTTGTAAGTGGTCAGCAAGAAACTCCTTTAAAAGCTCGCATAATATCATAACTGAAATAAATTCAAAAAAGACCATATGATACTCACTGCCACAATCTGAATCAATGACGAGTAGCGACAGATTACCAATCTTTTGCATTTACTCAGATGTTGCATGAATTCTGGCCCGTACTCTACCTTCCTCTATGCCAGTAAAAGGACATTTTACAATTTACAATTTTACGTTGAATATCGAACTTGCGGCATACAATAAGAGAAACATTAAAAAACATGCTTATAGGATGCTATATGAAAAAAGGGAGATCCAAAATATCATCCAATGCTAAACGTTTTTATGATTCGTGGCTGTGATTGCACTAGGTCATCGAAGCCGATAAAGTCATTTGTGAATTACACTAAGTTTAAAATACTACCTGGCTTTCTAATAGTTTGGCTATCCAGTAGGCTTTTATTTTATTTAAAAACAAGCATTAGGTCTTTTTTATTTGTTCAGTCTAGTCGAGAGCACTACCTGTACAATGTTTCAAAGGCAATTCTTCCTTCAGAGGATATTTTGACGTGAGAATGCATTGTTTGATCAGCTTGACGATTTTTACTAAACGTTTACAATACAGGAGTTAAGACTACCTTTCATTTTTGAATTCAAAAAAGGGTTAACCCAGCCTCCTTCAGATTTCAGAACCCTAATACACAAAATGGCTTCCATAAGCGCGATCGTATCCATCACCGTGAAATTACATTGTTAAAGAGTAACTGACAATCGCACCTATGGCCATTGTTAAAAATTAGCTAAGAAAGATTACTTTTTGAGCAGGGAATCAATCGTTCTAGAAGAAGAAGACTCAATCGCTGGGACAATGCATTCATTGGCCTGATGTTTTGACATCCATCGTGGTAACATCATCAGAGATATGAGTAGAAAACAATAGCAGAAACGGGTCAATCTTTTTATTGTCCTGAGCTTTATTAATCTTATAATATTTAATCTTCTGATTTAAGAATTCAAAAATTGTTTTTTTTAAGTAGACTTGTGCTGTAACTTATCGCGCAGCAGCCAGTCTGGCAGAAATGCCGGTTTTTGGAAGTGCCTCCCTACGGGCGCCCTTTATATTCACAATGTTAAGGCGCATGAAATGTCTGTTCTCTATTTTTCGCACTTTGTACACTTGCGAAACCTCTGAAGGCATATGCAAAGTCAGATCGGGCCCGTAATTTTTCGCACACTGAAGCATGGCTTAATTCCTTAATAGGCAACTCGCTGGACTAGTAAATTAACGAATACCGGAATTCGTGACCAAGTGAACGCAACGATGCATATGCTTGCTCATAATTTCTACAAAGTTAATTGTAATTAACAAGAATATTGAACATGTGAAGTGAAATTGATTCTTAATTACGCATTTATTTTTTTTTCATTTATTCTGTTTTTGCAGACGTCTGAAAACGTCAGCATCATTTTGTTTTTGGCTACCTTGAGGTTATGCTGCATGTTATCAAATATCAACTTCTAATAAATTTACCATCACTAAGAGAAAACGCTTTTCAATATAGGGGCTACTAGATATTGAGATTGGGCATTCTAACAGATATAAGATTCCTCATATGGGCTTACAGCTATGCAGCTGTTAATATAAAAGTAATTTAATTAAATCACCAAACGCGAGGGTACTGATAGAAATTGATAACCAATACTCTTCTTTATATGCTCAATCGTCTTTTGGACAGATAAATGCAATTTTTTAGGATATTGTGTTGTTCACAAAATATTTCCGCAAAAATACCTCTTACATTTGCAGCTTAAAGGCTTACTTATTTCAAGGAGACCTGAAAATCTTCATCACTTCGATAACACACTCATGCCTGAATTCGTGTTTTTTTGTCCGTAAGAAGTCATTTAGCTGAGAATTTACAGTAGCGGTCGCGAATATAACGTTCCCAGATGACTTATTGAATTAAACGTGGCAAAGTGTTTGCTGAAAACATAAGACTGTCATAATAGGGACTCACAAAAGATTATGAAATACTAAAAATATATGAACTAGTAGGCGTTAAAAATTAGTGATCATCTGCTAGGTGTTTTACCTAAAATACAATTGGTAATATTCTATTGTCCAAAAACCTAAGGCACAAATCGTGTAAGTACATTTTGTTCCGAAATTTCAACTATCAGTTTAGATCATATTAAATTATTAAATGGAAATTTACAATAAAGAAAGCAGCACTAAGTCATGCGTAGCCACATACTCTGCTCGCTCTTTGTTTGAGTTCTGCTCAAAAATGAGCATAATAAATCATTCTCACAGAACTATTCTGAACTTATTTCTTTAAATTTATAAGTTTTTTTAACGATGAGCCAAATAATTTAGCAATTTTTGTCCAGCTTGTAAGGTTTTTCTTTTAAATATGCAAGCACATATATTAATAAAACCGCGCACAAGTTTCGTTTCAAAAATCTTCAAAGGTGAACAATACTCTCCAAGAAATCAGTTATAAAACGCTCAATGTAAAGATCAAATATATTGCTATGTTTTTTTAATAAAAAATCCTTTATTTATTCTCGTTTACCGCTCTCCCAAAAATTTGCACAGTTAGCTTGCATTTTAAGAATCGCTTAAAACTGGTGGTTAACTTGAGCTTAATACTGAACTTTCCTATGTGCGATCTTTACATACAAATTGCAAAAAATAACCATCCCGTCAGCCTCCTCAGTTAGATACGTTCGTCAGGTTGTCAAGCGCGATAGCCAGACAATTAAAACCACGTTTTCCTTCCATGAAAATTGAACTAGGACTTCCCGACGTAAACTGTTTTATAAAAATTAATTTTTTTTTCACTTTGAACCAACCCCTCTCCTACCAAGCAAAAGCAGTAAATCAACAGATGCCTTTAAAGCCCGTGTTTTTTACTAAACGTTCCGTTCATTGTAAAGAAAACTGCTGTGATAACTGGAATATGTTGACACTCTCCTAAAAATAATTACGTTTCCGATATGAAAGCCTTGTCTTGATGACAAACAGACTGGAATCCCTTTCTTAGTAGTTGAAGTGATGCTAACATCCGGGAACATAATCCGCTGCCGTCGTAGCCAGAAAAAGTATTTCTCCACTTAGCTTAACCAAAGACTAAACTGATAACTTGAGCAGTCAAGTAGTTGGGGTTAAGCTGCTTTTATGGGAAAAGTCTGATATGCTCTTTACATTCGGAGACCATTTTACTTATTAAAACTATGTATATATAGTAATTGGAGTGTCTCATGTACTCAGGACTAACCTTTTGAAATGTATTTCCGGTTAGAAATGGTTATTAGCTTGAACCATACACACCAAAACTAATGTAAACGCCAATAAACCGGCCTTCCAATGGGCGTAGTTTCAACGAAACACAATCGCTTAATATTGCTCCTTAAATCCGATTTATATTGATCGCTTATGTTCACGTAAACTAAATTGAATGTTATATAATACATATATAAAGGGGTAATCTTACAGCTTCAAGGCCTTTCGACTCCCGAAAGATTTAAAACCGGATCTGTTGCTAGGTTTAAGGCCAAACACAAGCTGTCCATGTTCAGTTGATATAAAATAATTAATTCCTCTATGGATTGTTTATGTTGGATGCGCGGATATTTTTATTGCACACGCATCATGTTGGATGCTTTACAAGTAGGATTTTATTCGGATAGCATTTTGTAATGTTAAGAAAAAATCAAACTTAAATTTTTTGGCGTCCAGCTCTCATATATTTATAAATTTAACATTTTAAATATACTGTCCTGCATGCACTCTTGAACAAAATAAGTGGCATTATAACAGGAATAGTTCATACCACTAAATGTGCAATTTCAGTGGTTTTCGCAGGAAATGTTTGTACTTAAAAGGCAACATCCTGCTGTAAATGAGGTACATCTTGGTTGCCTTCCATGCTTAATGGTGTGAATTGGGTCCTCTAAATTCCAAAACACGTCTTAAAACTTTAATTAGTATTTTTTGAGATGCTTCACATATTAATTTATTCGACGAATGCAATATTACAGCTAGGAGACAGTTCTGAAAGTATACCTTGCCCCCACGCTTAAGTTAATTCCCTCCAGGCAGCAGGGATCTTCGGCGTGGAGGGAAAAGAAAACGCCAAGTCGAAAGGATAAAAACGTTTGTTGACCTTCAATCTATTTCATACGTATCTATCCTACCATCCAGTCAGCTTGCCCGTGTTTCAAGCTGTTAAACAGTCAGCTTCACAAAAAAGCATAACGCAGGAGCGAAATTTTAGTAATTCGGGAATTTTTGGGGAGCGCACTCCACTTGATAATTGTGATATATTGTCCCATCGCCTTCCAGATGTGCCGGATGTACGGATCCCACAAAGTGCCACATTGGCGTGAACGCGCCATGATGGGGACGGGTGATTTTCAGTCACGTTAATAGCTCCTCCTACTCAGCAGGTCAAGTTACCATTCCTGGCGCAAAACGTTTACATTCCTAACATTTTGCTTTCTCGCACGAAACTCTGATCAGAGACATTTTCAGATAAGGGCGCAAACTGCGCAATACGCACAGTATGGCGAGTGCTGCATGCAGCATGCGTAAATTTTTAAAAGTTTTATCATTACAAGCATACCGGCGTGAACACATTTATGTTAACTTAAAAACTTATAATAGGCTGCATTAGGCACATTGAGCACTTAAAACAACTATCAAAAGGGCTAAGTGTTTTTTAAGGAAAAATAAAATTTTCCTGAGAATCCCCAAATTCAGATGACAAAAAAGATACAAATAAGAACAATAAAAACCTTTTCGAAACTGGAAAACATAATGTGACCAATTTCTCAATATAAAAAGAAGTTTTCGATAATCAAATATTTTATATATATAACCATTAATAGATAATTATTTATTGAAGAGTGTTCAAAAAAGTCTGGCATGAATTCATTCATTTTCAGTAGCTTCATGTGTTTATTTATGAATTGCGCTTCTATTTGACGTTTACATCAAAGCTTTCAATTAAGATATATATACAGAGCATGTATCAAGAAATAACTTTTTGGATATTAATTCTTATAAAATTGGCCAGGTGAATAATATGAAGAAATGCTTTAAAACAGCAAACTACACTGTCGAGGACAAAATAATGTTGGCACCGGAATTCCGATATTGCTATTCGTAAGATTAATAAAAAACTTTCTATGCTAGATTACTTCATGAAACAGTGTTTTAATTAGCTATTCAGCTGGCGAATGTCTTTGTACATTACTTTTTTAAAGAAGAATTTCGACAATTTTTTAGATATAAAGGAAGCCGAATGATTAAATTTCACTGTGAATGAAAGGATTTACTTTACCTTTTCTAACTGATTATTGTTTGCATGAGTAGATTAATTCTTCGATCTGTTAGAAGCTTGAGAATGCAAAAAAACTGGCCGCATATATAGCCATTTTTTTGAAATACTTATTGAGGTACCGTCTATTCTGTTTCTAAATAACACATTAGCGGAACGTATAGTTTACAAGAAAGTATATTTCTACATGAAAAACATTCAATAAGGCCTTCTTTGCACCACCTTTGCGGTAACATATGCGGACACTGCTTATTCGCCGAGATGAACGGTGCGATAAAACAAATAGTTCCACTTCTGGAATACGACATTCGCAGTCCTGACATTTTGCATTCTTGCTGGAAGCTCTCCTCAGAGAAATTTGCAGATAGGGGTGCAAAATGCGCAATATTTCCAGGACGTAGTGGCCACGCGACCGCACGCGCACTGCCGTTCTCACGATAATCGCGGAGAGGGGAAGAGGACAGGGGGTGTAATTGATGTTCACGTCCGAGTCGCTAATGGCCGCGACTTTATCATCTCCGTGCGGGCTGCATGGATGTTAATGATACGGCAGCTTTGCGCGCAGTCGCTCTAAATGGTTGTCTTTCACGCCATCCCCCTGCTCAGAAAAAGTCTAAACACAGAGCATTAAACATTTAAGGAAAACAGTCCACCGTCAACCCAAGTGTTTCGTAGTCTGTAGTTTAAGTATCAAAAATCCCCGGAGGGTACTTTATCCTAGTTGAAGGAGGGAATAGTGGCGATAAAAAAATTGCCTTTTATTTATTTATTCTCGATAACAAGAAATTTTAAAAATTGGGTTGATTGGAAAAGCACCTCTTAAGTGTCTTCCAAAACCTGGAAGACAGGAAAAAACATAAAACAAACTACCTCTTTTGCAGTCAGCATTGGCTTTGTTTTAGTTTAAGTCTTGTGACTGGTCAGTAGTGGGCAAAATAGGGAGTTCGTTTCAAATTTAAAAAAACTGGCTTCAAAGGTACGGCACTAACGAAATAGATGTACAGTTAAAGATTAACTTGAGAGTTAAGCAGAAAAGAAAAATACCGCTTGATCAGCAACTTTAGTTCGGGAGGGGGAGGGTTAACACAGGAACACTGTGTTCTTTTTGTTCCTTGAGTGTCATGGTTTCGAGCTTCTGCACCAACGTAAGGTTTGTCGGCGAACAATTGCTCGCTGTCGGCTGAGGAATTGACCGATTGCGGGCCGCAGGTTCAGTACCATTATCCTCAGTATGCGGCCTGGCAGGGTTCAAACCCCACAAACGCCAACAGAGTAAAAGATATTTCACCGAGTCAGCACCAAAAATTCATTCAGGTTGTCTGAATGTAGAAAACTAGTGAAAGCTCTCTTAAACAACGAGTAGCTTTGCTAGATTGGACCCTGCGCTACTTGAAAGTGGTCTACATACGGCGAGAGGAACCTGACCAATGCAAGCAGCTAGACAATGTCACCAACCTCTAATACGCTTTTGTTTGGGCAGCTAGTGTTAATCACGACTTGGTTCGCGTTTACTCCCTATATCCCCTTTTTTATTCCTAGAGGCTTATTTAATGTTGTGCCCTTCAGTTGATCATTATTAACACTGCATTATGACCCTTTTGTTAATTAGTGGCATTCTGTAAAATTCAATCTGCTGTATGCTTCTTACTGTTATCTGATTCATGCAAAGATGGGAGGCAGTTGAAAAGCCGTCGCGAAATTTGTTGAATTCAATAAATCCTGCTGTCTACGGTTGTTTTCGAATATAAAAATCCAAACCCAATGGACAATGTGCCTGTTTTTATAAAGGCTATCGAAGAATAAGCAGTATTGGAGTGATATCTAGTCCGTTGGAAACCACGCTACTGAGTATTAAAAAGTCTATTTACTGCTGGTTAATATGTATATTTTTATTCTTTTTTTATGCACAGAAGGACGAGATGCCTCACGAATTAATCAAGTTGCGTCTTTAAATGGAGCAACGACATCGGGGCAGGTACTAGGAAATAAGGTAATTTTTGGCCTTATTTGCAAACAAACGGTAAGAGATTACTAGACCATCATTTTAATAACTATTGGATAAATTTTTTGAACCCCGAGTACTTCAGTATGCGGAATTTGCCAATGCTGACACAGTAAGCTGTGTGTCCAAGCAAGAATTTCTAAGTAGTCAGTCTAGAATCGCGGACACACCTAATATGTGGGTGGTTTGAGTAGGTTGGAACCATTCATTTGATCCAATTATATAAATTTTGACCATCTTGGTGGAACTCAATCAAACCTTAGCAACAAGCAGGTTTTTGCATATTTAACGCTCTACCCAGGTGAGCTACGAGGCTCTTATCAGTATCCTTACTTAAATTAGGTCCATATACCTCTACACGAGATATGGAGCTAGGAGACTGCGACTTTGGGATCCGCTGTAGGCATCAGTTACTTCAATTTCTAATCAAATCGGCAGAATATTTGCGATTAAATAAGTCAGGTACTATCTGATACTTCCTGCTAATAACAAAACTATTATCCAGGCTTACTTTGGTTACATGTACCAACCTGCTGCCTACAGACACTGTCCAAGTTTAAAAGAAATTTTCTATCCTAATGCGTTAATTTTATGTGGTGATCAGATTTTGGTGACTTGCCATATGATTCGGCTTCGCCATACTGGATTCATATTAGTAGCTAGTAAAAAAACGCTACAATTTCTCACTTTCCGCGCAGGAACCCTAAATGTCAACCATTCAAAAAATTGAATATTGGTCGTTTAAAACTTGAACATAAGCATCTTCAATGTTCAAACTTTAAAACTGCTAATTTTGTTTCAAAAATTGTCTAATCCAAACCTTTAAAAGTGTTGTATTAAGTGTCGATTCATTGGTTAAACGTCTAGAAGCAGTGCAATTATGCCTAATAAAATTGAGAAGAAGAGAAATCGATCATCTTCTTTTCGAGTATTTCCTAGGACTTGCATGTTTGCTTGTATGGGCAGTTCTGGACATTATCAACAGGTTAAAAGGTTATGTTAACGTTAGGTTTAGGCCTAGATTTAAGTGTAGGTTTGGAGTTAAGGCTACGGATTTTTTACAACCCAATAACGTCAAACTGTTTTGGAAATCAGGGGATGACTATTTGTATTATCGGAAGGTGGAATGTGTTTATTCTGTCAACTACGGCATTCAACTTTCGTGTCTTTACGAACGGAGAGTGCTAGTTTTTTTTCTTATTGCTGTGTATGCATTGCCGGAGTGTAAACGTATTCGTTATGAGCGTTGAGTAGGTGGAGTCGCTGTATTTACGTATCTTCATTATCGATAAAGGCATTTTGTGTGACCTATTTTTAAAATTTTCCGTTGGGTAACCTCCGGCTTTCCCTTGCTTGCGCAATATTGCCCTGCGCGTGATTTCGGAGCCTTAGCTTCGGCTTTGCGCGTCTGTATTTCGCATTTTTGTGTGGAAACATTTATGAGTCAGTAGAAATCTCTGTCTGTGATCAAAGATTTTAGTTTAAGCCTCTTATGGAGACAAAAATTAATAAGGTTTCGTTTCTCCCTAGACAGACACAAATTCTCAAGTCTTGGATGCTAGTTAAAAAAAGTGGGCCTTCGTTGATTAAGCACATGATTTGCGTGCCTCGTTGTTGTAGATTTTAAACACCTACCGGCCACCGTCCATATAAATTTTAGCCAAGCGTCAATTCAACCAATCAGGACAGCAGGATGCTACAGCCAATCACCAGGCAGCGTTCACTGCTCTCCTCCCCTGCCTCACTGAGGTATCATCAGAGTTCTAGTCTTATCTTTTTCGTAAATCCGACAAGTGCATTTGCTCCTGAGAAGTTATAAAAATGAGTGCTCCCAAGATACGGGCGGATTAAGCGCTTTCCTGGGCAGATGATCAGACCAGACCGTTAATTGAATGGCCACTATTTTCTTCTAACTACGTTTCTTTTTGTGCAAGCTAGTTTAAGGCGTGAGAAATAGCAGACAACAATAGATTTCTTCCCAAAATATAAGTAATTATTATAAGTAAACTAATGGCAGTGTGTTTTACGCTGTGAGTGCACCATCTTTTTGTTATGGCAGTGTTCTGAGGACATTATTTCAAAGCCATCAGCATCTAAAACATCTTCGAATAACTTACCTGCCACGAAGAACGACTTTCAACATTATTTCAGTAATTAAGGATCATTAAATTAGAAAAATTTCTGACATACAGCCGAAACCTTTTTAAAAGTAGCAAAATGAAGAGCATTTATGTACCTGCTTTCCAGTTGTTCTTAAAGCAATAGAAAACCTCTGATAAAAGCAAACAGACAAGCTACAGGAAGCAGTTTATTGTTAGGTGGGGGGCGACTGCTGGAACGATGAATTTACTTTCTTGACATTTTGGATTTTAGCTTGAAACCATCATCTCATATAACCTCAGAAAAGGGTGATGGATACATTGTTTACGCAATATTTACAGCCCGTAACTACCAAACGACCATATGCTTGGCTGTCCACTTCCGGGTCACTAATTATCGCAAGGACAGTTATGGCCTAAAAACTAAAGTGTTTAAGAAGGCGACCAACACTATGCTAATCCTGAACTTAAACTGCAACCACCTAATCCATCACAAGCGCAGCTGCATAAGGGCTATAGTGGCGCGTTGAAAAGCATTGCAGCGAAATGGAGGACAAAGTTGCTGAATTACAATACATTCAACGGGTACTGAGAGGAAGTGGTTACGTACGCAATTTTGTCGATCAATGCGTATACAGACGAGAGAAGAAACCACATCAAATTAGCCAAAATGTTTGGCGAGCTCTTCCAAGCGTGAAGGATGTATCGGAAGCGATCAGCCGTCTACTCACCCCACTTGGACTGGGAGTTGCGCATAGGTCAGAAGCAACGATCAGGCGCCATGTCATGTGACCGAAAGACCCACTGTCATTGCAGGAAATGGCTGGGGTCTTTAACGGGATCCGGTGCAGTTGTGGACAAGGCAACTACATCGAATAAACCGGAACATTACTCAGGGCGCGTATGACCGAGCAGGCAGCGATGAAAGAAAGACGCCCACTCCCATGTTCCAGGTTACTCGACGGGACTCGGCCATATTTTCATGTTTAACGGGGCCTTAATCCTCGCAGAGGTGACAACCGCGTGAACTGCGAGCTGCTCGAGTCATCGTTCCCAGCCCCTCCCCCAGTCCATCAACAAGCGCAACGATTTAGCGTTTCCATACTGCGTACCGATTAATTGCCTGGGCTAGAGAATCAGTCACGTTGAAAGGGCTGGGCCCAGCAAAACTCGGACGAAAGCGAGCTTAATTGTCGCGCAATTGCCAAGCCAGCATTCAACACGGACAAGGAAATTGCGGCAATTAATGAGCCGAAAACGGAGTGTCAAGCCCGCACCACACCAAGAAAGACTGCCAGTGGTGACTAAAGAAGGTAGACGGATAATTATAGTACGCATGGGGATGACCGCTACGAACTATAAATACCGTGCAAGCTGTGCATTTTCCCCCTTATCTGCACATGTTTGCGTTTACTTTGCCGTTACCTATGATTAAGGATTCCCGATGGAATCCTGACTGAGACTCAACCGAATACTGAATAATTTTTATGTTTGTGCGTCTTTACAAGCAGGGTATTCGAATGTTTGAAAATGGTTATAGCTGTAAGATTTATTGGCACCATAAATTTCGGGAGAGCTCCTCAGTTACAACCCCTCATTGCATTAAGGTTAACGAATGAGAAAAAACACGAAGTTGAAAATATACAGAAAGGTCATAGGTCCTAGTCAGATAGAGAAAGAAGGTTCAAACAAAATTGGAGGAAAAAAACAGAAAATTGAGTTGTGGGGAATATTGGGCTGGATAATGTGCGAATCTAGGGCTTGTGGTTACCAAGGTAAGGCTAGGTTAACCACGTGCTCCAACTGTTTGCAGAGGTCTGGTTTAAAGCATATAATATAAGCAGCTTCCAGGTAACACAAGATTCGAGATGTTCGTGCTCGAAAAAGAACTCGGAAAGAAGTTATAGGATTTACCGAATGACCCGTGTCCAGTAGGTGTTCAGTGAAAGAGGAACGAGGAGAACGGTTTTCTTGCTTGAATAACCAGCTAGGTAGATATTCCTTGCCTCTGGTTGCCAATTGTCTTTGCGTACGCCCTATGTACTTGCATCCACAAGTGCAAATGAATTCGTAAACGCAATTAGAGGTGGCGTGCAAAGGAAAGGCATCCTTGACACAAGGAGTCGGAAGGGGCTTTGTTGGAGAGCAAATTATGAGTTCTGCGGCGTAATAGGTTCTTTCTATGGTCTTGAGCCAATAAATCTTACAGCTATAACCATTTTCAAGTTCTCTCCGGGAACAGCATGCTTCAAAATTATTCGAATGTGTTTTATATCATGGTTATGTAAACTGCGTAACCTCTGCTATAATTAAAAACTGTGCTTTTGTCGTTCAAGACAGAATCTGAATGCTCAGGCAGATTAACCTCTTGTTCCAGCAATTGAAATAGGAAACCGTTCAAATTTTTTTAAACATTTATTCAGTTCATTTAGTTCATTTCCCTTTGGCCGGAAACATGGGTATTTAAAGAATCCGTCCTATGGTGAATATTTTTGCTTACGATTAGGTTGTACCTTAATCAGTGTTACAACTCCCTCTACGTAATGCTTTCTGATGAAAATCATTGTTCAGAATTTTGGATACTTTGTGAGGCTATGCGCTAGTTACCACTGCAATTAACCATAAAATGACAATTAGTGACTTGGTATATTGAGGAGACAAACGACAAGTTGATCTAAATGTCGTTCGCCTGTCTAAATGCGGCTTTAATTTTTCTTTAAATTACCATCCTTGCACGTCGACCGACGAATTAAGAGGAGTAATTACAGATTGATTTTTTTGAAGTTATTACTATGGAAATTCAGAAAAGTTTCAGCAATCATTGTTCGTTTGTTTTTCTAAGTACTATCCAACCTAAAATTAGTTATAAACATGTTTTCCAAGTAAGACGGAGTTTTAAGGCATCATGAACGTGTGCCACGCAGCGGAAGCTCTAACCATTCCAGCATACCTTCAGGATGATAAGGCTTTTTGTGGCAGCAACCATTTCACACCGATTTCCAGCTCTCTCTCCAAAATGGCTGTGACAGAGTACAACTAGAGGATATTTGAAAAAAAGCTATTTTATTCATACCAGAACGTATATGTGTCGCCGGATATGGGACTCTAATGTAACAGTCTACGCTAAATATAAAATGTTGATCTCGAATTCCAATCGCAATCTTGGAAGGATCCATGCGTTGTCAAAGCTACAAGCCTCGCCGATGTCCTTATTAATGTTGGTAGAAGCACAACTAGAAGCGAACAGGTCAGTTCCAGGAAGCAGTTCAGAAGTAGTAGATTCGAACGCTGGAAAAACAGAAGTTTTTTGCTTCAGAGTTTGGATTCTTTAAAAAAATATTTACTAGAGCCAACAGTACAGCAGATAGATGCATGCACTGATTTCGTAGTATTTATAGTTCGCAGTGGCCACGCGACCGCCTGCGCACTATAATTATGAGCTCTTGCAACCAAAACTAGGGTCGTAATTGGTGCGATGATAGCTTGACACTCCGCTTACGGATCATTAATCACCGCAATTTCGTCCTCCGTGTCGAATGTGGGCACAATAATTACGTGACAGTTATGTTTGCTGTCGTCGGAGTTGTCACTGAACTCGGCCTTTCCCACGTGACTGGTTCTCCGGCTCAGACAATGTCGCAGTACCGAGTAGGGAAATGGAAAGTCGTAGCGCTTGTTTATTGATTGTGGGAATGAAAACCTTTACCCAAGCAGCTCACGGCTCAAGCGGTTGCCATATTTTGCGAGGATTCCAGCTGGGTTCCATCGAATGAGCTATAACCTGGGGTCAGCGTCTTTCTTTCTTACCACTGCAGCGTACTCAGCCATTCGTGTCCAGAGTAATCTCCTGATTTCTCCGAATGGACAGCATGGCAGATTCTTGCTGGCCCCTTCAAAGCTCATTATGCCTCTAATCAGCCAATTATAACCCTGACTAACAGTGGGCACTGGAAAAACAAACATGCGCTGGTATCCGGCACCGATAATCCAAACATGGCGTCTAGCAGATGGGTCATGCGAACTTTATGGAGCTGAAGTTTATCAGTGTCTAGCCAGGTGTCTTTTTCTATCGCTGTCGGCGTCGTATTCCTTTAAACAGGCGTGGACGCACAACGACCCATTGGCTTCACCAAGCAAAGAAGCTCAGTATGATTGGCGGTGATTATGAACAGGCAACCAGACAGAAGTCGCCCAAGTTATAATTGCATAGACAGAAGATGACAGAAAATGCGCGTAAATTGGTGCAGTCTGCTGTGGACTAATTCTGCCTTCACTCAAACTGAAATTAATCAGTGCCTCACTACTTGTCGTTCGCTGTCACTGCAGTATGCAGACGAAAGGGAGAACAGGAAATGCTGGTAGACGGCTTTTTGTCAACGACAAGATTAGCCTGCACTGAGCATGTCTGAGGACGCACACTGGCACGACCATAAGCATTAGAAACAACGTTTTGGGAGGTTCCGTTACTAATAAGCAAAAGATGGCAGGAATTTTTTCGGTATTAGAGGAACAAAACCACATTTCCAGGTTTGTCGACAGCGATTCGAGCTCGATTCGAGGTCGATTCGAGCACCATTAAGGTTAGGGTAAGGGTTAGGGGTTAGGAGTAAGGTTATGCTAAAGGTCAGAGGTAAGAATTAGGGTAAGGATTACGGTGAGGGTTAGGGTTAGCGTCAGAGGTTAAGGTTAGGGTTAGGTAAGGGTGAGTGTTAGGGTTTAGGTTTAGGGTTAGGATAAGTTTTGGGGTTAGGGTAAGGGTTAGTGTTTGGTTCATAGTGGGATAGGGATATCTAATGTAAAAAGCCCGAAGTTTCTGCCTAATATAAAAAAAAGTATTTGAAAAATCCAGTATTACTGGGTTTTGGGCATCGGAAAGTTTTTGGAATCAAACTCTGCATTACCAGGTTTGTCGACAGCGATTCGTGCTTGATTTGAGGTCACCTTTCTCTGATTTACGTGCCGAACGCCATCGGCCCATAGCCACCATATCAAATTATCCCAACAAAATTTTACGACTTTTTTCTTATTTTCACAAAATCCTTTCTTGGTAAATCAGTTTTACCAACACAAAAAACCCTCTTACAGTTACCGAAGGAAAGTAACCTATGGCTTGTTGCATTCAAGACCACTACCAAGGTAACTCCTGCCCAAAAGTATTCTATTTTGGTGAAAAAAGAGTTCAAACGACCAATGGGGACAGGAAACACAAAAATGCGCTCGTATCCAACGCAGAAAGTCCACACATTGGGTCTAGCTGATGGGTTATCGAAATGAAATTCATAAGCGCTTCACCAAGTTTCATTCTCTATCGCTGCATATATTGTATTTATTGATATGGGAATGGGCGTAGACCGACCCACTGGCTTACGGAAGCAAACAAGTTCCGTATGGATAGTAGAGGTCATGAGGAGGCAACCAGGCCGATGTCGCCTAGGTTGTAGATAGGAGGGGAGACGATATAAAATGCGGGTAGATGGATATAGTCTGCTTCTGGCATATTCTGCCTTCAATCAGGTCTCCACCAAACTAAAATTAGTCAGTGTTTCGCCATCTATCGCTGCATTCGGCAGACGGAAGAGGTAACAGGGAATGCGCATATACTTATGCGGCACTGTTTCCAACTTTTGCTTCGCATATCTGTGCTCGGGGTCAACGTTATTCTTGGCATGCATTTAGCATGGCTAACGAGACACACGGCGCGACTTTAATTCTCCTTCAAAATAGGAATATCGAATGTCGCCGAACGAACGAACGACCTAAGAGGCCTAAGTACGCACACAGGGTCTGGAATACTAGAGTACATCTTCTGCTCACCGGAATAAATTTGTAGGTTTGCTGACGTTTTGGACAGCTGCGCTGGTTGCTCTTTTACGAAGCGAATACTGACTTTATCGATCAGCAAGGTTAAGGTTGCGACTGAGCGTGTTGGTCTGGAGCTAATCGATTTTTATCCGTTCGCTGTTTGGAGCTGTGTGTGGATTTTGCCTTGGCGTGATGGCAGTTGGAGTTCTGTTTCGTCCCCACGGTAGAGGATGCTGGTTTTTCCGCTCTCTTTTCCAAAGGCTTAGTCACAGGTTCGTCTTTGTCTGCAAATCGTGACTTCGGTTTGACCGTATGCCCGTTGGCAGAGTTGGTGTCTGAATACCATGCTCCAAGCGTCAATCGTTCAGCTCTTTAAGCTCCTCGGCCTACGATGGTCGTTCCTTGAAGATCGAAGTCATGGCCAGTCTTTCCGATACGTGCTGCAAGCTGTCAGTTAGGGTCTAGTGTCCGGGCCGCCACTTTGTGTTCCTGTAGGCGGGTCTGCAGTTTGCGCCCCGTTTATCCAACGTAACTGCAGTCTCCATATTTGCAAATTTAGTTATTCTGGGGAGGAGAAAATGAACTCTAATTCTTATCCCGGAATTCTGAAATAGTCAACTTTGAGATCTGGAATCTAACTACAGAAGGCCCCAGAAATAAAAATATGTGCCGGCAATCACACGGGCGTGAAGACAGGCCGCATATAATTTCGTCGTATACGTCTGACACGCACGATACCTACATCCCCACACTATCCGCAATCGCACAGCGTGCTCAAATTCTTGTCTGCAATTAACCTCTAATGCCACGGCAGTGCACCCATCTGGCTCTAAAAAAGTAAGTTGAAAAATTCATTTGCGTCACTGAGATTTTTGTATTAAGAAAGGATAGATTTAACACATTTGTCAGCAAACCTACAAATCAAGAGCTTTGGTGTGGGCTTCGGCAAAGTTTTGCTACCGCCAGATGCAGTTGCAGGATAAAGAGGCACCAGTTGATACAAGGGAGACCGAAATGGCCCCTTCTGTCTTAGTAGTCGTAATCAGTCAGTCATACCCAATCCAGAATGTCGATTACACTCCACTCCATGCTATAGTACAAATAGCTATGTGAGTGCCCAGGAGTGAGAGTAAGTTTCTACAAGCCAAAACAATCCATCTACACGTGCCATGGGCGACCTTGCGCCGCCTTGAACATGTCTGCACACATTTAGTTGAAGGCTCAGCTCTGAATTAGGGGGAAAATAGGTGAACTCGCTTTGTTGGATGGAGTGAGTGGTAAGGATTTTCGTTTTATTGGTAGTCACACTGCACCTTTCAGCTTGATTTAGTAAGAACCTGCAGGAACATAAATACTGAAGCTCCTTGTTCATAGATAAGCTCGTTTGATGTCTAAATAGCAGACATATGAAATGGTTTCGGCGTAATTTCCGGCCTCATATACGTCTCTGAATTTTTGCTTTAAAACAGCTTCACCACTCGGTCTTAAAAAAGACTGAAAATTCCTTTCATCAGGCTCTGTTCCTCATAAGTACATTTTCTATCTTGTGAACCTCGAAGTAAGTTATCATAATGATACAGTAGTCTTAACGGAATGTTAAGCTTTAATCCTAAGAAGTACGTCAAATCAAATGAACAGGTGTTGAACGTGCATTCTATTTTTACTGAAAACATATAGTTGGTCAGAATGTGTAGTTAAAGTAAACTTCAATTGAGGATAATGATGTGAGAACTGGGTTAAATGCAAACATTTTTACATGCACAGTAAGTAGACTTGAAATTGCGTCAACAGCTGAGATTGTCTTTCCATGCTGCTGGGCCATTTCGTTTTGAAATTTCCAAACGACCCGCATTGCGGATGCCTACATCAACCTATAACTGGACTCCTTCGATGAATAATACAGTGGAGCTTTTCTACCTTAAAAGAAGTCCATCCCTTGAAACCTGCTCTTTTTCGTTTTGAATGAATCCCTATTCAACGGGGGTGAATTGGTCCTCTTTGATAGGTATGAAAACAGCCCTATCGTGTTAGAAACATACAAAAAACACGATCGAGCTCTTGATCTAGAATACGGGCATTAGTCCAGATAGGGAACGCTAAAGGTGAATTTTGTGGAGGTAACTGCCCCGTTTATTGGGACGACAATTATGTTCTTTTGGCTTTTCGGATTATCCTTTTACTCCATCATCGGACGGGCGTGATGGACACGGAATCAGCCAGGGAGGAAGCGTTTGAATAAGGATTCTGAAAGTTGGGTGCATGTACTCCTTGTATCCGTGATCACCGATTTTGCTTGTCATACGGCAGCTATGGAGGACATAACTAAGTTTCAAGCAAGTAGGCGTGCCCGGGGTTCTTGTTGTAAAGGAGAGGAAGACGCGACCTCTGGAACAATAGTTGTATTCTGAGCTTTCGGCTCCACACGAGAAGCCATCGTCAGTCAATGAAAACAGCAAACGTCAGCTTCGCATAAATGGGGTTTGTAAGGGAGGGGGGAGGTAGTGACAATTATTGATTTGCCTCTGTGTGTGCTACGTCAATTCTCACGTTATCTTATCGTGTTCCCGACGCGCGCCCCTGGAGTAGCGGCGTGTGACCTTGGGGTG
>JAYGXS010000001.1:4788103-4853772 GCA_036362985.1 Ligula intestinalis | reverse complement strand
CCCCCGCCCTCACGTGATTTCTAACCTTCCTCGCCCTCTTACTCCTCCTCCTCCTGCTCGTGCATAAACAAAAGGGGCGGTGGGGGAAGGATTGGAGAAAATTGCAGCAAAATTAGGAAAATTGGCGGGCTCAAAGGCCATCGAGCCGGCGATTAAATCGCGGGAAGGTAGGGGGCGGGGTGCGTGGGTCGTCTCCTTGATTGCGTACTCAACCGGATAATTTGTCCGCATCGACGCGCGCAGGCATGCCATCCGAGATGCCGCTTCGCCAAGCTGGTTGGTTGCTTGGTCTGCACGCACGAACTGCCTCCATACATCTTGACTGAGAGCAGGACTCCGCGGACGAGAGGAAAAGGCAAGAAGGTTGGTGAGGAGACTAATTTGTTTAAACAAACCGACAAAATATGGTTACATGCACATAAAATTGAAAAATGAGTGATAAAAAAAGCGGAACAGTTCGAAATTCTAAACGGTGCGTTTTTAACTGAGGTAAAAATTACCTAGCTGGGCTTGTAATGTTGCTTGTGGTGCAAAACAATTCCGTGTGATGTTGGGTGTGGCAGGCGGCTGATTGCCGAATGCAGGCCTTTTTAGTCGTCTGTATGCATACAAAACTCGACAAAAGGATGATTTTTGTGTAGTAGGCTTTGCTTTCGGTTGATATTTGTGGCTCCTACAAGTTCAATAATAGTTTTTTGGACCCTATCCCCACAAGAGCGTCAAAGCTTCCGTCCTAAACAGCCCCCTCCCCGTTGGACCCTGCCCCAAGAGCGACAGTTTTTTTGCCTTAAAAATTCCAAGGAGTGTCTTCACTGTCTCACCGCCATAATGCTATATAATTTCACCACGACAATAAGCATTCCGAACCCTCAACACCAGGTTTCCGTCTAACTGCAGCATATCATACCATGTCAATTTAAGTACCTTTTTAAGTAGTATTTTCCACATTTTTTTTGGAAATCGGTGGCTCGCTGAACTCTGCCACCGATGTAAGAGCTTTTGTACTGCCTATTAACTATTAACTTATCAAATAGTTCGTTATAAATCGGATCTGACTAACTATCTTACTACACGTAACATGCTACTCCTTCGGGTTTTTATGCACTTGCATATGCGCAGCTGTGATAACCAACTTTATATTTTTGTACACGAAAATACTCAATATATAATAAAAGTGCCCCTTGGGCCTTAGACATACAATTTATTGTAACAGAGCTGAAAATTCGATTCCGGATGGTAGATCAAAAGAAAGTGGGCGTTCACCGGGAGAGGTTTATTACAAGCCTAATGTTTGATGTAATTGTCTCATCTACCCATCTTCAGAGAATGGATACTCAGGCTCACAGTCCTTGTATTTATGCCGTCCTTTCTTACGTGTGCCTGTCCTACCCATCATGTTTTAACAACTGTGTGTGTCTCGCGTCGGATATTTAGTCTTCTCGTCTGTCACCATGTCACTTACGTTGGTGTCAGCCCCCTGTGTGTTCGTTCCGTGGCCTTTTGTGGCACCCTGACTGGTGCTCGGAATAGGCATGTTGGCCGCAGCGTTGGCTGATCAAGAGTTAATGCGGCTTGCGCTGGTGTCAGTACCCTGTGTGTTCGTCCCGTCACCTCCCGTGGTGTCTCGAGTGGTCCCCGGCATGCACACGTTGGCCGCAGTGTTGGCTGTCTGCGTGCTTATCTCGCGTGCGTTAGTGTTGGCCTCCTGAGCGTTCGGTACATTGTCCCTCTTCATGTCCGGGCTTGTTCCCGGCCCCCGGTGATCCATGCCGCGTCCGTCCCCAGAAAAGAAGGTCTCCATGTTGCTTTAAGAACCTTCTTATCTGTGGACGGACGTGGCCTGGAACAACGGGGACCGGGAGGAAGTACGGGCATGATTGTGAACGATGGATGAATACGATTAATCATTTATTTATTTATCTTCTTCAAATATACTGATACTGATATAGCAAAAATGAGCATAAATATAATTTATTGTATCCAGTTGATAGCTTATCAGGTCTTATTCGATTTTGTGATCTTCCGTGATATGAACTATGTGCCTGGTCTCCACATTTGACAAAGAGAGCAACAGCGATACACTTTATTTTGAAAGTATCTTCACAAAGTTTTCCCAATAAAATCCTCCCTCCACAGTGAACTAAAGTGGACACACAAAAACGTACAACACCCACAGACCACAAAGGAGGCATAATAGTCAAAGTGTGCAATTGTCGCCATCACTTATACTCATCGCACAATTCTTTCCTGGCTGCTTTTCCTTCAAAAAAGGGTGTACGTGAAGTTTGCTAATGACCACATTATCGTAGTTTGAATTAAAAAAAGAGGAAGGACTGGAAAATTTGCATCTAGCGAGCGAAAAACTCCCCTACCAATGTCCATGCGGATGCAAGTTGAGAGCCAAAAATGGCTACCGAATGTCATATGTTCAGTGAGCTGCTCGGCATATCCATTAGTGAACGAATTGTGGGGTGATAGTGACCTTTTTCCTGGTAAAAATCAGGTGAAGAACTATTCATGGCATTAAGCTAGCGAGTTATTGTAAGATTGTTGACGGCGCAAAAAGTATTGCCTGTCCAAGCATGGTACACAACGAACGGGAACGGTGCTTACGTATGTCAAGAATCAGGCTTATAAAACGAAAGTCCAAGCACACAAAGGCTGGTTCACCGTTACTAATCAATGCCTTTTAGGTGTTTGTTACGCTTTTATTTATTGTGCTTTCATTATCCATCACCGTATAGCCTAGTAGGGAATAAAGTGGGACATGGTGATTTTGGCGGGATATCCAAGCGTCTGATATGGTTATTTTTGATGGTTTAGTGTAACGACCGTGGGTATCTGTCGTACTCACCTGCATGAATAAATAATGAGTAAATATATTGACGAGATATTGTGTTAAACAAAGATTTTTGTCATTCATTTAGGGGCTAAGTTCGATTTCGCGACGAAGAAACCAATTATCCCATTTGGTACCCCTTGTACACTCATTGTCCTTGTCTGACGTACGCCTGCGTGCGGTCAATGATAACTGACAAAAAAATATTTAAAAAAGTAAGAGTTCCGGGTATAGAATCATAGATCATCTTTGCTAACTGGGATGTGCTTCTTTTTCTGCTCACCTTTCAGACAGCTGGGCCGGCTGTCCTTTGTAAAAGCGAGAACTGAATTTATCGATCAGCAAATCAATGTGATGGCTTTGTGTGTTGGCCATAGGCTTATCGATTCTTCGACACTCGGTGCTTGGTCTTGCCTGTCGATCTTGGCGTTACTGCACGGCAATTAGTGTTGTGTTCCATCCCTACGGTAGAGGATGCTGGTACTCCTGCTCACTCTTCCGGTGGTCTCTTCACAGGGTCGTTCTTATTTGCAAATCCTGGATTGGGTTTGACCGTGCCCTGTCCTCTGCTTACGTAATGGAGCAGGACTTTGTTGGCCACAGGGAGATTCAAATGTCTGTTGGCAGAATAATCGGCTGAAAACCATGCTTCAAGCATCAGTTTTTCAGCTTTTGAGGCACCTCGGCCTACAATGGTTGCCCCCTGAATACCAAAGTTGTGGCCAGTCACTCCGATATGGGTTGCAAGCTGCGAGTTTGAGCTAAGTCGCCGGGCTGCCGCTTTGTGTTCTTGTAGGCGTATCTGCAATTTGTTTTCTCAAAAGTAATTGAACTCCTCATTTTTGCAAGCTATTTCTAGATAACTGCAGGGATTTCAACAGGGGGCAGTCCGTCTTGAGTTTGCAGTCCTAGGCGGCATATTAACGCCTGTAACCAGATCAAGCACACTTGCTAGGGGGCAGTTTTATGCTATGAGACAGCACTCATTCCAATAAAAGTAGACTCTTAATTGTGGCATTTTGTGTTGCAACCAAATGTGGATGGGCGTAAAGAACTCAGACGAATGGAATGAAAAACTCCCTCAACCAATTTTGCCTTTCTTTTTTCCTCCCGATCGACAATACTAAAGCAGAGCGTATAACTAGGAAAGAAGTCTCGTCGGAAAAGTGGAATTTACTTGTCAATTTGCAAACAGGTAACAGTTTCCTACTATCAAAAAAAGTGAAGGTTGGAATTCACGCGCTAGAAAAAGAGATATAACGTTTTATTTTGAAGTTAATATTCAAAATTTTCCGAAAAAATGGCTCCATTTACAGAGAGGAAGGCATAAGGCTTAGTAAGGGGTCATGTTAAAAATGAAAAGTTTCCAGAATACTCAAAGTTGAAGGTTTGCACGATAGCTCCATCTGTTATGGACACAGGTTTGATTTCAACTTCTCAATTTTTGTATCGTCACACGTGAGATAGCGTGCTAGGAATGGGAGTACAGAGTGCTGATATGCCGATGTACGGCAAGACACGTGTCAGAAACTTCGGGGCATAGTACGGGAAGACTCCGCCACCATTAGTTCAGAGTAGAGAGGGTGAGCGACCTCACTAAGGACACGATCAGCCAATTGCTTGACTGTTTTAAAGTGTCGCTGTACCATAGTCTAAGCTAAAAAACATAGGAAACACCAGCAGGTGACGAGAGCATTCGGAGGATACGTTTAATAGTGACCATGACTTTTTAAAGTAGTGCTGGGAAAATAATTGAAAGCAGTAAATAAAGAGGGGAGAGAATGTAGGCATCTATAAATCGCCAGCTTAGGGGTTATGATGTATGATATGAACGTAAGCAGTGAATATAAAGTAAATGTTTACAGATTTTAATAAAAGACCCTCCATATGAAGAGGGTTTGCAGACAGAAGTTACATCAAACCGGAGTGGGGTTCGGGGAGGTCAGGATTATGCAAATCCTACTGCGATAGGTGCTGCAATTGCGAGGAGGTGTGAACGATTTGTTTATGCGCCACGTGTCCGGGGGATGCAGAATCAGTGAAGTTCTACTTGCTCGAGTACGAGATAGACTGTTGTTGCTCCACGCCGGACGCAAGTTCGTGGACCATGCACGCGAATCAGCGTAAGGTGAATCGAGATCCACGTGCCTGTTGATGTTATTCGTGCCATAATTACAAGATTCGAGAAAGTATCGTCCCTGTTTTTTGTTATTCGTGCATAAAATTTTTTTGGTTAGCTAGAACGTATAGTAATCTATTGGATCTTGGTTATAATAACAGTTCAATCACTAATTCAAAACGCTAACAAAACTCATAAATATTCTAACTTCTCAAAGATAAACGCTGTGCGTCATCAAAATTTCGTCCTTGTTCAATGTGATTTTGATTTCAGAAAGCACTATTTAGGTGAGATTATAAAGTTTTTAAGTTTTTAAGTTTTATAAAGTTTTATAATCTCACTATCATGCAAACTAAATTAACGATATTTTGCACACACATACGGATTTTGACCTTTTGTATGGACGTCTATTCAGCAGCATGGAAAAGGTAAACAAGTATAAAAGGGCCAGTCAGTCCTTACTGTTTTTTGATGTTTATACCCAGGTAAGCATTCAGGAAGTGAAGTAAGGTGAACCTACATTGCCTATTTTTTATCAGCAGGCAATTAAAATAAAAATAGGGAGAGTAGAGTGAACAAAAGCTGAAGTGACCAATGAGTAGTGAATAAAGGGAGGGGTGTTCAGGGTGCAAGGGGTCAGGTTCTTGTCATAATATAAGGTCAGAGGGGGTAGGAGGGTGAGGGGGTCCACCCATTAGGTAATGTTGACCACCATATTGCCAGGCAGTGACAGCATATATCCTGACGCCCCCTACCACATTGATGAGGGGATGCATGACCTGACTGTCGGGTCCCTTTGCCCTCATCTCTCTGGCCCATTTTTCTCTGAACACATCTCCCCCTTACTTACTACTGATCAGTTGCCTAAATCTTTATAATTGCTTGATGACTAATACTCGAACACGTATGGTCACCAAACTTGACTTCCTGAATACACTTTTTTCAAATAATTTTTCATAAATTTAAACATATTTTATGTAAAACAGGCTTAGAAACACCCATCCCTGTACACATTTTGTAGAAGTCTTTATAACATCCGAACATGTCTTCTAGTTAAGACAATTTTTCGAATATTGAAATATTTAAATACAACCTATCGTTGTGTTTGCCTTTAGGGTTTCCAGCCTCTAGGCTATCCAAGTTGTGTTCAAAGAAGACTGTATGCTTTTATATGTTAGTAAGGATGATACATCAAGCGCTCTTCAAGTGTTAAAGTTCATTGAGAAAGAGCTGCCGTGAGTATCTACCAATCGCCAGATATGGTGTTCTAAAATGTTGGTAGGAAGAGATACAGTGGAGCGTGCTTTCAGTACATACGGTTGTTATTATGAAAGTATATTAGATCATGTTAACTAATTAATTCCTCATTTATCAAGTGTAAGTTGACCATGTTATCGGTAGAGTTTGCATTCGAAAGTCTGCAGTTTCAAAAGGTTAAATGAGCTTGGTATTTCACTGCACAAAAATCAGTAAAACTATTAACGTTTTCCAAACCAGATTGCATTTCAGAAGTTTAATTGACAGCATGTACTCTACTGTAATTGCAATAATGAGATTGTTTTAAATATGATACACAGCCTTTCGGTTTATGCGGCTGAAATCAAGCTTTTTCGAACAGTTACAGTTTCCAGCGTGCGATTTGTCATTGTTGTCCAGATGTTTAATTGTATTTACTACTGAGACGGGAGAACTGATAGGCTTGCTATATGGCTCAATTTTATGTCTCTAGTAAGTGTCAAGGATCGTCATTTCGCCTGATTCGGAGCAATCGGAAGTTCCGATCGTCAAGCCCAATCGATCAAAGTTGACTTGAGCTACGCATATGTGCGAAACTTGTACGATAATTTAAATGCGATCAAAATCAGCCTGAAAACGTTGTGCTGAATAAACCTTTTTGTGGGTTGTTGGAACACTTGTGGGCACAAATTCTCTGAAATAAACTTGCGATTTCGGACCCAAAACACGTCATTTGCTGACTTTCTACACGTTTCAGGCTGTTCCTTTTGTCTGCTGAGTCACTGAGTTAAAATACTTATTTTTTTAATGAGAAAATATGCATTAACTATTATTTACTTTGACAAGCCCCTGTTGCGAAGTAAATAGTGTCCTTGTTTCCTTTAGAACTTTGAGTCGACTCCCAAAAAGATTGTCCGACAGTCTTACGACTTTCCAACAAAACGCATTCTTCTCATGAGAAACTCCAAAGACAGACAGGCCGGAGGTAAGTTTATGTCCGCATGTTCCTATTAAATATATTGCCTGGTTCATTCGCAAACTCCGCGCACCTTGAATGCTTTGATGAAAAGGTGCATGGCTAACCGACTTCTGCAAGTTGAGAGTGCTCATAGTCATTAATCTTTTCTAACTATGTAGGTAATTTTAATGTCTCACTTTTAGAGTCAGGGAAAATCGTCCTTGTGCTGACCTTACTAATTATGTAACTATTGCTCGGTCTATGGTAATTAGGGAAAATTCAGGCTAGTCATTTGAAAGCCTTTCATTACGTCTCCAGTTAACGCACCTAAATTCAGCTCATAATTATAGACAAATTATATTTTGATCTTTTCTTGATTAAAAATGCAACCACTATCTGCTCGTAACTTTATGATTGCCTTGTTATCTATATAGTACATCTGAATCCTTGCCTTTGGACAGTTGAATTGCAGTAACGGAAATAAAGTGGAGGCGTACAGTAAATAACTTACCTCATTTAATTATAAATAAATTTATGAAATGTGTTTCTGGTGGGCAACTATTAAATAATAAGGCTTCAAATGCTAAGTATATTGCACGTTAAAATAACGGCTTTTGAACGAGAATCTTTCAATCTACCTGCAAAAAGATTATTTTTTCAACACTTCCTGTTTATGTTGTATTTATTTTTATCTTTAATCTTTGATACTCCTATACATTCAAATATATTGTATAGAAAGTATATATAAAGTAATTATTTTTTGTATTCATTAAGCAACTTCTTACACCTTTTAAATTCTGTTTTAAATTTTTTTTCAAAATAACAGAATTATTTTAAATCCACCGTTTGTAAGACTTTTACTCCAGATTTTCAAACAAAATCTTGCATACATTCTGTCTAGGATAGATAAAATCCTTCTGGTCCGTGTGGAAGAAGGCCCTTAGTTATCATAAAAATTTCACAAAATATGCAGATTGGTTCATATAATTTATACGATATATTACTAAAGGAACAGATTAGATTTCTTATGAATAAATATGTCATGTCTTAAATGAAACCGCTATGTACCCTTTCATGTATACCGAAAGATACATTTTTTCCATTATTATATTTGAAGACAAAGTAATAGTCTGCGAAACAATACAAGAAATTAAATTTCTTTCCGTTTTTCCTATGCAATATATTCAACGTTATGCGAAGCATACATCCTTATCAATGCTGTAGGGGAAAGTAAATTTCAGGATTTATGTTAAAATTTCATGTGATAGAGAAAATACTGCAGTTATCAGTGACCGAAGGATTTAGATATTCGCTATTTATTCTAACTTAGCTGCTCAACATACACACAAAATCAGTAAAACAGCAAAAACCTTAGTGATATATCCTTCTAGTGGTCTAACCTTCTCGTAATATGCTAAAACACGGCGTTTTTAACGCAGGAGTTCTGTCAGGGTATTTAAGTCATTGTATTTTTATTTTTAATCATCTTTTTTAATTTATTATTTTTTAGGTAACGGATTTGGAATAAAAATCGCAGGTGGTAGGAAACGAATTGATGGTCGTTTGGGCAGTTTCGTTGATCAAGTAATCTCAGGAGAGACGCTCAGTTATCTGCATGGAGAAATATCCGAAGGTATTTTTAAACGCCTGTCCGTGACTTTGCCAAATGAACCTTCCCAGAGGCATTAATGATTCTTTAGTGTGCGACTTCGGTGCATAACTCGGTGCCACAAGTCACCAAGTCTATCTGAATGCATAAGCAATGTGATGACTGATCAATTGCACGTAAAAAGTACTAGGTTCTAGGTAAATGATACCTTTTGGGCGCCAGTTTCTGGGGCAACACTGGAATTTGGTTTGACTAGGTAACGACGGCTAATAAGCCAGAAATGGTCATTTTAATCTCAGTTTTCTTTGTCCAGAATGTTCTTCTGCTTATATCCTAAGCCCTTTTTGGCGTGGGCTTGAAGGGGGACTTTGAAAGCACCATGGACAAACGACTGTGTCCTCTAACTGATCGGCATACGCTTACACACCACAGTGTATTGTATATATTTTAGGGTGGCCGCATAGTCGATAAGTGAACGAGGCAACAGTGACTTTCTAAAAAGAAACTACAACTCCTGTTTGTTCTGAGCGTTTCATAAATTACACTGGAATCATGTTCTAGTGGGGTTCTTTGCGTGTTTTCTTCTAGTGAGGGAACAACTTTTGAATTTTTTTCATAGTGAATCCACGGCCTTAGGCGATTATGGTTGCTGGATGACAGATTGGATCCTTAATATTGTTGAATTTTCGCTGCGGAAATTCACATAATTACGCGTCTTTACCTTTAGTGAAAGCCTCAAGGATAATTTTGACCGTTTTAATTGATAAGTTCTCCACCAAGCCCAAAAGTCCCTTACAAATCGTTTCCGAAAGAAGCAGAGAAATAAATGTCAGGATAAGGCATGTTACCGCATGACAACTGCCTCCTATAAATACCGCAACCCTGACGTCCCCAGCTCGCTTATCTGAGAGGATCCTAAACTTCTAGAGCAATAAACATTTTGTTCCTGCGATCGTCGCATAATAACAATCTTCTCCTACATAAAGTAGGATTGTTCTTAATGTTCTTATTAACCGACTGTGTTCATTTACAAATTTCAATTTTTCAATACTTTCATTTTGTCTGGTTCCTAAAGGCGACGAAATCATTGAGTGGAATGGTACTGTCCTGATCGACAAAGACGCCTCTGAAGTGCAAGCCATCGTCAACACTCCAGCGGATGAAGCCGAGTTACTGGTTCGCAGGTAAGTCTTCCACCTTATTGTTCCCTAACAAAGTATGCTCTGCATGTAATTATCGATTACGCTGGAAGCTCTGAAAAAAGAGACGCCTGACCATTGAGTTCTGAAACAGGTCTCCTGTGACCAATGATAAATTGCCACTGTCTGACCGAGAAATTGTTAAGTATAGCACTACTACTGCGACATATGGCGTTAAATCAAAAATGTAATGAAGGTGGTTTCTTCCGTAGTTATATCTGTTAGGCCAAAAAATAACTGGCAAGTATTTGCTTGCTATCTCTTCAGGCCTTAGCATCTATATTGTAATGTGACTAAGTCAAATGTTTGGGTTGTAGAACTATTTCTACGGTTGATAAGGTCAGGAGGGATCAAATGTGTGTCAGTGGAAACGGCTTCTGGTAATGGTAATAAACTGTGGTGGTAAAATGGGCGATTTTTGGCCATGGCAACTGCATAGCCTATACACAGTGCTGTAAGGTGCACAGGATCGGGTTGCGTTACCTGATGGCAGCCACTTCTACTGCAGCCAACAGAGCTGTTCAATGGATTTTGAATAATTTGATGAAACCTTGGAAATCGTTTTGGCATATAAATGATGATCTGAGTCTAGCATGTGTCCTCGAAGAGACCTCTTAATGTTCTATATTTGGCTCTTTTCCAACCATGCCGGAAGATGTTTTCGTAATCTTTTGGGCAAATTTCGGCTGGTATGACCAATATATTCGGCTTGAAGATAAGTCATAGAAAGCAAACCTATGCTATCATTTACATTTTTCAATAGGAATGTTCACAAATTAAAGGTGGGCAAAAATTCAGTGATTATGTTTTGAATAATTGCGTGTTTTGCTCATCCATGTGTCTTTTTCCAATATCCTCGTTTGCCAATCTATTTTTTCGCTCTCTGGGGAATGTAATTCTGTCTCTGTCCCTCTGTGTTTGTTCGATAACAACATTAATTATTCACTATCCCACTAGGCACGCAAGCACACACTCTAATAACGCTTATCCTCTTAGTGTTACGCCATCGACTGCGAGCCCACAATCACCACGCATGGAAGCCGTGGGGAATGTTTTAAGTCCCGGTGCGTTGAAAGGGAGCTCGACAGCAAGTATTCGTGAGCTTTAACTGACGGCAGCACGCACAGTAAACGCCAGAATTCGTGCGAAATGCCAACATATGCGAACGATTAAAAACCTCTCGCTAATTGGCATTGACGCAGGTTGTTATACTGATTATCGTGTTGTCTATTCTGAAGTAAATTCAGTCATGATAGAATGCAGGCTTTTAAAGAGCTTCGTTCTGGCCACTAAAAAACGTATGCACTGTTAAAATTAGCTACTTGAATAGTATGCTTTTTTATCATTGCTTTTGACTCCCTTTATACAATCAAATATACTTTATGAAAAACATGTACAAACGAAATATTTCTTGGCTCGTTTGTTAGAAAATCACGCCTTTACATTGCATACTTAAAGAAAGGGCACCTTTTGGTTTTGAAAAAGTTTCTAAATTGCCGAATAATTTTGAAATCTAGTGACTGCTAAACTCGAAGTCAAGGTTTAAAAACTGCACAGTGTGAACATACTGTTGAGGGAAAAGTATTTTTTTGCCTAAAATTTTAGGAAAAAGTCATTTAATTCTCATCAAATGTTGAAATATATATGTACCATGCTTTATACAGTATAGGCAGCATTAATAAATTGACGGATACGATGCATTATGAATGAAAACCCCATGATCGTAAAATATTTCATAATAAGAAATGTTTCCAGAACCGAAGGACATCCTTTTTTAAATACAAATTTTATAAGAAAGCGTAATTTTCTACCGAAAGAGTACAAGAAATAATTTTTTGTGCGTGTTTTCCATAAAATATTTGTGAATATATAAAAGTAGTCAAAATCAATTATAAAAACGCATGCTATTTAAGTAGTTACTTTTAAGAGTGCATACATTTTGTTAGTGACCAGAGCGAAGTTCGCTAAAACGTTCGCATCCTATCATGACTGAAAAAAAACTTTAGAAACGACTGCCGATTTGCGAACTAGTATCAATATATCGCATATGTCGGTATGTCACACGAATTCTGGCGCGTACTGTAACCAGATCAGTACAGACATTTCACTGACGTCGGCAGCTGTAGTCGGATTGTCGTTTCTGTCTTGTTTGCAGCTTCGGCGAGCAAAAAGGTCAATCGGATAAGTTAAAGATTAGATTTGAAGACTGTATAAACAGCAAAATTTAATGGATCCATAAATTTCGAGAGGGCTCTTCAGTTTCCACCCCTTACTGCATAACGGGAATGAACGTTAGAGGAAATACACAACTGAATTCATGCAAAAAAATCGATAAAAACCGGCAAGGTCACTGTACATGGCCAAGAGGCGTTCGATTAAGCTGAAAGTTAAACGCTGTAGACAGCAAAAACTGGAGAAAAAAACGCCTAGGTAAAAATGAAAGAACATTTGGGGAGGGGAATGTGTAAACAAGGAGCCAGTGTTACCAAGGTAGAGTTAGGTTAACTACATGCTCCAATTGTTTACATAGGTCGGGTTTAAACCGCCTTATGTACGCTGCCTCCAGGTAGCGTAAGGTGCGAGTTGTTCGTGCTTGAACAAGTACTCGGAAGGAGGTTTTAGGGTCCACGGAGTGGCCCGTATCTAGCCCTCTCGAAATTTATGGATCCATTAAATTTTGCTGTTTATACAGTCCTCAAATTTTCACCAGGGAAAAGAAGCTTTACATTAAAGATTAAATGTAATGTTTAAAACATAGGACAAGGAAAGACGAACTTAACAATGGATCCTAACATCTTCTTCGTCTATTTTCAACACAGTAGCACAGGGTGTTTATCATCTGTTAATTGCCATAAACCTGTCTATCAGGTTTTTCAAATGCATTAATGTTCGGGCTGTCCTGAACCTGCGTTGCCTAACAAGAAAAGTCAACTTTTCTCAAGGAAGGCTTGAAGCAAGTTTGAAGATTGCGTAAACAGCAGAATTTAATGGATCCATAAATTTAGAGAATGCTTATCAGCTTCTTCCTCCGTGAGTAACGTAGAAGAAACTACAAAACTGAATTCACACGCAAACGTCAGTTACGTCATAGAACTTGGTCATAAAGGCTTATCAATAACTAAAGCATGCCAGTAACTAGCAAGTCATCCTATGACCTTGCTCACTTTTCTGTACGAATTCAACTTTATATTTTTATCAACGTTGTGCAGCGATAGGAAGTAACTGATGAGCCCCCTCAAAATTGATGGATCCCTTAAATTCTGTTGTTTACGCATTCTTCAAAGTTGCACCAGGGAAAGAATGCTTTAAACAGGCTTGTTGACTTAGTTAGGCCAACAAAACGAAGGTTTCCCAACCCAGAAGTCAGGAAAGACACAATAGGTTATAACAGCTAGAAACAAGCTATACAAAGGGCTCTGTCAAACGCTATTGGGATAACCTGATTCCGGAACGTGTACCCTGCCGCTTGTAACTAATCAACACAATGACGTGCATTGATTATCCTTGAGTTTACGCGTTGAACAACCAGCGAACTGACCAGGCGCGTGAACCATACAGGACAACACGGCGTTCTTGCAGCGACTGACCAAGAGCGGGCAGGGGAGATTGGCAGGCACGGATGAGGCAAGAAAATGAGTCTGCGCGGTGGCATTTTGTTACGGACTACCACTGAGTCCATGCTTGCCCAGAAAGATCTGCTGGCAGGTCTGAAATTATTGTTTTGCGCCGCATCATCCACAGAGCCCAGCCTCAGCTGATGAACAGGTTCAGACAGCAAAATTGTGTATGCGAAGGATCAGAAGGTTTGATATTGGCATCGATTGAGTAGAAGACGACTCGGTCACTCGGACAATACTTTTGTTCGCGTGACGTTTCAAGATCCGTTACGGATTCGTCATCAGATACATAATCAGAGTGCAGTAGTAGATACGGGTAGCGTATGCACAGGAGTTTGCAGTTTTTATAGGATACGGTCATTACTGCAAACATAAAACGGCAATTAACCTTAATTGTCTTCTTGTGTGTTGATAGTTTGCTGAACAGCATGCGGGATCTGACCTCCTGAAATTGCATCACGCGTGGTGGACTCGAGCGCGATGACTGGTCGGCCATCTGGCCCTCCGGTGTTGGCGTAGGATGGCGTAGGATGACGTGGTGGCTTGTCCATTCCTTAAGTTGCGACTTGCTTCGGCCAAATTGAGTCTCAGCACCGCATACGGATTGGGCAAATCGTTGCACTTGTTGATGGATTGAGGGCCCATGAACCATGACTCAAGTAATTATCGGCTCACCCGATTGTCACCTCTTACGTGAATTTCGGCAACATCAAATTTGTATGTGTCGCTGGCTCTCGTCGAAAGAGCCGCGTTTTGAGAAGTCTGCCAGTTTCTCCGACATAGTTTTTTTGTCCGCAAATGCCTTAGATCCTGTGGACGACTCCAGATGCTTGTTGCCGTTGCAGTGGGTGTTTCGGTTTCATTATCTGACGACTTATTTTTGCTTCCGGCCTGTGTGCCGCCGCAGTATATCAGTACGCCTATAGAGCATCCTTACGCAATTGCGTTTTTGACTGATTGAGTGGTCGGTGTTGTAATTCAGTACTTGCATCTTGTTTGTCGCTTTCCTGAATACTTTAGTCTTTAGGCCATCACAATCGTTGCGACAGACGAGGACATCCAGAAAGGCCAGCTGGTTGTTCTCTTCCTCCTCCATCGTGAATTGGATGTCCAACGTCGATAAGAGCATTCTTTGTTAGCGTTAATCTGATGCACTTAGGACTGCAGCGTGGAGGATTGCCAACTGATAAGATTAATCAGTTTCTTCTCAGGCCTGATAAATAAGCTGAACTAGATCATTTGACATTTTAGCACCCTCACTTTTGTACCAATCGGACCGCGCATAATAAAATCCGGTATATTTAGCGGACCACGACATGTTTGGTTGGCATAAGCGGGCTCTCTGGTTACATAGGCGACAGTGTTAGAGACTGTCTTTTCATCAGAGCAGGTCTGATGAGCAAGAGACAGACGAACTTGAGGCATTGCAAGCTCTTTCCACTAAGGGGGCCGCAGGTGCAACTCAGCTATGTCGCTCTATTCCGTGATGAACTCCGATGGAAGAGCAGGTTAAACCGTCGGAATAACGGCAACTCTAGTATGTGTCTGCTGACATTCTGTTTAGGTATTAAAAAGCAAAATAAAATTTCAAAGTTGTGTAACCGTATACGCTCCAACTCGCTAAATACGAACAAGACCATTACTATAAGTTAATATTCTAAGAATGATTAAAAATGGGCTTACGATTATTTTTAAATATGCGAGGGACGATGGTCCAAACGCCCGTGCAATGTGAAGTTTTTTTTTAAATGTTTGTTATTCCCCTAGTTACTTTTATTCATACTGCCCATATAGGTCCAGCATGCAGCCTATTAAAACAACGCGTAACTCAATCTTCCCTCCTGAATAGTTTGTTCACAGGAGAGCTAGCATCATGGAAGCACGCCTATGGTAATAATTGATGGAACCATTTGTTCAGACAACAACGTACGCCTGCATACCATGAACTGTGTATCTAACTGCAAAGTAAACAGAGTCAGTTCTCTCCATTGCCTTATCTGATTTTGTGCCTGCGGTAAGGTTATTCACTGCCATACAGTTTACTGTAAAGCGAAACAGAGCAATAGCCTGAATGCTACAGATAATGAAACAGTTTCTTATGAAACGTTCTCTGAAATTTGCAAGTGTGCTCGCGATTCGAAAGGAACTATTAAATTACGATTTTGGAGGTGAATATCTAAATTTTTGAGCAGAAATGCCTCTAATCACTAAGACTAAGGGATGAGGTAATAAAATATTCACAATCTAGAGGTCTAAATGGAATCCACATCTATTATGAAGACAGGTCTAATTTCCAGCTCTAAATTCTCGTTTCTTCAGACATTAAATAGAGTGTTCGGAATGGGCGCACAGAATGCTCATATACCGAGGAAAGGCAAGACATATATTTGAAATTTCCGCGTATACTACGGAGAGATTTCGCAGTCATTAGTTCAAAGTGAGGTGAATGAGCGATATAATGAAGAGAGCGATCCGAAAATTGTCTGACCGTTTGAAGGAGTCGTTGTATTATACTTACAGCTTAAAAAAGCAGAAGAAACACCAACAGCTGAAGGGAGCCTTTGGGGGTAAGTTTGCAGAGTAAAAAGTATTTTTAAGCAAGGCTGAAAAAAATCGGAGCGCAGCAGAAAATGAGAGGGTGAATGCAGGCATCGATAAGTCGCCAGTGTAGAGCTTGACATGTATGATATGAACGTAACCGACGGACATAATATACAAGTTTATGAATCCTAATGAAGGGGATTTCAATATGAAGAGCAAATGAAAGATTAGATGTCAGAGTAACACTGAGGTACCGGAAAGAGGATGCCTTGATGGGCAAAACCCCTAGGGATTAAGGACTGTGAGAGGGTCTTAATATTTTAAGGTATTTAGAGAACAGAACTACGCCGTTTACAGACGTTTTTATCCCATGTAGGATTCAACCTTCATGTAGAAGTCCCTATAAGCAATTGTCGTCTTATCAAACTTTTACAGTAAAAGCTTAGGCATACGAATTCCCAGTTTATATGCAATTTATGAAACTGTAACTTCGTTTTATGTTTTTTGCCATCCCACCTGCTGCTTCTATGAACAAATGTGCACCGCTACTTTTTAATTGCAAATGCCTTTTGATACAAAGATATAAAGATACAAAGATAGACAGTGGCAGCTTTTAAGGTCAAAAGTGAGGCTTGGCTTTTTTTATTAACTTAAAAATCATTTTGGTGGTCCATGATAACCCTGAAAAACAATCTCCTTGATAAACACGCAGCGGGATTTCAAGTATTCGAAGCATGTTCATATTTCCTACAGACTATTTATAAGATCTTAAGCTAATGACCACTCCTCCTTCTTTTAAATTTTACTTAACTGCCATATTGTTTCAAACGCAAATGTTTCTTTTCACCCTGAGAGTAATTTGCTTAATCCCTTTTTTCTATAATCTATGTCAACTACTTTAGTAACCCCACGCCTTCCGAAATCTCCTTTGTGCGCCGATATCCTCAAGAGTTCCCTCTACACACCTGTCCCCACAAAAGTCCCTGTGGTGAGTTATTTTGCTTCCCGACTTCCTTTATTCTCCGATGGTAAAGTAGAGTATTTCAAAGAAGAACAAAGCATAATGTTTCTGTTGATAACGTTTTATTCATTCCGTCTTCATCCCACTGACTCAAAGTTGGTCAAAATGTCAGTTAGAGGTTGAAGTAGGAATGAAGTTGATGGTCACAACCATGCCCGGAAAAGTCGGATAATGCGACAACAAAAACATTACTACTTTAATCAATGAGACAGAATGGGCGTTTTTCCGAATTTTTGGACTTTCGCAAAAAATCACCAACTCTGAGAGGTAAACTGAGCTGTGGGCGGAATTCACAGACGTCAGCAACCAATCAGCGGCCGATGTTGCCTGTCGTACGTGCGAGCCGGTCGACGGACGAGGCCGTATAGTGTGTTGTTCGGGGTTTTGCCATTGCTCCGGATGCCAAATTTTCTCGGCTGGTTTTGCCGGCCAATTTTGGCTAGCTTAAGATGATACTACATTTTAGAAAAACAAAAGATATCCAATGAGACCTATCAGAGGTGTGTTGGCATTTCGCCTCTGTAATATTTCGTGATGTTGTTTTGACGGAATTCTAGTGCTAGAAATTTTGAAGAAAAATCCTCTTCTGTGTGCAAACTACCGCTTTTCACAAGGAAGCCGAAAAAGCGTGAGCAATACATGATTCATTCAAAAACTTTTATTACGGAATTTTCAGTAAACACATCCTCCATTCACCGTGAATAAAATCAGGATCACAAACAATAAAAAGTGGCTGAAGGATATTTCTCAGATGAGTCAAGCATTTGTCACTTACACTTAAATGAAAACAAAATTTGGCATCCTTCAAAACTGTGCTAGCGTTGTGCGATAATGATGTCCTTCTTGTAGTTCAGATAAACAAACGACAGCTAAAAATCAGTTCGTAATAAACATAGTAAACCAACCAATGAAAGCATAAGGAATTAACATGGAAAAAAATAAGTGGCTCGATTTCTAAAACCCGCCTGCTACTGTCAACTTTGACGTGTTTGCCTCAGATTTTACGCAAATGGCCGCTAAACTGATTTCCTGAAATTCCACTACATGCAGCATTATTCGGCTTTGGTCAGTTTCTTCAACTTGCGTCATAAAGATGCAGCTTATATTGAATCCATCTTTCCCCGCTTGATAATTATAACTACGTAGTAGATGGCCTAACTGGTTATTGTGTATGCGAAACTCTATCCAGTTATAGCGCCATCATGAGACTAAGAATTGGCTTCTTTATTACAACCTACGAAAACGCAAAACCAACCTATCTGAAAAAAAACATCATTTAGCGGCAAAAGTTGCTTATGTAGTTGCTTATGTAGGCCCACGCATGTACCCCTGTTTCCAGAATTTTGTCATGCATAAACGGTGTTTATTGAGTTTGGGGGTGGGAAAATAGGATAGGCAGAGAAAGAAATTTTTAGAAGTAAGTGTAACTTGAAAAAAATTAAGTCGAAGTTGTTTCCCGCGGCCGCTAGGAGTAAGTTATTGCGCATGTAAATTGAAGGTGTGCGCGGCGAATAGCGCCGCGGACTATAGTAATTTAACTCCAGAACTGCAAGTTGAAGTAGACTACCTCCTTACCACCATTTCAATTTTTCGGGAAATTCAAGAAACCTGCAATTTGTTAATTGGTCTTTTGCACAATAAGTTAAACGATAATACAGATTAGGAAAATTGACAGATATAAGTCAACAACACCTCAAAATACAGCAAAATAAAAATGCATTTAGCATTTATTAAAGTATATTCCACTGCATGTCCTAACTCTCCAACCACAAGACTCTTCTAACCACCATATACGTAGGAAAATATGCAGGAAGTGGGGATTAATGAGTCGGCCTACATAAACTACACAAGCGGTTTTTATTCTAGGCAGATAGTACCTTCATCGGAGGCAAAAAACACTAAGAAGAAGAAGAAGAAGAAGAAGAAGAAGAAGAAGAAGAAGCGATCCCTGGAACAAGAATTTTATTGTCCTGACGTTTTGGATTCCGTCGGGAATCCCTAGTCAAAGGTAATCGTAAACAAGTCTGAGACATGCGCAGATAAGGGGTGATACATGCACAGATTACACTGTATTCATAGGTCATAGCGGTCACACACATGCGTAGTATAATTGTCAGTTCCTGTAGCCACCGCTTGTGGTCTTAATTGCTTTGGTGATTGTTCATTAATTGCCACAGCGTTCTTGTCTGCGTCGGATGCGGGATGGCGCGCCAATTATGCCCGCTGTCGTCACCTCTTATCTGCTCATGTCTCAGACTTCTTTACGATTACTTATGACTAATGATTCCTGACGGAACCTGAAATGTTAGGATAATAAAATTCTTGTTCCAGTGATCGCTTCTTTTTCTGAACTGCTTGCTGGAGCTTGGATATTTTCCTCTGTTGGCAAAGGACACTTTTTTACTCATTTTCACGTGAAAACTGGGATAAAAGGAGTTAGCGAGACACGCTTTGTCTTGAAAATATCATTAAAATGTTCAGTAAACACGGCCTCCATTCACCATTAATAAAATTCGGTACATAAACCCAAAAAACACACGGGTATAACAAACAGTACACAGTGCCTAAATACTGCAATTGCCAAGATCATGAAGAATTGTCCTTCAATGAGTCTCGCATTTGCCACTTCCGTTTAAATGCAGACAAAATTGGATTACCTTCAAAATGGTGCTATCGTTCTACCCTTACGATCTCGTAATTTGATTAAAAAAGAGAGCTAACAATCGGTTTGCAATGGGCATATTAAGTCAAGTAAGAAATACATAGGAAACTTACGTGTGAATTGAAAAAAACGAAAAAATCGTGGCTTATTTTCTAAAGCTCACTTGGCACTGTGTACGTTGGCGTGGATATCTCAGACTTTATATTACTGCACCATTACTGGGTCCTAACTATGAATGTTATTTGAATTGTAACTCTTCCCGCTTGACAATTATATTTTTTTATAAGACTTACTGGTATTTGTGAATGCTCGAGTGTATGCAAGGTCCAGGTAATTGAATAGAAGGTAAAACGTACTCTGGGACCAGTGGTTTAGTTGTCCGACATTTCGAACCCTCCCGCGAGCTCACTGTCAAGGAATTAAAAAAAGTACAACTCACTGTTTATTTAACTCAGTTCTGCCGGTAGTGGCCTCTGCCCTTGAGCTCTGCCCTTGAGCTGTGCCCTTGATCTGCTCGCTCAACGCGAAGTAGGCGTCAGGAAGATCGATATGTCTGTTAATTAAATCCGCGCAGGGATGCCATGCTTCCTGCAGTAGGCATGAAGTTAGGTGGTCTAACTGACCTATCGACTGTCTTTGTGGTCAAGCCAAATATGTGGGTGAAACCGGCAAACGGGTTCTCACTGTAATAGACCACTATGAACTTCCCGT
This sequence comes from Ligula intestinalis, assembly GCA_036362985.1. NCBI lineage: Eukaryota > Metazoa > Platyhelminthes > Cestoda > Diphyllobothriidea > Diphyllobothriidae > Ligula > Ligula intestinalis. The sequence continues at coordinate 4,833,260 of JAYGXS010000001.1, read as the reverse complement.
GCGACGGAAGGACAAGCTTTCCCTGGTAGCCGTTTACGCATCCACGCCAGGACACGGCTTCGACTCGGAACGCGTGCGAATACTGGGTCAGTCAACTTATAAAAACGCAAAGCAAACCTTTCTGCACAAAAATCATTTAGCTAACCATGTCACTGTGAAGGCCTGAGGTAAATGACCGAAAACAACTTCACAAGCAGCCATACAGTGGCTAGTTGTCTAGGCTGAGATAAAGGCGACTGGAAGGGCTATTTCTTGCTCATTAGCCGTCGTCAGCCAGTCATACCCAATCGCTTGTTCCGCTCAGCTTTCTTGTTAATTTTTGAGTCCCGCTAGCAGCTGCACAGTGGCTATTAGTCTGGTGATTATGGTTTTCATTAACGTACTTTATATTCATAAATAAGATAAAAGTTTCCGGTTAAAAGCTGAATTTTATAAACCAGGTGCCCGTTGGAAACTTACGCAATATACGGTAGCTGATGTACTGCCTAGAGGCAGTGCTATAAATTGATTAACTCTGTGTTAACGATTAATTTTTGAAGACATTAAAAGCAGTAGCGGACGACTGTTCTGCACATTACTAGTTGTTTACAAATCTTCCTTAACGGAGCTTTTCTGAAAAGAAATAAATGGAATTTGATGAAAATGGACGGGAGCAATGCCCCCTAGCAACTAGCGATGGAAAGTTTGTTTGATGCGTTTTAACTGAAGAAGTTCGGACATGTTTGAAGCACGTTGGAAAATATGCCGAAACTGAGTTCGGAGATCTCACGATCGCGTGACAGTACGTTCAGCGTTTGATGGCGCCACTCAGGGATAAGGTCCTACGCACTTGATGACCTAAAATGTCTTCAGGGGAATTCGCAAGGCTTGTGGCGAACCTTTCCCCTGACAACTTATTTGAGTATTGGAAAAAACATACCGCTACTGGTAGACTCCTGACGATGACATTAATTGCCCCTTGCCGGCTTTCTTCATGCTGCTCCTTCATAAGTCCAACCTAATAGCCTACCTTTGAAGATAATTATCCTTATCTTAATAGCGCACTTACATCAGCTGAGTAGCTTATCGTTTTTTTCGGAAAGACTTCGTGGACATTCGTGCTTGTCTTCGAAATGAAACAACCAAAAATGGCTTTTTGATGTCCACATTTATCTGTGGCATTAATACTGACAAAACACGACCCAGCTGTTGCTTGCACAGCTCAAAGTTAGAGTTTGCCGGTAAAAGCGATCATTTGAGACCTAGAAATTAATTTAGAAGAAGCAGATTCGATCGCTAGTACAAGGGTTTGAGTCGCACACTGGTCTAAGGCGACCACTATGTGTCAGGTAATGTAACCAAAAGGCCCACTGCCAGGGCAACAAACATCATGGTTCGTCTACTGGATTGGGTGTTGCTGCAGACAAAGCAACTAAGTCGGAGAAACTGAAAGATTTATCATTGCCCGTAGGAGTGAATGTTCGAGTTCCATGAAGTAGTTCAGAAGAAGGAGATGCGGCCACTGGAAAATAGTTTTATTTTCCTGACGTTTCGAATTATATCGAGAATCCTTAATCATAGGTAATGGTAAGATAGTCTGAGACATGCGAAGATGGGGGTGAACCATGCACAGATTGCACAGTACTTATAGTTTCTAGCGGTCATCTGCGTGCGTACTATAATTATTCACTTCTGTAGCCACCGATTTGAGTCTTAATTAATGTGGACATGGTTTGATGCTTCACGTTTGACTAAATAATTGCCGCTATGTCCTTGTCCATGTCGGATGCGGGCTTCGTAATTGCGCGACAAGTAGGTTTGCTGTCATCAGAGTTGTTGTTGGACTCGGCCCTTCCCACGTGACTTATTCTCTTGCTCAGGCAATGTCTCAGTACACAGTAGGGAACCGCCAAATCGTTGTACTTGTTGAAGGACTGAGAGGCCTGAGAACCATGACTCGAGCAGTTCGCAGCTCACGCGGTTGTCACCTCTTTCGATGATTTCGGCCTCGGTAAACTTGAAAATATGGCCGGATCCTACCGAGTGAGCTGCAACCTGGGAGTTGGTTTCAATCTTCCTCTCAGCCCCTGCATGCCCAGCCATTCGCGTGCGAAGTAAGCTCCCGGTTCCTCCGACGTCGTTGCATTGCCCACAACTGCATCAGATCCGGTAAAGGACTCCAGCCCTTTCCTACCTTGGCAGTGGGTCTTTCGGTCTTATGACCCGGCGCCTGATGGTTGCTTCTTGCCTGTGCGCAACTCCAAATCAAAATGTGGTGATCAGGTGGCTGACCGCTTTCGATATACTCTTCACGTACGGAATAGCTCGCTCAACTGTTGGACTTTTTATGACGCTTGCTGCTGAACACGCAACAGCAGCACAGAGAAATGAAGACAATTCTGACGTTGCGGCTCAATCACTGAGTCCCGGCCACACATTCAACTTTGATGAGGCTGAAAGTCTCACGTCACGTGAGTCGTGAATTATCTGAGTTATGGCTCACGCACCCTTGACCTATAAACAAATGCAATGACTTGCCCAATCTGTGTTCGGAGCTGAGGCTCAGGTTTGCCAAAGCAGGTCGCCACTCGGGGAACGCACAGAAGAATGTTTCTTTTAACGCCAGCATCAGAGAGCCAGATGGCCGAGCAATCATCACGGCCAAGTTCACCAGGTCATGGCCCACAGGCTGGAAATTAGCGCACAAGCGGGAAAGTCACCTCGATAGGGAGGAACGGTTAATTGTCATAGCGGTCATGCGGCAGCATAATAACCGTATCTTGAGCCCGAAAGCTCAGGTTAATAACATGAATATTCCAGTGTTCGAAAATTCTTCTTCTCAAAATATTCACGTTCCTGGGAAGCGAACATTCGCCTCAATTCGTAATAACTGTATCCTCCTAATGCTGCAATTCCTCATACATGCACTGCCCCTTTCTGATTTTGTTGTTGAGGATGGACTCAAAACGGAGGTTGAAACTCGTTGATGGACGTTCATCCGACCGCTAACGGAACTCATCTGTCCTGTTCTGCTTGGGAACTCAACAGAGGCCCTGACAGACGTTTCAGCCGGTAGTGTAGGCAAATAGCATTGCCGACAAAGACAAGAGAGACTGAAATTGCCATTAATGGCGATTGGGCCGTCGTCTGATCTTCAAACTCGCAACTTTTTTGATCAGAGTCAAACACCCTAACCATTGAGCAACGACCTCGTTGTCTTGCCGGGTTAGGTCTGGGTATATGGGCACTCATAGACGAACGTTCACCCGACCACGATCATACCCGGCAAGACAAGGAGATCGTTGCTCAATGGTTAGGGTGTTTGACTCTGATCAAAGAGGTCACGACCATGAGGTTCGCCTGGTGCACAACTTGGGATCGGGTATGACCGGCTGACGACGGCTAAACCGCCAGAAGTGGCCATTCCAATCTCCTTCATCTTTGCCAGAAATAACATGTGTCCACTTTACCAGCTGGTACAGTTGTTAGGGCCTCTGTTGAGACCCCAGACAGCGCGGGACAGATGAGCTCGCGGTCGAGTGAAAGTTCACCAACGAATGCCAATATCCCTCGACCTAACCCGGCAAGACAATGAGCTCCTGGCTCAATGGTTGGGGCGTTTGACTCTGATCAAGGTACTTGAAACGTCATGCGAATAGAGATTTTATCCCAGCGAGCACATTAAATTCTCCTCAATTACATCCTGTGACTTGCATGTTCGCTTATATTGCCTTTATTCCTTCTTCTTCTTCTTCTTCTTCTTCTTCTTCTTCTTCTTCTTCTTCTTCTTCGTCTTCTCCTCTGCAGCAGCCGATGCTCATCGGCACGCCAAGCTCTGTCCCTCGCACAACCAGATCCCCGCCCACATGCACGAGGGCGCACACTCCTGTTTCCACCAGCATCCGCCGCACACCTGCCAACGCTCCTATCCCCTGCACTGCGAAATGCACCCCTGCATGCACAAAGCCCACATGAGCGGTCTGCAGCATCCGATACAGCAGCCGCTGGGTCACGTGTGTCGCAGTGACTGGCCTGATGGCGCACCCGCCTATCCCCCGGCCTCGCGCGGCAAAACGACCACCACCGCGGTCATCGACGAGACCCATCGACTGCCCCCGACCCAGCAGCAGCAGCAGCTACACTGCAATCGCCTGTCGGGCCTGGAGAACCCCGGAGAACCCTCGTCGCCCAACACTCCCGTCGCCAATACCAATAACGGGGCCTCCTGTGTGGAGAGCGAGGCCTCGGGCTCGCCCAGTCGTTCTGCCGCGGGGTCGCGCAGCAGACAGTCTGGTCGCGCGAACTATGCGACACCCCCGCCGTCTAGACCGCCGGGGACGAATGACACGCAGACGTCTAGACGGGACCCCTCAGACGCGGCCTCGCATCACAGTGGTGGTGGTGGTGGTGGCGGCGGTGGAATGGCTGTAAGCATTCCTTTCCCGTGTTCATAGGATAAACATTTTGACTTCATGTAAGCGTTGACTTCCTTCGGCATACTCGGCTGCGAAACGAAAGCTGTACAGAAGAGAAGGGGAATGTTCAGTTCAATTCTATTAAGGGAAAGATAGACGAACGCCTTTGAGCTACCTTTTGTTAGCAGACTGACTAGGAAAGTCATCGATACAGAACTAAAAAATGCACGAATAGATCGTTTACATAAATGCATACAAAAAGTGAACAACTATCTGCTCGTTCAAAATAGTAATAATACACGTCTACTCACATATTAGGAGTAGTATGATTACATGTAATTGTCTACCTACAGGTATTAGCACGCAGCTGATGAATGAGAGGTTTGATTCATGTCCACATTGTGCTTAAAGGAATTCACACAGATGAGGAGAACACCAGCATCTTCAGACTACGTGTTCCTCACTGCGACTACTCTGGTACTGCAAAAAACATTACGAGCATCGATCCTTCATTTGCTTGGGCGTAGTTTTAGGGAATGATTGCGCAATGTGTGGATGAGGGAGAAAACGCATTGGCGACAAAGCATCAAAGAGGCTGTCCCCGATATTTTTTACTCAGGCTAACACGCCCATTTTAAATTGGCTCCTGCTTGGGTGAGAGTATAATTAGTGATCACCCAGGATGCCCTTCCGTAGCTACCAAATGATTAAGGTTGGGGTAGTTTACTGCAATTTGCTTGGCAATATGTTGTGAAAGGTGGATTACCTTGAAGCTTAGGGCATACGGTTGGGGTGGCTGTAAGCCCAGATTTTTAGCCTTCATAGGATTATTCTTCGATTAGAATTGGGTGCAATTTGCGAAGCCTTTCGGTGCGCTCGACAATAGTTGACTATGTGCAAATTAAATTCGTAAAAATGTGTGCACATGCACATGTTATTTATTCTATGCATTTTATGTTGATAATAATTGGATACCGTTTTTAATATTGTCTTCAAAGACGTTGCCTATTATCCTGAATATACAGAAACATATAATACGCATTAGAGGGGCGACTGGAGGCTGTAGAGATGTTGGGTTAAATACTATCGTTACTGTATTTTTCGGCTCCTCAATCTTGTTAAGTTAAACCTCTATTTTAACTGGAACGGGTTTTACGGTCGGATTGTTGAAGAAACTCTCAGAAAAAGCGTTCAAACTTTACGATTTTCCTTTACCCGAAGTCAAAATCTGGGCTTCTCAAGGCCTACATATTGCTGCAATCAAATTCCCCGAGTTGTTGAGTCCATAACCCCATGCTTTCTTCGAATGGAGCTAGTAAGAGATCCGTCTTAGAAAGGACTCCACGGCGGTCCTCCGTTAAAATTCCGGCAATGGTAGCTTATGTAGCCCCACTCATTAATCCCTACTCCCTCCATGTTCTCCTACAAAAACGGTGTATATCGGGTTCTATGGGCGGAAAATTAGGGCATGCAGTGGAATACACTTGAATAAATACTAGATAAATTTTTATTTTACTGTATTCATAAGTGTTGTTGACTTATATCTGTAGATTTTCCTAATCTGCATTACCATTTAATTTATTGTGGAAAGACCCGACTATCAAACTGCAGGTTTCTTGAATTTCCCAAAATATTAAAATGGTGGTTAGGAAGTCGTCTACTTCAACTTACCTGTGGTCCAACTTACCGTTCTGGAGTTAGATAAGTATAGTCCGCGGCGCGAAGCGCCGTGCCCACCTTCAATTTACATGCGGAACAACCTGCTCCCAGCGGCCGCGGGAAGCAAATTCGACTACATTCGTTCACCTTACACTTACTTCTAAAAATTTCCTTCTCTGCCTATCCTATTGCCCCACCCTACAAAACTCTATAACCACCGCTTTTTTAGGACAATATGCTGGCTTGAAGATGGTTATAGCTGTAAGATTTAATAGTACCACAAATTTCGGGAGAGTTCATCAGTTACAACCCCTCATTGCATTAAGGTCCACGAATGAGAAAAAAACATGAAATTGAAATTGTACAGAAAGGTCATAGGTCCTAGTCGGATAGAGAAAGAAGGTTCAACAAAATTAGAGGAAGAAAGCAAGGAATTGAGTTGTGGGGAATATTGGGCTGGGGAATGTGCGAATCTGGGGCCTATGGTTACCAAGGTAAGGCAAGGTTAACCACATGCTCCAACTGTTTGCAGAGGTCCGGTTTAAAGCGTCTAATATAAGCAGCTCCCAGGTAACACAAGATTCGAGGTGTTCGTGCTCGAAAAAGAACTCGGAAAGAAGTTATAGGATCTACCGAATGACCCATGTCCAGCAGGTGTTCAGTGATAGAGGAACAAGGAGAACGGTTTTCTTGCTTAAATAACCAGCTAGGTTGATGTTCCTTGGCTCTGGTTGTCAATTGTCTTTGCCTTGTTTTATTCCTCCAATTTTGTTTGAACCATCTTCAAGTTCTCTCCGGGAACAGCATGCTTCAAAGTACAAAATGCTGGGACTGAGGGCATATGAGTGGGGTTACATAGCCTACGTTTGCCAAACTTTGATTGAAGCAGGTAGCCTCTCTTTGGTTGGTGTTAGCTTTTAAGTCTATTCGCCTATTTGGTAGATCGCGTAGTCATAGATAAGGAGAGTGTATTCAGACAGAATGTTGCGAAAAGTTTGGAGATGCCGGGGATCGAACCCGGGGCCTCTCGCATGCAAAGCGAGCGCTCTACCACTGAGCTACATCCCCGACGGATTCTTCATTGTAAATAGATTACTTGACAGCACACTATGCGGGGACACGTCTGTGAGGCACGTGCCGAAGCACATGTACGCACTGCTAGGTTCTACCTGTGCTGTCAGTGTGGCGAAGCATGCGACCTTGGATAGTTTTTGAAACTTTCAAGTTACTTTACATTACTAACTCTGTCATTTGGTCGTGCAGCTATCAAACACACACTATTTCAAGCATACTCTTTGAAAAACACACTACCTAGTTCCTTATCCTCAATTTTGTAACTGCGAGAAGTTAGTCTAGTGGTTGTAGAGTGCGGCAGAGAAGATGGAGGCGTCAATTCGTTCTCTTTTCACGCTTAAAAGTAACTGGTAGTCACTTAAACAGTCGACGAAGATAAGGGAGACTAGAATAGCCATTTCTGGTCCATTTTCTGATACCAACCGAGGCTCGAACCTGTGACCTGTTTATAAGAAATCCAAACTGGTTGGTGGAATTTTTTTAGGTAGCACACTTCATAAAAGGAAAAAAATTTTAATTGCACTTTTTTCAAGCCGAATGAAACCTGTTTTCGAGACAAACAGTAACCTTATCCCATCCTATTGAATTACTGTTTTGTAGTAAAAAAAGCACAGTTCATAATTTTTGCTTATATTTCATGAAATAAGCTAGTTGCTGCAAATGAAATGTTTGTCTGAATCCCTGTAATTTTCATTCAAGTCAGTCCAAACGTATCTCCAGGTAACCAAGTAAGTGGTTACCTGGGTCCCATGCTAAATAATTTATCCTGTTCTCTACCCATTAGGCGGATGAACCCAGCATCCACAGTGACGCCGCTGAGTCACGTAAATCCTTCGGTGAAATCGAAGTAAGTCTGAGAATTCGGCTTTATCTTCCAATTATTTCTTGCTGCATTGAAACCACGTTCATTTCATTCATGTTGTAGGAGACGAAAGGTGTAAATGTTTTTTTGAAAATGGGGGTGTTGTATAACTGGCTTAAGTCGCATCTATGCGACTATCATACAATCAAAGTGAATTTACCTTGTGTCCATCACAACGCGCAGACATTAATCCCGTTGAATACTAGTCTAGAAGTGGCCTTTTAGCAAAGTGCTCTCAGCTTAAATCCGCAGGAGTGGTAATTATATGGAGTGTTGTCCTACCTGGAGGATTAATTATTGTAAATATGTCAAAAAGGACATATCTGTCTTCCATTTCCAGCGAACACAAATCACTTTCATTTTCCAGTCAGTTGCCATTCTGCAAGTGTCCGTGAGTGTTCTAGCACTTCAAAAGCTAACCTTGAACGAACCTTTTAAGCAGGATCGCACGTCCTGGGCCATAGTCTGCGACAGCCAGCCCGGAAATGCCGCCTTGAGCTTCAGATGGAAGATGGGGTTGGGTTATTTTCCAGTTCTAACCCGACGGACCACCTAAATTTACTGCACTTCAACTTTCATGTCGAGTGTCATGTCTTTGCTTTATTCGTCGGCTGCCTTCAGCCATACAAACAGACGCTGCGCTGCCTTTGATCGGCTTACCAGCGCAGCTTAACAAATGGGGCAGGGGGCAGTGGAGACAGTTCAGGTCTAATTGCTACCTCTGCCCAAAGCTTTGCTGTTCCTTTCGAATATGTTATTTCAAGTTGTGGATTAAAGTATCAGTTTCAGTATCAGTATATTGAGGGATGTGTAGGAAAAATTCCTTTGAGTGCCCTATTTGTACATATGTGCAGTGTTAGCAGAAAATTTGTTTCTCAGACTGTTGGCGAGTCCAGTTGTCCTGTGTCATAGGATTGAAATAGGAGCAGACAGTGAAAAAACTCCTCAGGAAATTTTCGGAAAAAAATTGTCGCTCTTGTGGGGGTAATGCGTGGGACTTAGGAGAAAAAAGGGGGTTCCAACGGGGGGGGCATTGCAAAGGTTCCCAGGATCATTACCGTGTGGAAGCCGCGTCCTCATTCTCCCTTGCTGATTGCAGACTCCGCCAACGGAACTGGAAAAACAGAGGCATCCGTCCAGATCGTCGACAGTCCGCTTTGGGTCGAACTGAGGGTGAATGTTAAGGCCGTCAGGTCTGGCTGATAAGATCGCTAGCGAGGTAATTACGACACGCAGATAGCCAAGTAGGGTAGACCGCGGAGACCTTCACATGAGGCTATGCGTGGGATGTCATTATAAATAGCAAACGTGAATGGATATAAAAACTAATACTACTGAAAAATTGAAAGAAGTATTATTTTTGTAAATTGTCAGTTCCGATCCATTGTGCACGGCTTTATCGATCAAGTTTTCGCTTAAAACCCTCTAGTGATTTCGACATAACGACGTCCTGAGGAAGCGCATTCCACGCTCCGACAACCCTTTTTGAGAAGAAGTGTTTCCGAGCGTCTTGCCTGGCCCCTGTCAACTTTAATTTGAGAGGATGACCCCTTAGATTCGTGGTCGTTGCTAATTCGAAAAAATCCCCTGATATAAGACAGCAGTCTTGAAGACGTTATACGCGGAATGCTAGTATTAGGTCCCCCCAAAGCTGCCTGTAGCGCAATGGGAAGAGGTTGAGATTCATAAGGCTGCGAGCCCTGCCCATAACAATTTTGGTTGCGCGCCGTTGTACCTTTTTCAGGATGTTGATGTCTTTCGCGGTCCAGGGTCTCCAAGCTTGGATAGCAGATTCTAGGTGCGGTCACACGAAGGTTCCGAAGACTTTTGTGAAGCACTCTTCATTGAAGGTAGAAAAAGCTCGTCTGACGAGGTAAAGGATCGACATCGCAGAATTGGCTACCTTTGTGCAATGCAGGGAGGGTTTAAGCGAGGGCGTGATCCAGACTCCCAAGTCTTTCTGGGCATTCACTTTCTTCAATGGCATGTCATTCAGTCGGTAAGTCGTGCCGTTTGAAGAACCCGATTTGCCGACTTGAATGGTGGTGCACTTGCTCTCATTGAACGGTAAGAGCCAGTTCGCCGACCATTTTTGAAGTCTATTTAAATTTTCCTGTAAGTGCACTTCGTCAACCGCAGTTCGAATTACGCTCCAAAGTTTTATATCATCGGCGAAAATGGCGTTACCGCAATCCAAATCGCGGACACAGGCGTTGATGTAGATAACAAACAAGATAGGGCCGAGGACGGAGCCTTGTGATTACCAATCTCAACCTTAAACTTGGCTGACTGTTTGTCACTGATGTGGACAGTTTGCGAGCGACCGATTAGGAAGCTTTTTATCCACGCAAGGAGCCTACCCCTTACTCCTGTGCGGCTGAGTTTATAAAGGAGGCGGTGGTGTGGCACGCTATCGAAAGCCTTTTTGAAGTCAATATAGACAGCGTGCACTGAGTTTTCACTATCGACTACCTCAGTCCACCGTTCTAAACAGTAGAGCAAGTTTGTTACACAGGACCTACCTCTACGAAAACCATGCTGAGCATCCGATAGCACATGTTTTTGTTCCAGGAACTGCATAAGTTGTTGATAGATAATTTTTTCCATGATTTTGCAACAGAGTTCAGTAAGGCTGACCGGTCGGTAGTTCTTCGCTGAGACCCGGCTTCCCCCCTTGTACAGCGGTGTAATCCTCGCGGATTTCCAATCTACTGGTAGGCATCCGGTCTCGAAGGAGGTTTGGAAGAGCATAGAGAGTGGTTTGGCTAACTCATTGGCGAGCTCTTTCAAAATCTTGGCTGGTACGTCGTCGGGACCTGGTGACTTAGATTCTTTTAACCTTAAGAGTTCCTTAAGAACAATAGCCTCAGGTAATCGGACAGTCTCAACTATTGTATCCGCTTCGGTGTCGCTGGTGGGGTGATTGTATGCCATTTCCTTTGTGAAGACTGACCGGAAAAATTTTGAAAGATGATCAGCCTTTGCTTCATCATCTATCAAGTCTCTTCCCTCAGCGATCCTCAGCAGAGGTCTCGGATCCTTGTTTTTGGTACTCTGCCTGAGCTAACTGTAAAACAGTTTGGGGTTCACTGTGGCCAGTTTAGCAAGTCTGCTTCGAAAGCCCGTCTTGTTATGAGAATAAGAACCTTGACCCGGTTTCTCTGAGTTTTTTAGGCAGTGACAGATGCAGGAGTCCTATCTGCTGCCATTTTTTCCACAGCTTCCGCTTTTTGTTCACTTCTATTTTAAGGCCTGCGTAAGCCATCGCGGTCTAGTGGTCACTTTTTTTCACGAAATTGGACAGTGCTTATCGATGAGTCTGTGCAGTGTGCTCCGGAACGCTTCCCAGTCCGCAGTTATGTTTCCAGAAAAAAGAGGTTTCCACAGGGCGCGCGTGAGTTCGGTTTTCATTCAATCGAAATCGCCTCGCCTTATATTTTTTTTAGCTGCTTAGGGTCTCTCCGGTATTGAGAATGATGAGTACTCCCGTAGCAGTACAACATGGTCACTTTTACCTAGTGGTGGGAGACATGACACTTCGTCGATGCTGTCCTGCGATTTTGTGAGAACGATTCCAGACAGTTGGACTGTTGGCCATCACGCATCCTTGTCGGAAAAGTGACCTGTTGCGTGAGAAATAACTTTTGAGTCAAGCTCAGAAGGCATATGTCGAAGGTTAGGTTGGAGCTATGTGCACAGGCTACAACCCAGTCGATGTAAGGCGCGTTAAAGTCCCCCAAAATCAGGATGTCCGATCGTGCAGTAATCTTTTCCAGCTCCTCTAGCAAGGAGGAATCCACTACGGGCTCTCTTCTCCGTGTTCGGTAGAGTGTCAGGACATCGAGGTTGGGTGCACCTGGTACTTTAATGGACAGCGAGATGGCGTCGGAAGTACACGCCAGTTTATCCGTTTTGTTTAAAACTTTGAGTCCATTTTTCATGTATGTTGCTACGCCACCGCCTTGACGACCTTCTCTGTATTTTCTGAACAGTTGATAGCCAGGCATGGATACCTCGCCGTCGGCTACCTGTTTCCGTTATTGAAACTATATCTGGTGATAATTCACAGGCATAAATCTTCAGCTTGTCTAGCTTTGATAGCATACTCTGTGCATTTGTGTACATGAAAGTTAACTTTCTGTTTGGTCGAGAAGTGGTTACAGTCAGGCTCTCCCCGCCCCTTACCAGGTAGACTGTGCGGTCATCCGGAACGGACCTATCCAAGGTGAGAGCGATGGACGTTGGATCACTTGGTTGTTGTAAATAACCAAGTTTTGTTCGCCCTTGCTGAACCGCTCCCTCTTTTCGGAAACAAGTTGACAACATTTGTTCCGTTCTGCAGCTAAGAACTCCTGCTGCGAAAAAACTCCCGGTTCAGAGTCTTTTATTTGAAAACGCCTAGATAGAATGAGCTTGGCGTCTTGGTTTCTTGTCATGACCACTTTCAGAGGTCTGGAACGTGCCGTTCCAGTTGGGCTCTCTGGCCGTTTGCCAAGACGGAAGGCTTTTTTTGCACTCTAATGTTACATTAAGTCCCAGCATTTTTTTCATAAGTTAATGGAAGAGCTGAACATCTGCGGAATGCCGGTCCATGTGAGTGGCTGCGGTTGATTCCTTTAATCCCTGTATGATGATGCTGGCTTCTCTCTCAGTGCCATTTTTCGTGCCTACGACACTGTCGCTTCCTTGCTCATTAATACCTCTTGTGCTGCTATTATGACCATCTTGTGTGCGACCGGAGTCTATGGTTTATGTACTGCCCTCGTTTTCTACTGTGGGCTTCGGGGTCGGGCCTGCGAAACTGTCACCCACTTTCTGGTTAATAGCAGAACTGGCAGTGGATTACGGTAGCCCTTGTATTACGAAACTTTTGCCCCTATCGGTGACTTTTTTCGTCCCATCTACGCCGTCGGTCACTTCCTGGTGCAATGCTTTCGTGTTTTCCTGCGTGTCTTTGTTGACGGCAGCCTGTACTTTACGTGGCGAACCAATCGTGTTTTTGTTGTCTACGGCGAGATTGTTTAAACTCGCCTCAGCGGTGGCTGATTGATCAACTGTGGGGGCCTGCCTTGTTAGTAAGGGGTCCTTCTTATCTGTTTACGCGGCAGCCTGAACTATACTGGGCAACCCAATCGTGTCTTTGTTGTCTACGGCAAGATTGTTTAAACTCGCCTCAGCGGTGGCTGATTGATCAACTGTGAGGGCCTGCACTGTAAGTATGGGCTCTATCGTTTGTTTTTCGGCAGCATCCTTCGGTTTCATCGCTTTATGTGCATGGGACCGCAGTCGTCTCGGTGCAAATACTGTCTCTTTTTCTTCTCCCAGCTCTTCTCCGATCCCCTTTCGTGCGATTTCACTAGTTTTGACCTGTGAAGAGGGTGAGACTGGTTGTTCAGGTAGACGCTTCCCTCTTCTCCTGGCCGTTTTGATGATCCTAGAATCTGAACTTTCTCGGGATGGTAGATTAGGGCTTGTTTGTGTTTGCTTGTCCTCAATTTTATTCGCGCTTGGACCGATTGGCTGGTGCCTGGTAACTACTTCCATCAAGGCGGATTCTAGCTGCTGATTTCTATTGGTTTCATCTAGCAGCTTTAATGTGCCATGCTTGAGAAACCATGTGATAACTTCCCCTAGTAAATCTATACGTGACTCCAACTTTGATATTTTCGGGCAATGTTTGCAATGTTTGCATGCCATCGGGCAATGCATGTCATCCGTGTCACTGTTCTTACCTTTATGTGACTTCTACGAGGTGGTCATGGTGGCCGTAAGGTTTATAACTTTGTCTCTAATGTCGCCCTGTTTGTCACACGGAACAGTTTGGTCGTGGAGTTCGTTGGCCAAATTTATCATCTCAACCCTTTCAATGCACATAACTTTCTGTGAGCCGCGTAGCTGGGTTGCAGTGGCCGAGCGGCTAAGACGCTCGCCTCCTAAATCGCATGTTTTAGGTTGTGTTTTAGTTCGTGTTTAAGCTGCCTCTCCTGAACGTTGCAGCTTATTATGCGTCTTAATTGACTGGATGAGCATATTTTCTCATATACTTCCCATAAGATTCTTTATGATCATGTCAGCTCTCTGTAGAAAAGGTTATGAAAACGAACATCAGTCTTGTGGGCATCAGTTGCTTCAAGACTCTGTACCTGCAGACGTTTTTCGGTGGAAAATTTTTAAAAGTGCGGAAATAAGAATTTCCTTCACTTGGCGATATAGTGACTTTCGCTTCTTGAGTTAAACTTCAAGGGTTCTGGTGTACGAAGACATGTTAAATTTGTCTGCTAGGCCATTCAGAGGGTATTCTCATCTTCTTTTAGTTAATTCTGACATTCGATGACTACGATCAGAGCCTGACTGTTCATGTGGCTAGAGCCCGTGGTCTGCACCCAATGGATCTCAACGGACTGGCGGATCCTTTCGTTAAGCTGCGTCTCCACCCTGATCCCACTGAAGAGTAAGTTGATTTCCTTTCCGCAAATATTATATGAGTAAAGGACCTTTTCTTTGTAATTGTTGTACTTAGTCCTGGAGTTAATTAGCTGCTCGCCTACAATCATGATACCACTTAGTGTACAATAGCTAGTTCAAAATTCTGGAATGTTTTTTCAAATAGAAAAGCAGAGGTTCTACTATTGATTTTCTTGCAGTATTATCCCAAAGCATCAGCAAAAATATGACACTAGGTTTTGGACAGGCTTATTTCTGGCCATATGCAACAAAACTACATTTGACGAAGAAGATGCCTCAAGTAATCTGCACTTTCCAGATGACATAAAATGCCCTTATGAATTCAATTATTTTTTAATAAAAATATGCTTTCTTGTACCATTTTTGTAGCAAATTAGGTATCATCTGAAGTTTAGAAAACGAGATTTTTTGCCCCCTTTATTAAAACGCAAACCCGAAGGTCGTATGAAACGGAAAATGGGGGAGTTTAAAAGTGGACCTCACCATAGACAAGCTGCGAAATATTTATAAAAGCCTAAAAAATAGATCAATTGAGGGGCATTTATTCTTATAGGCCTTTATATAGTAGGGCGAATGAAGGGCAATTTTAAAAAGTAAGCACCACACAAATCTCGCTTAATATAAGGAATTTGAGTAAAAAAGGTGGGCATGTCAATCTACGAATACAGTAACCTAGGTACCAATTGTGAAAAAACTCGCGGCGACAACGGGAGGTGAACCCGCGCAGTACAGAAGGTCTTTACGCGAAGCAAACGCTTTACTGATTTGTGTCACCACGCCACGCCTGCGCCGTGAATTTAATCATACTCGGATCTTTTTTACCCGCCCATTAATACACAGAGGATTTACTTCCCATAGATGTGAAATAATAAACTAAAGCTGGCCAGGCTATGTATAATAAAGCCAAGGGGCTTACATAGCCTATCATTGTCGAGGCTGACATTCAAGAAATTGCATCTCTTGATTTTGAAATTGTTTTAATTACTCGATACTGTTGAATGCAAACAGCTGCTGCGCTTGTGCTACAGCTTTCATCAATTCATTTCACATACTTTCGTCTAGGAATAGTCGTGTATTGGCCTACGTTATTACGATTATCTGGAGGACTCATAACATTTTGAACTGTATGTGAAATGCCTAGTATGCATCCAAAGGAGCCGCAATAAACGGACAGCTACGATGCTACGTAAATGGAACTTTTACGAGCTTGAAGCTGTCATATAATCGTTCACTAAGCTAAACTATCTTCTTTCGTCATTTAAAAATGTTTCGGCCGTATGTGTACAGATGTGAAGAGTTTTACCCTGTTATAATTTAAAATATACTTGAGTCTATAAAGGTTTGGAAAACAAATTTAAGAAATGTAAACTTGCAGTGATAGTGCTGAAAATGCGATTCCCGGGTGGTAGATCAGAAATAAGAGGAGCGTAAACTGGGAGAGGATTACTAAAGCCTGACGTTTCGTGTAGTGGTCTCGTCTACCCATCTTCAGAGAATGGGTACTCTGAAGAAGAAGATGCTATCACTGGATCGAGGACTTTATTTTCCTGACATTTCGGATTCCGTCGGGAATGCTTTGTCATAGGTAATCTTAAACAGGTCTGAGACATGCGCATGTCTGGCTCAAAGCTCTCGTGTTTATGCCGTCCCTTATTTCGTGTGCCTGTTCGACCAATCACGTTTGAGCCACTCTGTGTGTCTCTGGCTGCGTCGTCAGTCTTCTCGTTACCTAGTCTCCTGCCTGTCACCGTGTCACCATCTTGTGTGTTCGTCCCGTGGCCTTTTGTGACACCATGACTGGTGCTCGGAACAGGCACGTTGGCTGCGGCTGTGGCGGCTGACCGTATGGTAATGCCACATACGCTGGTGTCAGGCCCCCGTGTGTTGATTCCATCGCCTCCCATTTCCGGCATGCCCACGCTGACCGTGATGTTGCCTACCCGCATGTTAACCTCAAGTGCATCGGATTGGGCCTCGTGAGCGCTTGGTCCATCGTCCTCCGTCAGGCCCGGACTTGTTCCCTGCCCACGTTGTCCGATATCGCGTCCATCCCCGGATAAGAAGGTCCTTCAAAGAACATAGGGGGCCGGTAAATTTATGTGACGGTTGACTGAACAGTCGGTTGGCATCCAGGCCTCATTAATCTGCCTTGACGTGTGATCATCACCTTGGCCCACAATTTCCCTTGCGTCAAAGTCGAAGTCGTGTCCCATCGCTGCAGCATGGGTGGCTACCTCCGACTTTGGGTCCAACATCCTCACGGCCCTATATGCTCCTGCATTCGCGTTTAAAGTTGTCGGCCAGTTTCTCCAACATAATTGCACGTCCCACAGCTGCACTGAAATCGGTAAACAACGCCGGACTTCTTCTGTTTAGGTATAGGGTCTTTCGGCCGCATTACCTGTTGTTGGATGGTGCATGCAGGCTTGTCGGCAACCCCTTTTCCAAGACGCGCAAGAGATCAAGCCACAACTTCGGAAACGCCTTTCATGTACGGGATGCTCTGCCAAGACTTTGATAAGCAGGGCCCCTCGGTTTGCGGTTTGGGTGGCATTCGAGCCTGTTGAACAAAAGCTCGTGGATAGCCATTTGCTCTGAACAGTTCTCGGAGGAGCTTTGTCTCGTCACGTTTGGCAGCTGGCGTGCTGCAGTGGTTTTCTACCCGTCGTTATAGCGTGCTTATACAACTGCGCTTGTGTTGTAGCGGATGATCGCTATTGTAACTCAATATTTGTGACGTGTTTGTTGGTTTACAATAGACAGACGTCGCTAGTTTGCCGTCCACTTGGCGGCATACGGGAATATCTAGGAACGGAAGTCGGCCCTCCATCTCTTCTTTCATCGTGAACTGTAGGTCGGGAAAATTTGAGTTCAGTCGTTCCTTGCAGTGGTTAATTTGACTCTGGTTGATGACAACAAAAGTATCATCAACGTAGCATGCCCAAAACTATGGCTCGTACTCTTCAAACAACCGTCTTTCGAGTTTTTGTAGTACGATCGCAGCAATGAACCCGGAGCTTGGGGACCCCATTGGAGTTCCCCTGCTTTGTTCTAACGTGGTCCCTTCGAAGGTAAAGAAGGTTCTGAGGCAATGCTCCACGACATTTATTTATCGTAAGCTGTGGGTAGACAATCTATGTCATCTTACTCCTGACGTAGGAGGTCACGGATGGTTTCAACAGCAAGCGCCTGTGGTATTGAGGTGAAGAGCGAGATGACATCGAAAGACACCATCCTTTCATCTGGCTCCACTCTGATCGGCTTTATTTTGCTTAGGAACTGTACCGCCGAATAGACTGTCGTTCGTGAGTCCACCGTGAGAAACTTTAGTCTGTGTAATAAACAGTTTGCCAGCCCATATGTAGACGTTCCTCGGAGGGAGACGATTGGTCGTAAGGGAACGCCTGGCTTGTGTACTTTTGGGAGACCGTAGACCATAGCCGCTTTGGTAGGCTTCGCCTTGTACCAGTCCTTGATGGTGATGACCTTTTCATTCTTTAGTTGACCCAGGGTTCTATTCACCTTTGCCAGTAGTGGCTTCGGGCCAGTGGCGTCGCTGACTCTGTAAGACTCTTGATCACTGAGGAGCGTTCGGTTTTTTTTGGTAGTCAGTGTTATCTAGCACCACCGTTAATCGAAGTTTGTCGGCAAGTAAAATGACAATTTGCTCGTCGGCTTTCATCCCTCTTAGGGTCTTTTGTTCATCTTCTAGAATTGAGTGAGTTTTTTGGTGCGAAATAGCAAGGGAGGTGACCTGGTGTCGAAGTAGCTCCTTGGTTTCGTCCACAGCGCTAGTCTGGCGTAGCACTGATTTGAAGGCCGCAACAAAGGTGATCGGGTCAGCGTCGGTCGTGTTGAATCCGGCTCCTCGTTGCAAAACTTTTGTTTCAAACTCGCTTAGTTGTTTTGACGAGAGGTTGTGCACTTACTTTTCCTCGGTCTTCGGGCATTGTGTGGTCTGCAGTGCCCCTAATTTCATCAATAAGTCTTCATCCCTTTTCACTCGTTTCTGTCGTCCCGGTGCCATCAAGGTGTTTTCTAAGGTGACGGTGGTCGCTTTATTGCAGCGGCGGTTGAAAAGTATCTTGAAGTTCTCACAACTACATGCATATTTCTTTAATCGGAGGTGACAATCTTGAATGAGCACTCTGGTCATTCGCCGACAGTGTCAGAACATCGTTTGTTTTGCCCACTCTGTGTTGACAGGAGGCTTGTAGGATAGGTATTTTGGCATGATATAGTTGGCAAGGCACCTGTGCAGGAAATGGAGCTGTGCATAAGTCGAGGCCTGCCGCAGGACTGTTTTTTCCCAACGACGAGCCAGTTGAAGCGCTTCGCGCCCGTAGTCTGCAGTGATAGTGCTGAAGCGTCAGGCTTATAATAAACCTCTCCCGGTAAACGCTCCTCTTTCTCCAAACGTAAACTTGTTTAAGAGTCTTGTTAATCAGTAAAGCTTTCGCCACCAAATGGAAGGAAGTTCGCAATAAAGACAGCATTCTTTGTTGCCTAAAATACCTGTGGATTATGCTGTATGATAAAAAAGTATTATAACCCCAAGTACGTACTATTTTCTTATCATAATGAAAATTCAGAAATTTGGTTAACGTGTCATGAAATATTTTAACTAGATTTATTACGATTGTGCTTTGTCGTAAGTTGTCTGCTTGCTTCTAGTTAAAGCTATGTGGAACAGCTGTTTTGGTTCTATTAACATCGGGTGTCGGAATTAGTGAAAAAATTAAACCTCTGGTGCAGGGAACTGAAAACAGCTTTTACCAACTTTTCGTTTCTTAAATTTGAGGGTTTTTTTCGTATCACAGCTGAATGCCTTTAATCAAACACTGTGTAGGCGCCAAGTAATGAGGTTGGGCGTTGGCCAACATTAAGGACAAGTTTTTTTTCTAGACAAATTTGTGGAAAATATATTTTCAGTCAAGCCAAAGAAAGACTGCGTTTAAATCCCCAAGAAATTGAGCAAGTCGGCGTTGGAATTTTGTTAGCATCGCTAAAAATCAACGCTCCTTGTTACCATGGCTGACCTGTATGTACAGGTTTCCATTTTAAGGAGGGGGTTGTCGATAAGTATTTCTCAATGTTCTTATATAAACGCTGGCTTGAGCCGTGCAAACTGCAGTGCGCTCTCTCGGGTTACTTGTTGGGTCATTTGTTATAAAACGGCATTACGGCATATGCTAATAGCTTTAAATATACGCAATTTGGAATAACTATGATTGTATGCATTCCGAGATGATAAATTTAGCAAGAATGCTCGTCGGAAAATGGAGTTTTACTGGCGAATTTTAGAGCGGGTGAAACTAGCTCTTCGTCAGAGTGAATGAAAGGGAAGGCTGGGATTGTCGTACTAGAGAGTTTGGGGGCAGAGGTTATTTCGAGTAGGGGTGAGCAGGAAGGGTAAGGGTGACGCAAATCCTCCTACGACAGGCGCTGCACCGGAGGAAGGGTGTGAACGCTTCGATTGGAAGCTACATGTCCGGAGGGAATGCAGACTCCGCAAAGTTCCGCTTGGCCGAGCACGAATAGATGATGTTGTTTCAGGCTGTGTGCATGTTAGTAGAACATGCGCGCAAACCGGCGTAGTGTGAATCAAGATCCACGTGCTCATTGATAGTGTTTGGGCCGGAGTACCAAGTTTCGAGAAATGCTCGTGCTTGTTTTGTGTTAGCCGTGGCGACCACTTTAGGCCCGTCCCAATTGAAGCGATGGTCATGATCAATAGCGTGCGCAAACACGAGAGAAAATGGGTCACGTCTTCGAATGGCCAGCTTATTTTCATCTATGCGGGTCCCGAGTTTTCGACCTGTATGACCTATGTAGGCACTAGAGTAATCAGCACATGGAATGCGATAAATTACATTGGTTTGGTGCTCTTTCGGTATGTTGTCTTTCACGCGAGATAGAGCTGCCCTCAGGGAGGACGCCGGCTCATGAATGTTGCTGATGCCGAGCCAATTTAATTGTCAGGCGATTACTTCAGAAAGTCCATGCATGTAGGGTAAGGAATAGAATGTCCACTGTACCACTTCTGCGTTGGAGCCCTGCTCTTCTGACTGTATCTGACGTCGGAGACAGTTTTTCACGAGACCCGTCGGGTATCCGATCGATCGGAATAATTTGTATAAGTAGGCAGATTCTCTTTTGAATAGATGCTCAGAAGATGAATTGGCCAGCATACGTTTGTTTTCGATAGTTCTCATCAGGCATTTACTTTACGTCTATCAAATTTACAGTAGAAGTAGAAGAATCTGGATCACTTCCATTCCTTGATGTACTACTGAGTAGAAGGGCTGATGGGAGCATTCAACAGAAGGTATATCGTAAGAAGACGTGGTCCAGGCAATACATCCATTTTGCTAGCTTCGTACCGTTAAACTTCAAACGTAATTTAGTACGATGTTTGACGCAAAGGGCGAAAAGGATCTGCTCGAATGATTGCATAGAAGAGGAGCTGAGGATTTTTGAATCTGTATTTCGACAAAATGGGTACCCCAGTCGATTTATCGCTAAGCACATGGCTGAAAGGCCACCAAAACCTGCAATGCTAACAGCAGAGAAAAAATTAATATTTATCAGGGTCCCATTTCAAGGGGACGGCCCAAGCGAACTTCTAAGGAGGCGCCTGAGTCAAGCTGTAGCAACCACCTTCCCAGCAGCCAACGCCCGCGTACTCTTCTCGACTGCTCCCATCCTATACGGAGAGATCAAGGACAAACTGCCAGCCCAGACCACATCCATGTGCATATATTCATTTACCTCTTCCTGTGGGGCGGGATACATTGGTCGCACGAGTCGGCGTTTGTCCAAAAGAGTTCGAGAACACATCCCAGCATGGTTAGGAAAGGGTCAACTAAAGGGTGTTAACAGTTCTATTCTAGCGCATCTGGTAGACTCTGACCATCGCGTGGATGCCAAAGAGGCCATCCGAGTTATTTACAAGGTACCCTCAAGCTACTCAAAATTTCTTGGATAGTGTCTCCTGGCTACGGCAGGAGCGGCCGCAATCAGGCTACGCCGACCCATCCTTTGCGCCCAAAAGAATTTCGTCGCGGCACCACAGTTACCATGGTCAAAAGCTGCTAATCCAACAGCCAGCGGCTTAACACCTCAACCGACTACCAGCTCCCCCTAACGCGGAGCAAATTTTGACCCCGTTTTAACCCCCCCCCATTCCCCCTACCCTGACAACCGTCCTTCCTTTTTTCTACTAACCCGCATAGCCATTTTACTTAATTACCCTATAAATGTAAAGGCCTGATGAGAATTATCGAAAACAAACGTATGTTCGCCAATTAATCTTCTGAATTTTTCAATGCGAATTTTCGCGAATAGATGCTCGTTGTTATAGTTCCGAAAGGCACGGTGAAAAAGCGTTTGAAAGCAGCCTCTTTTGTGGGCCACAGGATGGTTGCTCCTATAATTAAATATTATTTCGGGGTTGGAGCCTTTCCTGTGGATACTGGTTTCAAGATTACCATCATTACTATTTGCACGCTGATTTCAAGGAACGGAAGGGTGTTTTGAGTTGCTTGTTCGCGAGTGCATCGGATGGTGTGGAAGAGAGCATTAAGACTTTGATGCAGTCGTTTCACGTCGCAAGTTTTGATGGTGAAAAAGGTATCTTCTATGTAGCGGAGTCATATTTTGGTTGTCTGTGTATCAAACATGACTACCTCTAGTCGATGTAGAACTAATTCGGCGAATAGCCCTGATAACAATGATTACATGGGGGTGCTCTTCACTTGCTGGTAATAATTATAATCAATTTGACTACAATTCTTAAGGCAGAGCACAAGCATCTA
Organism: Ligula intestinalis; assembly: GCA_036362985.1. Taxonomy (NCBI): domain Eukaryota; kingdom Metazoa; phylum Platyhelminthes; class Cestoda; order Diphyllobothriidea; family Diphyllobothriidae; genus Ligula; species Ligula intestinalis. The sequence continues at coordinate 4,810,989 of JAYGXS010000001.1, read as the reverse complement.
TAAAAAGCACTGTGTCGGAATGTTAATGGGACTTTTGTCTAGGCACCGAGCTATACTCTCAATGGCCAGGCTGTGTGGCATGGAAGAAAATAGTGCAACCACATCGAATACGTTCATCGGGACTGATATTGAGGCCTCGTATTCTCTGGAGGAAAGCGTGAAAGTTTTTGATACCGTATTGTAATGCATTGACTTAGTGTTTCAGGTTTTTGCATAACTATTGGCGAGGTTATGCGTGGGTGATCCAATGAGTGGCAATTTGATGAGCAAAAATAGGCATTTTGTGACTGAACACACATCAGAAAGTCGGTAAAGTGAACTGTATTGGTATTCTGAGGCAAAAGCCTTTGTTTGCAGACCTATTTCAAACATCGACGCACTACAAACTGCTCGTAAAACGTATTACACTCGGCAATATCATTTATGCGAAACCAAACTTTTTTCTTCAGGTACTGTGCTTTCCTGTCCCCTAAGAGATTTAATCAAAATTGTCACACTTTAGCATACAAATGTAAGAGACCCATTTGTATGGTAGATGTTGCATTGCTTTAAATATCAACGGCAACTTTGTAAAGTTTTTATTCGATTCGCACGAATTGCTTTAGGTAGGTAGGTTACCCTTGCCATCAAGCATAAGGTAGACTAGAATGGCTATATGTGGCGCATTAGCCGTCATACATAAATTCAGGTTGTGCATCACCGGAGTCTTGAATCGAAACCCCATTGGTCAGAAGTGTAACACCTACCATTCAGCCACGTGTTGGTTGTCTTGCCGTTTTGAATCGGGAATATTGACATTGACTGAGCTAGTTCGTTAGCGAATCATAAATGAATAGACCAACGGATACCATGTACAGTGGAATCCTTGGTGACGAGCAGCCCCACCTACGAGAATGCGCGAACCACTCACTGGAAGTGTGTTTTGAATAACGAGCTTCCGCTCATTTAAGTTGTTGGTGCGTGTGTGTCCCTGTGTTCACCATTGACTCTTGCTCCCAGAGCGTGGGTCCTCAATTACCTGTAGCTAATCAGTGAACTGACCAATTTGGATTGGCTACGCTTCGCAAGACGAGTGTCTTACATGACGAGCTCCGTGTCGGAACGGATAAAACTCATTAAACGGGGTTCCTTTGTACTATGAATTAATAGGTCATGGCATACAAGACCACATTGTACGAAACTGTTTTTAGAGTAGAAGATATCCTTTTTTAAATTCTTAACTGACTATCCAACAAGCACAAGGAAGAATACATTTTAAGCACAATTTCTAAAATAATATTTGCCTTTATAAGGCAGCATACATCCATTTAAAAAATTTATACTACCTACAAAGCCATTTTACAGGGTAGGCTTTTGGCAGGCAGTACAAAATTTGATCATAAACTTGACCTGTAAACGTGACTGAAGTTTCTTCAGAGAAGACTATACGATAATCCTCAAAACAGACTTATCAAATTAATTTCTTCGAATCGAATACTCATTTTATGTGTGGTTCGATAATTTTTTGGGCAGAAAATCTGATTTGGATTAGAGATTGATTGATTAATGCGAGAGAATACTCGTATTCCAGGAATGCCTATTGGTAAAGGAGACATATGGCTGATCACTGGAACAAAATGTATTTTTCCGTGAGCTTTCGAGCTCTTACAAGAGCCCATCGTCAGAGGTGGAGAAATAGTAACAAATGTGGAAGCTACTAGGGGCGTGTGTACAATTTCCACCCAACTTGTCGATCTTGCCTACTGGAACAGGCGAGCACAGCCCATCAGTGGCAAGTCGGCAGCACACACAATTATTGATTTTCTGCACGTTCAAACTTTTAATTATTGTACACACGCCCCAAGTAGCTTCCACATTTGTTACTGTTTCTCCACCTCTGACGGTGGGCTCTTGTAAGAGCTCGAAAGCTCAGGAAAAAATACATTTCGTTCCAGTGATCGAACATATGTCTCCGTTACCAATAGATTGATTGATCATTTTCAATTTTAGAACACAACTTTAGGAAAGTAATTTGTTCCTAGTAGCATACAAATTTCATCTGGAAGATGAAGTGCGTTGCGGATGTTGGAATGTGACTGGTTGTAGAGTATTGTGTGTGGTAGGTGTTGTTCGTTAATTCTAAATAAAATCAACCGCACTACAGGATGTCTAGGGCTGGCAAGCAACAACCAATGATTCATCAATGGTTAATTCAGACGACCCTGGGTCTTCGTAACTACGCTTGTTTATATGCACATTCTGTTCCAAGATTATTATGAATATCGAACATTTACTCGTAATTGACCATCCTTAGAGGATATACTTTCGTGGTATGGTTTTCCTGCGAATTTGCACAGATTATTCGAAATACTGATGAATGACTCCGAACATGTGTTTACCGTATAGGAACATATTCGGAAGTCGTTCTACATTTTGGGAGCAACAACCCAGTCTTTCACTTCAGAATTTCTGTCTGCAGCCTTCTTAATCGAGCTAAAACACACTGCTCTGATAATAGAGGTTATCGAGATGAAACTTGATACTATTTTCAATTATTCTCTAAAAATGGATGGCCAACAAATTTCATACTTCAATGCATAAAATGACACGAATCCAAATGAATATAAAAAGGCATTTAATATGATATGGCCAACGAGGTATCGAACACACCAACCTGGCGAACTCTCCCATGCGTAAAAAATGTACATGAGCTTGTCGAAAACGAACTAAGACAACACCATATGCAAGTGGCACATAAACCCACAGCCACCTTACGATCACACCTTGTACGCCCTAAGGACAGGCTCGGCTATCTTGAGAGAAAAGAGTTGTCTACTAGATCCCCTGTTCCAGCTGTGATGCAGTTTATTGCGGCCAAACTGGGAAATGTGCCTCAACCCGCATTCACTAACATCAAGCAGCGGTCAGAAGACGAGGCCATTTATTCCAGGTTGCCATGCACACACTGTAGACCGGCCACAAATTCGCATGTGAGGACACATGGATTGCTGACACTGATCCAACTACAAAGGGCTGTGAAGTCCTAGAGTCAATGAACTCAGACGAGGTATGCATCAGCAGACATATCGGTCTGGGCGCAAGCTATAATTACCTCAAGGCAAGATTGAATGCGCACCACCATACACAACAGAATGACGAAATGCACGTTACGCTTACTAGCGCAGACTGAACATCCTACCAATCACGTTAGATGAATATTGATTTTACTGCAAGTTTTAAATTTTTAATTGTTTGTTGCGCATTTTATTCCGTCTGAAGACGAGCGAGGGAACCTGCCTCGAAAAAAGCCTTTATCTTCAGATTATTCTCTCTCTCATGTGTTCTTAAATGCACTTTGACAGCTATAGGCAGATTATCAGCTGTATGTTTCTTCAACGAAATGAAGCTGATAGGCACGTCAGAAGTGTAACAGGCGATTGCTAAAATATGCAGTGTATTGGGCCGATACTTCGGTGTCCCGCATTTGTCAGGCCCATAAACTGCTCGCTCCGGGGATCGTATCCTCTCCTTCTAAACTCACTTCTGTAAATCACCTGTTCTGTCAGCTTGAAATGCAACCATTTTTGGTAATTTTTTTCGGATTTCCTCATCAGTACTTCCCGATAGGCTCAGTATTTATTCGATTCACAAACTTTTTTCCTAATCTCTGCCTACACTCCTTTTCAGCATGGACCTGAACAGGCAAGTGAAGTACATCCCCAACACGCTTGAACCAGAGTGGCAACAGACGGTGGTCTTCATGAACTGTCTCAAGCGCACTCTGAAGAAGCGTGTTCTCGAGGTCACCATGTGGGATTTCGACCGGCTAAAAATGAACGATTTTATGGGCCAAGCCATAATCCAACTTTCGGGTAAGAACTCTGCCTACTAGCTCTCTCTTTCTCCGTGTCTGATTTTCACAACCCTTATCACGAAGGCTATGTGCACATGTGCATGTTTTGACCTCCTTCCCCCACAAGGACCTAGGCTATGGATAAACCACACGACATATGGGGTCAGTTTGGTCCAGGGGGCGCAATTACGGGACCATGTTAAGGCTAGTTGTCGTACCAATCACTGCAACCACCGAAAGGTCCATCAGTGCGTGTGATAGGGAAGAGAAATGCGGGTCAGCAGCGGTTGAGACCATCCTCTCAACCAACCAAAGCGTTCTTCATTGATGCACTGTAATTCGCCCCTGCGTGCTATACCTTGTGCCTTCAGATGTTACCAACTGATGCGACAACTAGATCGCTCTCGGAACGGAGTCTTCCAGTATAGGTTTTGGTTCTTAATGCGGCCGCTATTGCAGTTTTACTGGTGGCATCTTCGTAGTGTCACTTAAACAAAAGTCTGACGCACCCTACGAGGACCAAGTTTGTGTGGCCTGCATAGATGTATTCTTTAGCACTTTCAGCTGTCATTCTCCTTGACATTATCATAGCAGCAAGTTCTGGTGTCAGAAATATGTGCCCGGTAGCTTCCGTGTAGGTCACGCATCCCCATAAACCGCGTCACGCACACTTTACCATCACTCAGCCATCACGTTGTAGAACAAGCGGTGCACGATGACGTTGGCGAAGGTCGAACTATCTTGTGCGGTAATGAAAACACTCCCTGCTTAATTAAAATAGGTTGGCTTACGATAAATGTCGGGAAGGATGGCTATGTCCGTTTCTTTACCCTAACATATACCCCAACATCAAAAAAAAACTATAACCCTACTTCTAACTCTTAACTCCCCTTAAACAGAAACCCTACAGTTAACGCATACCCTTACCACAAGGTGGACAATATACCCAACTCTGACACTAACCCAACCGTAAATCCTTGCCATTATCCTGTCTACGGCATTTGGCACAAAACCACGTGAATTGCGAACTTTACCCGTTTCTGGGCCCTGCTTAGGCGACCATACAAATCTCGCCTACCCAGAAAATTTTCGTCGCTTGTATTCCGAGTTAAAAGTGGACAGATATCTCATTTTGATACAATAGATTCTTAGGGAAGCAGGAACAAACTTAATTGTAAATTTTCGACACTGGCGCACCAGGTCGTCTTCGGACGCAAGGAAATTTTGTGAAGAGCAGTCCATATGGTCAAAAAATCGATTATACTGTGTAATCCATGATCAATAGCATTTTTGGTGGTTGGCCCTTTTCCAGGCTTTTTTTAAGATTGGTGTTGATTGAACCCAACTCAACGTGCCTGTTGATGCACGAAGATCGATGACTGCGTAGCCCTTAATGACAATGGTTTTGGTCACGGGGATACGCATAGCTGGAGTTGTGTGAACTCTACTTCTCATTTAGTCTTACTTAATTTAATGAATAATTTAATACTAACCATAATCTTACTCTAGGTTTAAACTTAACATCTAAAATAAACCTGAACTAAGCGCAAAGGCTCCTTTTTCGCGGATAGTTCCTCCTCTTTGTTGCTAGGTAGAGTAGGGCATAAAAGTCATTCTTATCCAAGGTATTAGTGGGTTCTTCCTAATCCTACTTAAACAGGTCTATGGGTTGTCGCGATCAAAAGATGTCTCGTTTTTTGCTGTTCATACAATTGCCTAATGCCGGGGAAAACGCATAGGAGTGAAGGATAAATGCTCTTTTCAGTTAATGTTAAATGTCTCTCCTTCTGTTTACTTCCTTGCTTTCGCAGACAAAGATCTACTTGACGGACAGCCACATTGGTTTAAACTCCACGATCTGCGGGATATCGTGGTGCCCGGTTATCGACAGCCAGGAACCAGAACGGTGCCGCCACCTACCACCCAATCTGAGGTTGTTAAGACGATTAAGGTGCGCTTGCCTTAACGAGACCTGTTTAATTTGCTTTGACATGGACTTTTGCAGGTTGTCAGGATATGCCTTATATTTATCTTTTTCCCAGCAAATGAGTTAACCTTTTTGAAATTAGCCATCCATGAGCGCGGCTCAGACTCTCCTTTCATTATCTATGATTAAGAATTCTCGACAGAATCCGAAACTTTAGGAAAATTAAACTCTTTTTACAACAATCGTATCTTCCTTTTCTGAACAACAATATGTTCTATTTTGAACTCACTTCTTTTCGCCACCCGTAAAAACCTTTATTGATGAAGAGTGACTGTTTACTTAGTTTGCACATTTCTCACAAATTGAAATGTATTTTATGAAAAATCTAAGCAAATATAATCTTTATTATTTTCATTGGATACAGCATCACGTTTTTTTGGGCTTCTTAATACGAAGAAATATGGTATTTCAGTAATTTATGCGAAGTGAAATTTTTTACATCGTTTCGTGGTTTTTAAAAGACAGCAGATATGGTTCAGAAGATTTACCAATGTCTTTGGACCGTTATATGCGGGTTTTGATGGCCAACGTGGGATTCGAACATCCGGCAGCAAGTGAAGCCTTTACTATAGCCAATGCTCTAACCAAGTGAGCTATCAAGTCTCCACCGGGAGCCGCGAGTTGGGCCCTCGTAGCTCAGGGTTTTGAAACGACACCAAATTATCGTCAGAAAATTTTCCAATATATTTTGACCATGTGGTATGCTCTATAAGTAAAATTAATTATCACGGTACTGTAAGTCGCGTTTGCTCGCGTTATCAGTGAATATTTCTTCATTTTAAGGGCACGGGGATTTGGCAGCCTCTAGTCATGGCTAATTCACTACTCATGATCATGTGTCTGATCATAATTGTACTATATTGCGTGACTTAATGGCTACGAACTATTTCAATAAAGTCTTCTCAGCGAACGTGAAAGTGGAATCCCGGTTCATGTTTTCGATATACGATTTTTCTGGTTTCCTGAGTGGATAACAGTGCAGGTGCTTTAAAAGCTAACTTTGTGCAGACCCATTTGCGTCAACAGTAGCTTATGAAGTCCCACTCATTTATCTTTACTTCCTGCATGTTTTCCTACAAAACGGTGGTTATAAGGTTTTGGGGGTGGGTAATAAGGACACGCAAGGGAATATAATTTTATAAATGTTAAATCACTTTAATTTTACTGTATTTAGAAGTGTTGTTGATCCATATATGTAGAATTTCCTAATCTGCATTATCGTTTAACTTATTGCGCAAAAATTATAGATTTCATGAGTTTCCCGAAAAATTTAAATATTGGTTAGGAGGTCGTCTGCTTCAACTTACCTGAGGTCCAACTTCACGTTCTAATGTAACATTAGTATATTCCGCGGCGCAAAGCGTCGCGCACACCCTCAATTTACTTACGGAACAACTTACCATCAGCGGCCGTGGGAAGCAACTTCGACTACATTTGTTTGTACCTTGCACTTACTTCTAAAACTTTGCTTCTCGGCCTATCCAATTTTTTCACCCCTAGAAACTCTATAACAACCGTTTTTGCAGGACAAAATGCTGGAAACAGGGGTATATGCGTGGTCCTATATCAGCTACTTTTGCCTCATTTGCTTGTGCGTGGCACTGCTGGAAATTTTGACTCAATAGTGTAAACTAACTGTGAGCAAGATCGAGGAATATGCGTTCTACTTTCACCAAAATCGAATGCTGACCCCCCTCCTTGTACCATCCTACTCTGGAGTAAACGGTAGACCGCATCAAATGCGATGGTAAAAATGCAAAACTGTAGTATACGTTTAGTGGAAATTTGAGGTTTGACTATATTAAAGTCGTATTTAAGGGTGCAGCCCTGTCGTGTAAAATGATGTTTAGTTGTTTGGGTTCTACACAAGACAGGAAAACATAAAACTCATGTGCTTTATGCACTTTTTATGCTTGTTTTCTATTTTAGTCGTGCATTGACCTCTGTAATCTCATTAAAATTTATTTGTCTTTTAGCTCGTGAAAGAAATTCGGCATCCTCAAAACAAGCTAGCAACAAAAGGTAGGGTTATTGCAAACATAAGCCATGTCGCTATTAAAAGAAATCACTTTGTCACAAAGGTTACTTCCTTTCCCGTACTTAGTACTTTATGGATGAGAGAGAGAGTTTGTCAGTTAAAAATAGAAGCAGAATTTTTGAGATTTTTTAGCCTTTCGGGTTTCGTTCACTTTGAGAAAAACCAGTCAAGTCCTTTTTAATTTTAATTATCCCTTTTTTGCAAATAATATCCAAACCTGTGTAAGAGGAAACGTACCACAAAGGTCCTACGGTCGCAGAAGGACCGCACGATAAAATAAACTAGGGGGAGCAATTGAAGTTTGAGTTTGTATATTTTACTTGCATAAATATTGTAGTCTTTAAAACTTATTTGTGAAATGAGAAATTTTAAAGTAAAATTTTGCATAATATAGGTCGGACGGCTTAACACCTCAGAGTACGCGGGAAGATAAAATGTGAGCATTATTGATTTCCAATGGTTTATATATTTACGATCAATTTAGTGTTTTTTTTATTTTAAAAGGGTGCATTACCATATTTTTTGATGTTTTCCGTTTTTATTATCCAATCTGTCTGCGTACGATAATTTGAGAATCTCTAGGGATGTTGGACACAATATTAGAACTTTTTTTTCGATAAGAAAGGATAAATATGATGGTGCAGTTAAAACATAACAGATACAAATTTCCGTCAGGCCACGATACCAAGACGTTTAAAGGCTATGTTTGAATTTGTGGAAAAATCCGAATCGCTAAATGTGGTTACTAAAGCTGCTTGGAATGATTTTCGATATTCTAAGACATTTAAATTGTACACTTATTTTATAGGAAAACTGCACAAAATATTCCTTACGTACGCGCTTCGGGGCAAATTACACATGGTTGAAATGTTTTGCATTTAGAAAGAGTACTTTTCGGTTTATTTCGCCATTATATTGCGGGATTATTTTGAACTGCTGTTGGCTTTCTCAACTGCAAGCTGTAAGCTTTTTCCTACTTTTTTTTTATTTTGGAGCGTATTTGGCCAGCATACGTTGCTTTTGATTAATTCTTCTCGGGCCATTACGGTTATAAAGAGAGGGGGCAGAAAGGAACATACTGACAATTATGTTCAGCATTACAGGCAAATTATTTGCTTATGAACGTGCAGCAGGGCTCATAAATTTCTATACTGACTTTGGACTGCCTGGTATACTTGAAATCAAACGAAAATGAACGCGCAACTAAGGCGCGATTTGTTGGAACCTTTCGTATTGTTTATCTATTCGAATCATAAAATATTTGAATTGAATATTACCTATTCATTGATTGACATTTTCAGAGGACCTAGTCTTAACCAAACATGGAAAATCTTGTGCGCGCTTTAAAATTCGTATTTCAATGCAGAAGTTATATATTTTACTTGGTGTGGTGTTTGCAAGAATTGGGAAAGCTGACATCATGATTTCAATTAAGTGACTTTGGTTTTTCGTGCATCGTGACGTACATTTCAAGGGCATCTTAGTAATGCTTTCCAATCCAAAACACACTTAAGAAGTTCGGGTATGATTTCATAAGAAAAGCTGCTTCTTTCTTCTAGTACTCGAGTAATAGGAGCTAATGTATAGGATTTTCTTTGGGTTTGTTCTGAGTTAAAGTAGCCAAATACTATTCATTTAATAATGGCATTACCAGTCGGTAGCAGAGCTAGGCGAATTCTTTCCTTTAACTAGGTCGAATTTCACAATTTTTCCGAAAAAATACCCTGTGGCTTCATATGGTAGTGACTTTACTAATTGTAGGACATTTTACTCGATCATTTGTGGCTGCACCTCCACCCCTAACCACTTGAGCACATCATAGCTTAGCTATGTTAATTATTCTGTTGAACTGGGTAGCAGCATTATTTTGATATTACCGGCGTCTCTTGCGCATGTGGCTTGCTGTCATTTGATACGAATCATTGTCAGAATTGCATACATTTGAGACAGTGAAAATATCCACCAGAACAAATTGTCAGCAAAGTTTCGAAGAGCACGATCAGCTCGCAATTCCTAAAGCATTTAAAACCAAAATCAAACAGAATTTTCAATGATTTGCCAGAAGAATTGCTTGCTGAACCGATGGATTGTTCTCCCTTTTCGTTGCTTAGGACCTTTCAGTTCTAGTTAAATTAAGGTTCTCAAAATTGTTCAAATGATCTAATGTTTGAAGCTCAATAACTATAAAAAGAAATACATCGAGCCTGCATAAAGTTTATTTTGTATGCTTGGTTTTAGTTTTACTTTTAAGTTTAAGTTGATTACTGAGCTTTTTGTTTTATTTTTTGTTATTTAATTTGGGTTTATTTAAGACTAGATTAATTAGTCACATTCAGTTTTTTTTTCGAATTAAAAGCTTTAACACCTTACGTAAATTTAGTTGAGTTAGTTTGACTCATTTAATTAACGTATATTTTCGTTAAGTTTTCGTTAAGTTATTTCTCAGTTCTTCAATATGTTTTATTAGTTGTATTTTAGTTTAAGATTGATTTGAAGTCTTCGTTTGTTCACTTGCTTGACTTTAATTTTAGTTTAATTTGTAAGTTCGCTTTTAAAATTTAATTATTTTCTTAATTTGTGTTTTTTATTTACTTTACTCCCAGAAATTCGTAGTTCTTTGCGTTGCATCGCAAATATGAGGAGGTCCCGATACTTCCGTAGTTGTAAATTTTATTTATGTTGCGCATTTTCTGGCCACACATTAAATTATTAAAATAATTACTCCTTATTTTCCCCCCTAAAGATGCTCTTTTATTTATTTATATATTTCTTCCTCTGTTATGCCCAACCTGATAAATCTATATTACCACGGGTTCCATATTACACAAGGGCCTTTTGACTGACTATTGAGGGATTTGACGGCCGCTGACGTATAACTGACTCGCCTGTGGTTGAGTTGACCGCAAAGCCCCCCTGTTAGGATTTATTAAGTTTGTTACTACCGTTCTGTCATGACTTTGATGTATATAATGACGCAAAACTTTATAAACCGCGGAAAGGTCTAGAGGTCTGTTGACAGAGTTTACATCTGAATGTCATGCCATAAGTCTCGCCGAAAGATGGTCGCTCCAAAATATGGCAAGCTTCTCCGATACAAATTTTGAGGTCGCGTCTAGCCTTCGAGCTGACAGCTATTGCTCGCATGGACGACTTGGAGATTTTCTTCCAGTTGCTCCAACGCAAAGAATGATGAAGACAGTGGAAATAAAAAAAATAGTCCACTTACCACATATTTGGTCACTCGTTTAAAATTCTGATTGATTTTCAACATTAAAGGCCCTGAGAAGTGAGAGCCGGTCAAAGTTTTTGCAACGTCAGCAGTAACACTTATCTGTTCTTGCGAAAAACTTAAGTTTTTCAAACAGGAACTCATTTGTGTCAGTAGGATTTTAGAGCAAAGCGTTTTACTAGTTCCTTCACGAGGGAACCCACTACAGCTGAATGGGCTGGAAGAGTTTGCCTCTCTACATGAATTGCAAAGTATTTTGTCAAAAATGCAAGCGCCGACGATGGTCAGAGGCAGTCTCTCGACTGTTGCAACCCGTCGGCGATGGCATATCCTATCGATAGCAGGCCATAATTCTTCATTGTGTGATAGCACCTAAGTAAAGGCTGCCCCCTGCCGAAATCTCGGCCGTTGTCTACCCCATATGTTGCAATGAAGAGGACTGCATCTACGACGGAAAAAGCCGCTAGAAAATTCACACCCGTCTATCTGAGCACAAACTGGCAAATCGGAGGCAAGACTTAAACCCACAGCTTGCAACTGAGGTTGGAGGAACTGATAAAATTTTCGACCTGCACAGATTGGCCGACTTAGGCCAAGGCACATCACAGTCATTCCACCAAGAAGTGCCTAGACATTCCTGCTACTGATAACGTCCCTTGTCAATTCAGTTTCTAGAATTATCATCCAAAAACTCGCTTCTCCGCAAAGATAACTTGAATACATTGCTTATCCGACATACCATTGTATCATCTCTATGCATATGTTTTTAAGGAATTGGGAACTTTATTGCTCAAATACCCAAAATCTTCTTATTTATCGCCATTTTGATTTTGCTGTTCCCTCGGCATCCCTCCCATGAGATTAATCCCTCTGGCGGAGTTGGCAGCCCTCCGGTTACCCAAGGGTGAGCCTGAATAATTCCTGGTCCCGTGGGCTTTTTGTGTGCCGGTGGAACTCAGACGTCCTATGGGAAACAGAGATCTGTCAGCATTTGGGTACGAAGGTTTTATCGCAGCCCTTTCCCGAACAGAAGTATTGGAAGAATACGTTGCAATTCGACTTAACTGAGCGACGCAGCAAGACAGTACTGGAAAGGCACAAACTATTGCAAACTGTGACTTGCTTATATGCAAGAAGGACTGTTATCTCATTTTTCGCACTTACAAATATCCGGTCTTTTACTCTGTGGCTAGTGGTGTTTTCAGCCAAGGCACTGCAGTGGACTCTATCGCGCTAGCTGCTATGAACTCATCTTTGTCTTAACCTTCCTATAAATTTCCATCTTTGAGTAGTCGGGATGGAAGGCAAGAATTGAATAACTCGCGAAATGTTTCATTTGTGAGAGACCCGGCGGTATTGGACAATTTCAATCGTCATGGATTGTTGTACTGCTCTTAACATACACGGAAAGGCTGTTTGAATCGATGAGATTTGAACAGACTGCCTTCCATTGGAAAAATCATCAAAGGTGTTTTTAGGCAGGTTAAAATCAAACGCTGCACTGAAAATGTGTTTTGAATGTATTTGCTGGCAATTTCTGAAGTCATCTAAATCGTGCGATTCTTTTACAATCGCGATTAATTATCAGAATATCATTTTTATTAAAAGACGTGTGTTTACTGGCTGAAAGAAAAATCGTATTTTCCTATTGGCTCACTACAACGTACGATCAGCATGCAGCGCGATCTCAATGCCGAACGCAATGCGTTGCACAGCATAACAGCCACAATGCGGAGTTATTGACTAAAGGCGAGTGATACAAAGAGTAGCACACCAAACAATAAAGGTCATCAACCAAAGTGTCAAGTTCGTGCTCAAACCCATGCCTGGAAAATAAAATAAAAAGAAATATTAAACGCCCAATGAATCTGATTTTTCCAAATAAGACTGAGACTTCATTAACCGTCTACTCAGGGTAATAGGCGTTGGCTTTGAAAAACTTATATTAATCGGTATATATTTAATTTTAAATGACTACCCTACTAAAAAGTAGTGAGTTACATTAATTTTGCCAATGTTGTGATAGAAGCACTAACCCCTGGATTATCAAACATAACGGTAAATAAATAGATGCCATCGTTGTCGATTGGCATGTGCAAAGTGCTGTTTTGATTTAGCACTGCCCTACTGACAGACTAAACCATAAAGATGAGACTGTGGCATCAAGCATCCAAAGGCCACCGACGCCGTCACAAGCCGTCCACAGCTTGCGTCTTCATATCTCCCAACAAAACTTGAGACGAGGACCACGGGACGACATTAACTAATTGTCGGGCTCCAGCCCCCACTCCCATTTCTCTGGTCCCCAATTAAGACTAGAATCTGCGCCCCTTGATCCCTTTACACCTCTCTCCCCCTCTTACCCCTTTGTTACTACTGCTTGGTTTTGCATAATTTATTCGTTAACTCTACCCTCCCTTATATTACTGTAGTGTCAGATGATGAATTAATCGAAACCGTTCGTTCGCCTAACCTGACTTCCTTAAACCATATCTATCAAGAAAAACACATCTTATTTACTTTTTTAATGTCAATGCCATGTCGGAAATTATAACATCCAGGCGCCGGTAACTCGCCGCAAAGTTGAGTTTCAACGACCGTTTAAGTGAGACAGGGCTCCTCGAGGTTTTCCTGAGTGAATAGGAGTAACTTGGAAAGTTGGCCTTATTTCAGCTAATGATCACCGTAGGTAAGATTACCATCCTTAGAAAAATCTTGCTACATGATAATCTCTTGTTCATTTAACGTCGACCGAAATTCTGAAATGTGTTTTGTATTTGTACAAATTATTTCAGTAGAGTTGTCATAGTGCAAACCTCGCAGCCAAATCTTAAGAGACTTCAGCCATGTCAGAATGGAATAGCTTATTTATGACTACCTACAAATTGTCTACTCCGTAAAAAATGCTTACCCAAAACGTATAACATTTTCTCGTGGATTTTCAATATCCTTGTGTATTCAAATATATTTTGCAAAAATAGCACAATAATTTGTTTTCTTATACTCATTTGATGGGCAGTTTTAAAATGTCATACTTGAAAAAAGGGATCTTCCGGTTTTTGAAAAGGTTAATAACCATGGGAGATTTCATGACCGCAAAATTATCACTTGTAATAGCTCGTATGCATCAAGTTATGAAGGTTGCCTACAAACTAAACAAACTGCTGCACATCTACTCTAAAATTTTGAGAACCATTTGACGTCTTCTGCATAGTGAACATAACATTTTTCAAAACCGAAATATCATTTTTCTTCAATTGTAACCTTTGAAAAACGTGAAACTCCTAGCAAATGAATAGACAAACACAAATAAATTCGCGCATTTTTTCTATCAAATGCATTATAATTTATAAGGACATTGAAAACCAATGGGTGAAATATGAACTATTTAAGTAGGTTTTTTACAGAGTAAATGTTTTGCATGCAGACACATAATGACTCACTTAAAACCTGACATCCTGGTGGGCCTGAACCATCTCGCGATTGGGTCGTGAGATAACCAGTATGAAAACCCTGCTTAACTAAAGTGTTCGAAGCTGAAGCACATTTCAGACTTTTGGTGGATATTTCATGAAATGAGGAGTCTACTGTATAATCTGGATCTTTATCGTCTTTGCAATGGCTGAGGAACATAAAAATGAGCATCCCGGCTGGCCGCTTCTTTCACTTAATCTCCAGTTAATGCAATAACCAAAAATCAGCAAAAAGCAGCATACGCTTGGTCGATCCCTACTGATTTTTGTTGATTTTTGTTGACTTTTCAGCTTTTAGGAGTCAAACGCATCTGAAGATAGCCTTTTGACGTCTCCTTAATCATCATTTAGTTCGGGCCTCGTGGTAGCACCCGCGAAGATGCCAATTAAAATTTTATTTCTGTTTTTTGACACTAAAGGCTCGCATAACTGCCCGCACACGATGAAGAATCACCCTGGAGTTCCGGATGCCTTCCAGATTGCTTCCTTCGTCGGTGGTCATGTCTCCAGTCTCCTCCTTTACCCGATGCTGATCCGATTTCTAGTTCTTCCGTCACAACCATTTCCTGTTCGGAGCACGCCGACAGCTGTCCCCGCTCCCACCCCCTTGCCGTTCCCCTGACAATCCAGTGACCTCGGAACTAGTCCCCAGTCCTTCCAGATGTAATCCTATTTTTCTGGTTAATCACGAATAATCCAACAGGAGATTGTAATTTGTTCGCCTCTTCATGTTGTACACAAATTTTTCCCTTCATCTCATTCCTCCTCCTCTCCTCCAACCTGGCCTCAGCGGTCGGCCCACCGCAGTTAAGAGGCGTAGTTAAAGCCCGTTGTGAAGTTATGGGTTCCAGCAATATTTTTTGATGAAAAACCCTCTTAAGCCTGAATGTCCTTTCCTCTACTTTCCTCCTCCTTGCCATTTAACAGGGGGGAAGCGAGTGGGTCAGGTTTCATGGAGAGCCATAGAGGTTACATTAAGGAGTCGCAACAGGCTGACTCTGAGACGGCCAGTCAGTCACTCAACGGCTTTAAAGCGAGTCAGATTTTTTAAAGTGAGGGAAAAATGATGAACGGTCGACCTTAATATCTCCACTACCTCCAGAATCCGTCTGAAGGCGCACTGGCTGACAGGGCCGGCGAATCCGACTACGCGCACTACAGCACGACTTGGTTCCGTAAACGCTCACTAAAACACCAGAATTTGCCAAGTAAAGCTCGCACTCGAGTCCCAGGAAGTAAGTCGGAGGAAGAGGACTCGATCACTGGGACAATACTTTTTATTCGCCTGACGTTTCAACCTGCGTCGCAGTTCATCATTTGAGACATAATCAGAGAGCAGTAGTAGATTCGAGTAGCCTATGCTCAGGAGTTTGAAGCATTTATAGGATAAAGTCATTATTGCAAACATAAAATGACAATAAACGGTAATTGCCTTCTCGCATGATGATAAATTGTTGAACCGCGTGCGGGCTCGGACCTGCAAAACTTTCATAGCGTGTGGTGGACTCAGGCGTGATCAGAAGAAACTGCATATTAATTCAACTGTATATCTGCACCCCTTTTAAGTTATTTAACCTTCACATGTAGTCACATATGGTATGACCATAAAGTTTTGCGCCCTTATTGTCCCAAAAGTTGTTCCGATTCATTGTAACCCGAGGTTGCACTAGTTGAAAAAGTCACCTAAGATATTGTCCGATTTTCCAGATAAGGGATTCATCCGAAGCGTGTTCTGCTGCGTTTAACTCTTCAGAATTACTTGTGACGAGGTCCTTACTCAGACAAGGAGGGAGCAAATGAATAGAAAAAAGGCGGTCGTTAGAACGCAATGGTCGAACATGACGCGGAGATTTTCCGCATGTCCACATCTGAGTCATTAATTATTTAACTTTAATCCCTATTCTCTGTTTTGGCATGATGCTAACTTGGCAATGTGGTTTGCTGTCAGCTTGCTCTCTGCGTGGCTAATTCATCTGCCTAGTAACTGTCTCAGAACATAATTCGGATCCAAGAGTACATTACGCTTGTTAACTGACTACAGGTCAATTGGCTCAGACCCAAGCAATTCGCGATTCACACCACTGTCAACCCTTGCGAGACGTTCCACCTCGCCGGGTCTCGTCGTCTGATCCGCAACCTGAGCATTAGGTCCCTTGAAAATTTTCATATGGAGGCGTCTTTCCGTTGTGTTGTCCGCAATTGCATGGGATTCGGTAGACGATTACCCACAGCTTCTTTTATGGCAGCAGATTTTCCGATCTCATGATTTGGCGCCAGACAGTTACTTCGGACGCCGACTGAGGGCTGTAATTATACCGACAGGCACTTTTGACTACCGTCAATATGCAGACTATCTAATTAAACATCATTGCGTGCCTGCCCAAGATCTGATAAAATACGTAAAAGGACTTAACTGCAATAAAAGGTCATACCTAGGAACAGTTTGCTTTCGTGTATGTACTTCCAAAGGTTCCGGCAGCCATTATTTATAAAGATGCCAAAGAAAACCTGGTGTATTCGATGCGCCCACAGACTTCAGAAAGACTAGTTACAAATTTCTTAAAGCGTTGTTAGTTAAAAATTCAGAATGAGGTTAATTCAGACGTGCTATACTTAAACTACTGATATTACATATCTTGCACCCTAAAAAAACATGGCCGGCGATTTTCTGAGGTGGCTATGTATTGCTTGTTGGTATATTCCTTTGCTATATCCGCATCAATGGTTTGTCAAGGATCCCATCATTTTTCCGACTTAGTTTAATGTTTGTGCACTTGAAAGTTTCCTGGATTTTATTTAATGACTCCTAGAAAATGCAAATGTATTATCCATTTTAATTTCCAAAATCAGGCTATCCCAACCATAGCCTGGTAAGATAAGCAGATGCACTTAGGAATCTTCCGTCCTGTAAAAAAAGTTTGGCTCAAATAGGATTTATTGGGTTCTATTTTTTTCAGAATAGTAAATGCTTAAAAAATTACCAAGGATGCAAACACGATTTTGATAGTCTTCATTTGGAAAAGTTTTAAGTTGTGAAGAGCTCTTTCGTAATTTGGAGATCTAAGCTGTTACGTTCTTGGACCACATCAGCGATTTCCTTGTGACCAGATTCCCGCAACGCCCAGTCTAGTTGTTTAAGTTTTTTAGAATCCTTGACAGTGGCTCGAAGCTCCTTCCAGTGTAGTAGGCATCGCTGCTTGAAGGCGTTGTGCTTTTGGTTAAGGGCCTTGCATTCTTCATAAAATGTAACAATCGTCGTCTCAGGAATATCCAGGAGAACGAAAATTAGGACATCCTCATCCTTTAAAGCCCTCGCAAGATTAAGTAGACTTAAATCCGAAAGCACTGAACAACGGTTTTTTAATGACATTGCTAAAAGAAAAGTAACACTCATCAGAATATATGCTTTAGAAGTTTACGCGATTCAAATGAAAATAGACTGATTTAAGGGCGTAATCAACTGATCAAACACGTTATTACTGCTAAAGTGTGCTTAAAAATATTAAGATTTATGTTTTATAGTATTCTAGCAGAGACAGGCAACGTAGCATAGCTATTTCGGGCCACTGGCCCTCGTTGGCTGCGTACAGCCAACTCCACTGTAGCCGCTGAAATTGCCGCCTCACCCGAGCTTCCTACTCGCGCATCGCTGGTCGGGGGCAGACGTCCTAACCATTAAGCCATCGAGTGCAATGTCTTGCCGGTTGTTGATCGGGAGCATCGAACATTTTTTGTCCACTGATCTATCTCTCAGGATATGCCCATCCTGGGTTGATGCTTTTGCAAATCGGACCAACCGATTGTGTTTCGCAAAGCTACTAGTAACTGATATTTTACCAGCTAAGTGTCCTGAGATAGTAGTAGGAGCTGTGCGAAAAACAATCGGTTGCTCCGATTTGCAAAAGGCATCAACACAGGATAGGTACATCCTGAGAGATAGAATAGTGTTCAAACAAATACATATTCAGATTTTTTAAACTTTATAGTTTTCTCATTGACTTGCATAAGTGACACATTATCCTGTTATAAGAAGGCGGCAACTGTAAAATTTATCAAATGAGCTGTTATACATAAAAACTACAAGGAATAACTTGCATAAGAAGTAGACAATAATTATATTTTAGTGCGCATAGCTCACCTGAGGGCTATATAAGCTCCAAATTTTATTAAAAGGTGATATATGCATGTTTATGAAGGAAGGGTGAATGAGTTTAAAGTTTCTTTAAAGACGGCATAAAAATACATCAAAGTGCTGTTATTTTTTAACAGATGGTCGTCACACTAACTCTTTTGAATCTAATGTTGCACTGCACCCGTGACAACGTAGTACTTCCATTTGTCCTGGGCTGCTAAAAACCTTTGTGATTTTCAAACCATGTACACTTCTGTTCAAACCCATACATAAAAGCCGACCTTCAATATTAAATTAGACAACACAGTTCCCGCGTAGTTTTTCCGTTTGATCGCAGCCTGAATTTAGTAAACTAGGCCATATAGTGGATTCAACGACTGAGTGGTTACTAAAGATTCTGTCATCTACCTTCATTCGAAATTGGAGAAAGTATATTACTTATGTGATCATATCTAGGGTGAGTCTTTCAACTATTAGGCATCTACACTAAATTACATTTCAAACCTGAGAACCATAAATAAGTCGTCTTTTTAAGAAAATGTACAGTGACCTTCGAAAGGAGACATGCCTCTATCTACACCCATTGGGGTTCATATTTAGAATGTTGTTGATGCAGTTGTACAGAGGTAAATAAATCATGCATACATATACACATTTCAGATTTTGTTGAAAAGGTTTTATTACATTCGTAGATTTTCTATGTGGACTGCAGAAATCACCTACTGAACTGCGAAGTTGAAAGTCCTGTTTTAGCCTCTTTAGAAGACTGCGATGGATTCTTCATCAACATTTAGTTTCCACAGGGTTATTTTATTGAAATGAATGTTTGCTTAGACATTTATAAATATTGGCCAGGTCATCTCTCGTCGAAGAAAATGTGTACTCAGCCATAACAATCCCCGTCCTATCAAGGGTTTGTGCTGGCAGGGATATGTTAGCACATGTGCTAAAAGAATTGTCTTTCCCGCCACATTTTTCCCCTACAGCTAGAGTTACTGTGCCAATATGAATTACAGAACACAATGTAAAATCCTTTTAAATTATACGATTTCCTTTTTGTGAAAGAAGCGTGAACTTTCCGTCATATACTGTATGAAATGTAAATCAAAGAAATTGGTAAATTCTTTGATCACATAACAAAGTATCGGATGTAATATGACACTATTTAATGCATTAGTTCTATTCGCCGTGCGCATTCCCAGTTTAAAAAAATTACAACAGAGACGCATTAATTTAAATAATTGGCAGCTCACGTGAGGTCGTTGCGATGGTAACACTATCGACCTTTAAATGACAATCAATCAGACATGAAGCCTCAGCTATGCCATATTAAATGGTGAACGAACATCGCGTTCATGTTTTAACTAAACTTTTTCGAATGGGAAACAAATAAAAACTGTTAAACAAGTTTACATTTTTAAAAATTGCACTTGGCTAAGGCGCGATATTAACTAGAATGACAAAGATCAGTATTTTTAGCGGTATGAAAAATACACGATTATAGCAACCGCATTATTAGTACTGAAATCGCAAAGTACGTAGCCAATTTTATAATAGAGGCAAACAAAACAATGAGCAGTGCGCTGAAAAATGGAAAATGTAAAATACACGATTGATGAAAAGTTTAAAGGACCGCGTGAACCAACCGAGGTTTCCTTTCAAAACTGTGGCAGCAAAGTAGCCATTGATCCATCGTTATAAGCTAATATGGGCTGTTTTTTGAAAAACAACCTAGATGGCATAAATTTGGATGGGTTTTTTCTTGAACCTCCGATAGTCTATTCCACTTTCAACGGTCTTGGTGTGCATGTTAGCAGCTAGATATTGCAAAAAAACTAATGAAAATGAAGCAGTGTTTCATATCCACAAGAGATTAGCCCTTTTAGAACCGTACTGTGTTACATTAAGAAAGTAATCGTCGGCCAATGTGAACATCATTGACTTCAGCAAGGAATTCGACAAGGTTCCACACAGACAACTAATATCAAAGTTGCATCAAATGGGTGTGACTGGAAACGCACTCTAATGGTTAGCCGACTGCCTACTAGGCAGGTGTCACCGTGTTTGCATTGTTGACACGAAAAACAGACTGGAAAATCGTCTCCAGTGGGGTTTCACAGGGAAGCGTTCTGAGTCCCATTATATTTCTAGGATATGTGAACGACTGTCTTGACTGCCTCACCTGTTAGAAAGTCATGTTTGCAGACGACTTAAAAATTTACAAGTCAATTGAAAGCCCGGAGGATGGACAGACCTTACAAAATGACTTGGATCGCTTGCAAAATTGGTGTGAAAAGCGGCTACTGCACCTCAACTTCAACAAATACCCAATAATCCGCTTACAGTCTAGTCGCAGTAAGGTGATACCAACCGATTATGACTACTCGATCGGAGGTCACCAAATCGGGCTAGTGAACAAACTACGGAATCTAGGAGTATGCATGACGCTCAAACTCAAACCGTCAACTCACTGTGCTAAAACCCCAGAGAAAGCTATGGTCATCCGAAGGACCTTCCTCTATTTTGATGAGGAGCTCTTTGGGTGAGTCTCCGGAACATTCATTCAGCCGATGTTAGAGTAGTGTGTCCAGGCGTGGTGCCTCTAGATGAAAAAAGATTATGCAATGCTTGAGAAAGTCCAAAGAAGGGCGTTTAAGCTAGTCAGCAGCCTAGGAGATTCATATGAATGTCGTCTAGATAGGTTCAATCTTCTTTCTCTCTATTATAGGCAATGCAGAGGAGATATGATCATGGCGTTTAAACTCGTCTGGGGGGTAGACTGTGCTTTTGAGATAGCTGAATTTTTTGAAATCTCACAAACGATACATTTACGCGGTCATCCGTACAAAATGAGCAAACACCCTGGCATACTAGAAGTGCGGGCCAACTGCTTCTCCCACCGAGTCATTGCAGATTGGAATAAACTTCCTTCCTCAGTTGTTCTTACTGAAAGCGTCGATGAATTTACACGAATGCTTGATCTTAATTTACTTGCTGGTCATAGATTTTGTAGACAACAACGATTTACATAATGTTTATGTGACTTTGAACGACATGCATGATCTAACAACATCTATTTGTAAATAGGGTTTTCATAGGCTCTGCATATCTCCCTTATATATACTGAAATTAATACTTAAGAATAAGAAGCATGTTAAGCAGAGTCCAGCCAACCTCCACTTTGAAAAAAACTTTATCGCGGATCGACAGATAGCGGCAGAAAAGCCTGATGATCTAATGGCAGTTCCAATGTGACGGTAAAACGTCAATGTAGTCAACAGAAAATCACTGGTTTGTAGGCCAGTTCCTGGCAGAGAGTCAATAAATAAATAAGAAATAAATTTTATATTTTAGGCCCGGAGGTGAGCTTTTGACATCTTGCGATCCGCAATGGAATTCTGGTCATCACTTGCAGCTAACGAAATGGGTGTCTTGTAGACTGTGTACGTCCATCTTAAGTTCATCATTTAAATTAGTGGTGGTGCATGTAGAACTCGTGGTCCCTGGGACACACGAGGCATGGTACGGTTATTATAAGCCCGTCTACCACATTCCAAGTGGTCCTTGCTTGGAGTCATGAAGAAAGCTGTTCGGAGCAAATGACGAAATTAAAAGGTAAATCGAATCAATTTTTAGATACATCTACAGTCTTCGCTAGAGAGCCTGCTTGCTAAATCAAGGTCAAGGTCAAGGTTAAGGCGCGCAACTTATCTTTCAAAGCTAAGTAAAATAGATATTTTATCAGATTTCCTCGTTACTTGTTGAATTTACAAGCTTAGTTGTTGTTATTTATTTGTATATCTAACCCTTTAGCAAGTGCACATACCGGTAGTTGTCTTTTTTACCGATAGGTCAAAATATACAATTTTATACTGTTTCACCGACATAGCCTCATTCTAGTTTCGGTAGATTCACGTAAAAAGCAAGTAATCTATTGCGTAAATACCGAATAATATCTAAAAATTTGTTACTTTATCAATTTCCAGCAAGAAATAGTTTGTATTACTCTATATACCATAAGACATAATTTTCCCCCTGCGTAGCCTCTTCGGTAATTCAAATTTTCTGTCGCAATTTTGTGCATAACTTTGCTTAGAGCATATCCTTTCACTCACTTTCTATTCAATTTGATACCCAAGCCACAACTGAGACGTAAATTAACCCGGAATACCAATTCTCCTAACGATAAACCCAT
>JAYGXS010000001.1:4766933-4781492 GCA_036362985.1 Ligula intestinalis | reverse complement strand
AGTGTCTTACAAAATCACTACGGGAAGATGAGAAATTTTGCACGATCGTATTTTCATATGGAACTGGGGTGTTCATCCGATCTATCTGGTTAGGGCAAATACTTGTCCCGGAAGGGCCTTGAGGTTCGTACTTGAGTGATATCCATCTGTCACTTAGCGACCTCAGATATATGATGGATTGGATCTGACAAAGCAAAGGGAGACCGGAATGGCAATTTCCGGCTTGTTAGTCGTTAGCTGACTTATTAGCCATTTCTTTGCTTTGTCGGATCCAATCCATCATATTCCCATGCGTCATGATTATTGCTTATTACTAAGATACTGACAATATTATAGGAATTACTGAGCTTCCATATCTTGCTGATTCTGGAGAAGGTAGCTCCTGTAAATTCTAAGCTATAGCTAGGAACTGTAGACAGTTAAAGTTTGCCTAAAAACAGCAAATGGCTCTATTTTGCGATCTAAAGGCATTGTAAAATTTGACCTATTATTAAATAACCCTTTCTTTACCCCTTCATTTTAGTATTTGCCCGATTTAGTTTTCGACTGCCTACTAGCCTCCAACATGTACGTACAGACCGTATCATACTGTATTATTTACCGGTCTTAGTAAGTGTAATTACCAGAATTAACACTCCTAGCATTGGCATATTACTCTTAGCAGCAACATTCTAGTCCTCGCAGGCTAAAAATGGGAGAAATTGACACACGTTTTGGAGGAGAGTAAAATTGGTGTAAACAAGGAAAACCCTAATGTTCTTCGAGCCTCAAGCATGCTTTTACATGGAATAGCATTAACCCAGATTCACACTCTTGGTTGAGATAGAGAGAATATGAGCCCCAGCGCTGAATTAAATCAGCGTCATTTCCAACCAATTATTCGCGCCAATAATAATACCAGCACTACTATCGCTCACCTACACTGCTGATAGCAGTATTTGTAATATCAGTCTCAGTCTCTTTGAGTCTTTCTGGACACCTCCTGAAGGTGAGTGAGGGTAGGTGGTGCAGTAGTACCAGCGCAAATGACTACTGTCACTAAAGACTAAGTTAAGTGGTGTTTCTGGCCTGCTTCAGAGAAAGAAGCTTATGCCTGATTACCACTCGGTCATCTCGACTCTGTCTTACCATCGGTTCACACGTTGAGATGGTAGTAGATGGGTGCGCGTCTATTTTTACCATGTCTGACAACAGTCACCATTCTCCTCTTTGAATATCTGATGGACTTAATCGAACTCGTTGGTTGAAAGATCATTGTACGAATACACTTGTGCTACACCTACGGCACTTGCTGTTTCATTCTCCTCTCTGGGTCCGGTGTCGAGGTGCAGTCAAGAAGACCGGAGTTGGGAGTGGTCGAATGCCCTCAGCCGTTCTTGCCACGCCCCCTTCCCCCCTTTCCTTATCCTAAATATCCCGCGTGAGTGAGGGTGAAACCAATGCAGCACTATATTTCCTCGCCCCAAAGCAGCAAAGCATGCTTTTTAACCGGCAGGAATCGTGAACAGCGATCAGTATCGATTATTCTAGCCGCTGAGGCAGACACATGCTAGAAGTATTTTTTTTACCATGCAGAGGGCGTTGGATAACTGTACTTTTGCGCAAATCACGTGCGGAAGAAATTGAAGCCGTAAACATTAGGCCTATTCAGTCTTTCTTCACATATAACCACCTTATTTTGCATTCCTATGTGGGGCTGAGAATGCCGCAAAAATCGCTAACTTTTCTGACAGTAACACGCGAACTTAAAAAATCTCTTGTGCACGTGCAGTTTCGTTCGCATAATTGCCCTCCATACTGATAAGTGTTGCAGACAGAGATAAAAAACAAGGCCTGGCAGATGTGGAGCTAAGATGTTTACTTGTGACTGTTATCTCTGTTATGTAGTGAAAATGGAAGGCAGTTTGTATAGAGGACGAATGTAATGTGTGTAAAACAGAAGGCTACCTGTAGGCAGAATGTCATGTAGCCAAAACAGAGGACTGTCTGTAGGCAGGACCTGTACTGAGGGCGAGAGCACAGTTCATGTGACGAGGCATGTTGACACCGCGGTGTGTGTGGTGTAGGGTAAATGTACTAGGCCGAATGCTGGCCAATCAGAATGAGGAAAAGTGTGAGCCCGCTAACCAGGAGTGAAGACTGGGCAGTCAGAACAAAGAATGGGATGAACACGTGTCCATGACTATGACCAGCGCTTGACATGCGCATCGCGTCATGATGTCCCGTCACCCCGGGTGGGCACACATAGCAATCTCCACATTCATGCAGAAGCATCCCACGGCCGAACTCAATCTCACTGTTATTCCAAAACCGCATAAATTGGCCATGTAATGGGGGTATTAATGCTCTCGAAACCTTAGTATACTATAACTTCTGCGGCCCCGTGGTGACTCGCTCCGAGCAGTCTAGCATGCGCCAAGGCTCACCACCGCCAACGAGTAAATTTTCACTGACCGCCCACGCCAGTCCGTGAAGCCAATCCGTGTGACCAATCAACTATCTGACCGCTCCAGACGCTATGGTGATTCCCGCGGTAACCTGATTTCAGAGGCGCTGAGGCTGGCAGTTGCTCGCTCGTCTGACCGTCAAAATCATCTTACCTATCGTCTATTCCTTCTGTACAGAGTAAACTCTTCCTAACACTCAGGCGTACCCTGTCTTGTATTCTCCGGACCTGAAGATCGCAGTTCCTGGGGTTTAACATACTTAATCCCCTGCGATAACGCCTATTTGGAGCCAAATAGCAGCCCACTGGCCTGTAACCGGCTGTGAGTAAACCGATACTTCCAAATTTGCCTAATCAGTCTCCTTGGCGCAGACCTTATTGCAGCGTCCGATCTCGCCAGCAGAGGGAAAAAATCAGCGCAACAGTCAAAGTGTGTTTCTACCCTAAGAGTGAAATATGCGCAGAGTTGTTCATTACAGATGAGTAACAGGCACTTATTAAGACAATACAAGCGAAAATGCGAATCCCAGGAAGTAATTGAGAAGAAGACGACTCGATCGCTGGAACAGTACGTTTAATCGCCTGACGTTTCGATATCCGTCTTGGAATATATCATTAGAGACCTTAACAGAAAACAGTAGCAGACAAGCAAGCTTGAACCAGCCCTGTGGTAAACGCGGCGCTGCGCAATATTCGCGCAAGGGTACAGGCTCTCTCGTCATAACGCTAAAACTAGCAATGCATTACACCTAAACGCTACCACTCACCCGAAATCTCTCTGCAACATTAGTGCAGGTCACATGGAGTGTCAGTCTGTGCGTATGTGTGGGAGTGGGGCACCAACATAAGAACGGCTGTGTCCGGCAAAGTAAAAGCTTTGGTCCTAACTTAAGCCAGCGCTGCACTCCAGCGTGATATAGACTAGAGGCGGAAGATAGAGGGGCACTGACGCCTTGAGGACCAGGTACAAATCTTAGCGCCGTCAAGACTGCCCCTTAGCTCTTTCTGCATGCAGCTCCTACGCTACATGCGTAGGACGACTCTGAGACTATCATGATTCACTGTAGTTGCGAAGCCAGTTAGCTGATGCATTTACAAGACGCAGCATCAACCCAACGTTTAGTGACTGACGAGAGGACTGGGAGTCAGATGGTGGCAGCTCCTACTGATTCTCTAATTGTGCAAACCCTTGTGTGTATGTCAGGGTGGCCAGGTCGTGCTGTGGCGCGTGCAGTCGGGTTCGCCAGACCATGTCAGTCGCTGTGCCCACACCTAACCACACATCTGATAGTTTTTGACAGTGGCCTGATTCCGGCTGTCAGGGAGAACGTGAGGTTGGCGATTCAGCACATTTTTCTCCTCAGTAGAAGTAATCTGACGCGCTTGAAGCTATCACGGTGCACTAAAAGCCGTGGTTCAAAAAGTTGCCAACTGACCGGAAACTCGGACTGCGCGGTCATCCTAGTGTGTGCTTTGTGTTGTAGAGAGAAAGAGAATGTCTAGCGCTGCGCTGAGACAGAGAGTTTGGCGCTAGTTGCATTCTTTGTGGGTTGTGAACCTGGAGTTTGTGATGATGAAATTTGCGTTTACATTATTTTGGAGCGAGTTAAAGTGGTTTTATATTGATGTGTTGCATAATCCGAGGGGGTGTTGACTGTAAAGATCCTTGTTGCGTTGGCTGGGGGTGACATCTTCAAGTGGTCCTTGGTAAACCGCGACCATTTGGGCACGCGTGTTTGCAAGTGTGTGCGTGTGGATACCGGTCAATGGTTGCGGGGTCTGTGAGTCGGAAACAGCTGCTTGTGACGATAAATAACTTAAGGGTAGCGGACTTTGGGGAAAAAAGGGGGGACAGCCTTGCTTGAATTCCGCCATAATCCTCCTGTGTTCTCTGATGAAGCAGCATTGCCCATTTCTGCACATGAGTAGGTAAATACCTCGCAAAGTTACTGCTCATGATTGCGGATTTTTCGATCCCAATACTTGGCACCTGATGCCTTCTCCTGGTCGGTGTGAACTTCCAATTCCTATCACTGTGGATACCAGCTTTCGTCAATGCGTTCTAGCATTGCTCCGATCGGCACATAAGCCAAGTCAAAGGTTGCATGGTGTACCTGTATTCTCTTGTGTTGCTTCGAGTACCGAATTTCTGCTTGAATCATTCAGACGAGTTCCTTTTCCTTTTGTGCGACGCTGATAACTGTACTATGATGTTTAATTAATCCTCAGATGCTCGTGTGCTAATAGTTCGACCGTCGTTGCCGGCATTGTCAACCGTGAAAGGCTCGTGAGTAAGTTTTAGATTATATTCGACTTGCGCACCATCAATTGCAGCCACCTGTTCCCAGTGTCAAGACGTAGTCAAGATGACCGGAGGCAGTAACGCAGGGGGTTCAGTGAGTTAAACCCTGACATCAGCGATCTTCTGGTCCGATTCCTTAGAAGAAGAGAAGTCGTGGGAGGCACAAGTGATAGGAAAAGGACATTCTGTACAGAAGGAAGTGAAGAATAAGCAAGAGGAAATGGATGGTCAAACGACCAAACAACAGCAAACCAGAGGATGGCGTCTGAAGTGATGTCTGCTCGACACTCGTTACATGAGGTCCGGTGTGAGTCCGCTTGTGACACGCTGTTCCAGAGGCCGGAAGCAGCAAACGTTTACAAAATACACTTCGACTTAAGCTAGTCATGACAAGCTTTCATAGGTGCAATTCGTGTGGAGCAGGTGGCTAGTGCGCCCGATGCCGCCCCATACGCGCGTCACCAGGCCACCCTTATCTTCAGTCTTTGTTATAGGAGCGCAAACCTAAAGACACCGTTTTTGCAACCTTCGCTGTGGTCTTCGAGATTGGCTCTGGAATCTGGTCGTTCGCAACTCGATGATGTTGCCTTGACTTCTACTGCCTTCTCCTGTTGTCCCGGATGACCCCTTCTTCAGTCAACGATATATTATATTTTCCACGTGACCATAAACGTCCCGAACCCTCAACATCAGGTCCCAAACTAACCACATCAAACCCTGTTACCTATTAAGGCAGTTTTTTCTCCTAAAGTTTTTTTGAACTCGGTGGCCCGCTGAACTCATCCACTGATTTAGGAGTTTTTTACTGCCGATGACAATTATTTTACAAGAGTTCACTGCTTATCATCATCATTTTTATTTTCACGATAGCACCCAGTTTGTAACGACAGGGCCCCTTGGGCCTTTAATATACAAATTGTTATTATTATTATTATTATTATTATCATCATACCTTGATGTGGACCCCGTGTTGGTCCAGCGCATCTATCACGCAGCCATTTTAGGGGGATCACACACCGAAGAGTTGGACTATCTGTTTTTATTATATCCACCGTATATTCCCAAGAGGCCGGTGCAGGTACGGTCACTAGCCCGTGAACTCGTTAACATTGCTTATAGACTTGTGGCTAGAAACTGGCTAGAGAGCTAGCTGAACCTCTTTCACTAGTGTGCCAGAAATCGTTTGATGCTGGAATACGTCCTCCGGACTGGAAATTAGCGCATATTACACCGCTTTACAAAAGCGGTGGTCGTGCATCTGTGAATAACTACAGACCCGTGAGTCTGACCTCCATATGCTGCAAAGTAATGGAGAATATCATCAAGCAGCAATTGATGATATATTGTGAAACTCACAATATATTTCGAATGCGCAATTTGGATTCCGCAGGGGAAGGTCATGTGTAACAAACTTGCTTGATACGATGCAAAGCCGGAAAAGGGCAATTGATGCAAAATAAACTGTACATGCAGCCTACATTGATTTCCGGAAGGCCTTTGACAGTGTTACACACCAACGTCTCCTGCATAATTTAAGACTGATGGGTATCGGAGGCAGACTTCTTACGTGGATTGAGAATTTCCAATCTATTTGTTCCCATACGGTGTGTGTAGGACGACAACAATCAAACCGACAGTAATCGAGAGTGGAAAACCTCAAGGTTCAGTACTCAGACCCACCCACTTTCTTTCGTTCGTTAATGATTGTCAGTCACTTTAAGTCACTTGTGTACACGAATTGGACTGCGAGTGTGCCATGTTTGCAGATGATGTAAAAATATGGAGGGTCATCAGGTGTGCTGCCGATCAAGATAACTTCCAGGAAAATCTTTGTCGATTAAACGAGTGGTCGCATAGATGGCTGCTGTCCTTCAATTCTAACAAACGCACTCTGCTGCGCCTGGGAAATCGAAATGCGGTGCCTTATGCATGACCCTACCATCTGAACGGAATCTTTTTGCAAGAAACAGAAATAAATAAGGATCTCGGTACCTGGATGACAGACAATCTCAAACCTTCTACGCAATGTTGTAAGGTGGCTAAAACTGCAACTTCAATGTTGTACGCCATCAAGCGGTCATTCACGGTTTTGATAAAGACTGTTTCTCGAAAATCTTCGGTACCTTCATAAGGCCACATCTTGAATACGCGATTCAAGCATGGAGACCGTGGATGCGGCAGGATTATAACGTACTTGAGAGGGTGCAGCGGCGAGCAACAAAATTAGTAAGAGGCCAAGGTTCACTACCATATGAGATCCGCCTAAATAACCTTAATCTCTATCCTTTGAGTTATAGGCAGTTGCGCGGAGATTTGATACAAACCTTCCGTATCGTACGTGGCTTTGACTGCGCTCTCATGTGTGACGACTTCTTCCAACTCGCCACTACAACTAATCTCCAGGGGCATCCCTTCAAACTCTATGTGCCCCAAGGACGATTGGATGTACGGAAGAAATTTTTCTCTAATCGTGTCGTGGACCCGCGAAATAACCTTCCCGAGTCGATTGTTATGTCCCAATATGTGGAGATATTCAAACACCGACTTGATATACACATGCTACAACACAACGTGAACTAAGTGACAAATTAACCTTGAAACACCACCACATCATGTGACTGTCTATATTTTCCTGACTGAAAACTTGTTAAAATTGTTTATAATTCTTGAGATTTTCATGTGAAAAATAGGGAGTTCAAAGGCGCAAGCCTACTTTACATCAAACATACTGACTGAGCTCCAAAATTTGCATGTTTACTTGTTAAATGCGTAAGTTAGCCGCTCCAACTTGACCTATTTATTGCGGGTGGTTCCGGGCATCTTTTATAGATGCTAAGGCACTGTCGATGACCAGCCAACCATAATTCCCTTAAAACAAGAAGCGGACTTAAAGCACACACGAAGCGTACCACAAATGTTGCACCAGTATGTTTGCTGGGGTGTTACCAGAGAATGAAGCATAAACTTTCGGCAAAACTGTCTTTTAGAGCTCCCTAAATATCGATTCCCCCGCCTTACTGTCTAACGTATTTTGTGGTCAAACATTTAATTCTTGGTTTTTGAGTTTAAATGAATATTGAATTGTGGTGGAAGTGTTCAAATAATCTTAACTGATATTTGTTCCAATGCACTAAAGAGAATAAAATCCATAAACATGAATTTCTCTTGCCTAGGATACCGATACCCATTGCGGGAAATTCAACCTCATCTTAGCGAATTTTAACCTTAAAAGGGAATTTTGACCTAGTTTTGGCAAAATTTAACATAAATGTAAAAGTAGGTCATTTTTACAAGTCAAAAGCAAAAATGACCTAAAAAACAGTCCTGCCAAGCTTTCAAAATACCCTTAATCTTTCCCCCAATTGTTGCTCAGAAACCAGGGGAGGGCAGAAAGCCACAAAATTGATTGAAAAAAAAACAATTTTTGCAGGCCATAATCACGATGCTCGTCTGCATGATAACAAGATAGTAAGTGCTTCTTGTCATGTTGACCTTCAATTACGCCACGCGGTCACGTTCAGTTGTCAGCGACATGAGAACTTTGGACACGCCGCAGAGAATTGTGATAACCAAGACTTTCAAGGTGGAAAGAAACTCTAAGTGGGCAAATAGAAGTAGTTTTGACCGAATCTTCCCATGCTTGACAATGAATCATTAGTAAAGAGCACGATATAAAGAATAACCCGAAAATGATTCGTTCGAAAAATGAACATGACTAAATAGCATGTAAGTACATGCTTTACTTAATACGAGGTAATGTGGTACTTGATTGTAGTGAATAGTACCTCGGCTTATTTGCCATGACAAAGGACGCGAAGCAGTAGGTCGAACAAAAGCAAAATAACAGATACTGAAAAACATCCCTGGGCATTTTCGAAAAATACAATAGTCTGGATACGATTTGACGGATTTTAAAAAGAAAAAAACTTCACTCGTAGGAGGAAAGTGCACGCGAGATGAGACCGTGCTGCTTGCCTGCACGTGTGAGGCAAGATAGGGAGCTCGTCGCTGGCATTATCAGTATGCGAAATGTCACAAAGCGTAGGGGACACCAGATAATTACCGAACTGCTGGGGATTTGACTGTGATATGCCTTTGCTGACTGCCGAGTCTGCCAACAAGGTGACGAGAACAAGAGAACACTTCACGATCGTGAACAATCCGTTGTTGGTCAATACAAGGGAAATGAAGCCCTTGTTGACGGACTTGACCAGCAAAGAATTAAATAAATAAGTTTTACTGAAACGTAACTAGTAGCAGAGGAAGCCAGCCCATATGGACGTCCGACCGAATGCCTTCTCGCAGAGGGTCATTGGGGCGTGGAAAGGACTCCCTGACGAGATGGTCCTCTCAGATGGTGTTGTCATCTTTAAACACAAACTTGATTCTCATTTGCTGAGAATCTGTGACAGAGAAACTGTGACATATTGTCAGTAGCAGCCTTTTGCAACAGGGTCACACTAATAGCTGATGTTAAGCCTTCATTTGTATAATGTACTATTGGACCTGTTGAGCTCTTTTGCGATCGTTGGATATGAATAGGAAACTCAAGGGTGAGAGCCTTCTTCCATTAATAAAGTGACTTAATATTATAAGAATACGATTTCACTTAGTAAGTGACAAGACTACAGCGGTCGGATGGTGTTATAGTGGGTACCATGCGCCTCCTCTTAAGGACGTTAATGGCAGCGGATAGAACAACACCCTAAGGCAGAACATTCGAGGATTCAATCACTCTGCTGCAAAAGAAGTTTCGCGAGTCCAGCCTGGCCGCAGTCACACGTAATTTGAATGGATGAACTCTCAAGTCTGTAGTTGTTTTAGTTGATATCCGTATCTGCTACTGATTGCTCTCTGTTTATGTCTCTGAGGATGGATCTCGAACCGTCGGACAAATAAAAGTTTTGTCTCAGCGATCGAGTCATCTTCGTCGTTTTAGTTGTTAGTAAGTCTAAGAAGTCACTATGAAGAAGGTAGCAGTCCTTGGCGTGCATGATACAAAATGCTTGTGTGAAATTTCCTCGTAATTGTCTGTAACTCAAAGGAAATAGATCCAGATTAGTAAAAACGTGTTTCGTAGAATAATGAGCCCTGGCTGGTCACAAGTCTAGTTGCATGTTTGAACCTTCTCGATGATAATGAGGTCCTTCAAACGTCCAAGTGGGCCTAAAGATGAAAATGCCGATGGCTTACAACCTCTATAAGAAATTGGATCAAGTATGTTTGATCTTCTTGTGGGAAGATCGACGCTTGTGCTTACTATTCTTGAATCTTGCTGCCAATTCTTCGGTTTACTGAACGAATGCAAACGTTCAAAAATGAAAATTTACAAGGACATTTTTAACCTAAATCCCTTTATCCGAAGCTTTCAAATACCTCCTACTCAGATAGATGCTATCCAAGGAAACGCAAAGTTCCCTGGTTCAGAAAACTAGGAACAGGTTCCTGTCCCCTTTTTATACCTCTCCAAGGCTTCTGTCCCAGCCCCAGGTTCTCGTTCATACAACATACTAATTTCGGCACTAATTAAACCTCCTCCTGCATGTTTGACTTCCAAACGCCTTCCATACTTTACTTTCAGGTATAACTTTATTTGGAATAGCTCGCAAACTAAAGCAAGTTTCTCAGCTAATTTGAAATTTATATTTTTCAGCGCCAGTTCATTTCGAAAAAAATAAAAATTCAAAAAATAATTTGACAATATGTGCAAGTAGACGTAAAAAGTCGTAATAATGTCAGCAGAAATTGTCCTTTTGAGGCAACACTTAGCAATGGTTTGCAAGGAAATTTAAAACTAAAAACGAAAAATTATGGCAGTTAAAAAAAGTCTTACAGTGAAAATGGAGACAGTGTTCAACGTGCCTCCATGTTCAAAAAGTGTGCAAGAGAAAAAAACTGCTTAGGAAGATAGTAGTAGAGCAGAAATAGGTGTGGGTGGTCTGATGAAGGCGAGTATTAAACGAAACTGCCGCATTATAGACTGAGTACTTCCGCGTAGCTTCGTGTGATTCAGCGGTGGTTAATGGAAACATCTAGGTTCTCGGGGGACACGAGGCAGAGAGAATAAGGTCAAGGCGCGCAACTTATCTTTCATAGCTAAGTAACATAGATATTTTTATCAGATTTCCTCATTCCTGCTGAATTTACTAGCCTAATTGTTGTTATTTTGTTGTTATTGATTTGTATATCTAACCCTTTAGCAACTGCACATACCGGTAGTTGTCTTTTTTTACCGATAGGTCAAAATATACATTTTTATACTGTTTCACCGACATAGCCTCATTCTAGTTCCGGTAGATTCACGTAAAAAGCAAGTAATTTATTGCGGAAATACTGAATAATATCTAACAGTTTGTTACTTTATCAATTTCCAGCAAGAAATAGTTTGTATTACTTGATATAATAATAAAGATATTTGTCACCCTGAGTAGCCTCTTCGGTAATTCAAATTTTCTGTCGCACTTTGTGCATAACTTTGCTTAGAACATATCCTATCACTCACTTTCGATTCAATATGATACCCAAGCCACAACTAAGACGTAAATTAACCCGGAATACCAATTCTCCTAACGATAAACCCATCTTAAGCATGAAGAAACTTGATCTTGCTGCTTTAGACAACTTTAGTAAGCTTTATAACCAATATGCTTGCCTGTTTACGGTCCTTGGTGCCATCTTTGATGGAAAGGTATCCACGCTCACTTCTCAGCAATGTGAGAAACTAGAGCCTTTCGTCAATATGGTGTCTACTGAGACCCGTGATCGGCAAAAAAGGAATTTTAATTTTCTTTTGAAAAATGCTTCAAAAGATAAACAACCTATAGATGTTGCTGTTCAGTTTCTTTACTCTTGTGGCTGTAATTTTAAAGTTGCAGAAGCTAAAAGACTCTCATCCCGAAGTAAAGACCCGCCGATTCTCGTAAAACTTTTTTCGGCGATAGAAGTAGACCTTGTATTCTCTCAGCATGAGCGGTCAGCCACCTATTTAATTGAAAATAAACTTTACATATGCAGGGATAAAACGCCAATGGAGCGTCGGGTTTTATCGTCGGCGAGCCAGGAATTTTCGAGCAACACGAAGGCGAAATAAATTCAAGTTTTACACTGAAATAAATTGTCGAAAGACAAAAATTGGATCAAAAAACACACTGTTTTGCAACGATCCTTCGTTCAATTCCCTGCCATACTGTCACTGTTCGACCAGGAAATTTCTCCAAATCGAGCATCCTGCTGGAATTATTGGCTTGGATTACACAGTCTACCTGTCCAAATCAATCTCGTTAGGATTTCTGAGGAGTATCCACGGAAAAAACGACAAAGGCTGAGTCGCTCCATTATATTATATCACATTTGTTGATACCAGTATTAAACTTACCTACTGCATACTTAGAAAGTAAACTAGCTCGGTTGCTACGCCTGTTTTTAGCAACCCTGAACTAAGTTTACAAGTTTAGACATTTACCTAGTAGTCAGTCAAAGCTCTGCTGCTTAAATTCTAACCACAATCGTCTTCAGTAAAAACATTAAACTCCTAAAGGATTATTGTATCAGCAAAGCGTAGCCTTAGGCTTTCTATCTCGTATATAAGACAAAAACTGCATACCTTAACCTTTTGTGTTGAAAATACAATTGTTGTACGCAGTTATGCAGACCAGAAGCCAAATGCAAAATTTGACGCGAGGTGGGCTCGAACTCGAAACCGCTTCTTCACGAGGCCGCGTCTCTAACCATTACGCCACTGACTCACGGTGTGAGATAAGATCCAAAAGTCTTACCAATTGGGTGCGACCGCCCCAAGTAGTAGACTATTGCGACGGATATGATGTGCTAGCCTCTAAGTTTGATAAACTTGTCAACGTGGTAAAAAATATGCAGGAGTTTATGCTGCAGACCCTCGTTTCAAAGGAAAAACTCGAAGAAGAAATGAAGGGCATGAGAGATTTTATCCAGCAGACCCACGTGTCAACAGAAAACCTGACAGCTGCCGAGCTTACGTGTAGAACACCTCAGAAACCTACGCGTGTACCTATACCTAAAGTACAGGCCCCCATAGTTGACCATGCAGCCACAGTGGAGGCAAATTCGAACACCCCCGCTGTGGACAACAAAGGGACGGCTGGGCCACCACCAAAACCTAAGGCTCTCAAAAAAAATTGCAAGACTGTGCCAACACCCAGCGTGAAGGTGCCTAAAGCTGCCATGCCTGACCTCGCGAGCACCCCTAGCGAAAACAGCAAAGTCAATACTGGCAAAATATTGACTCCAGCCAATCCGAGCTCGAGGCCCACTGCCAGCCCAAGCTCCCAGATCGCAGACACGGATTCTGAGGCCAACTTAGAGACCGTGTCCAACACCGAAATGACATGCAACAACGAAGGGTTTGGCTTCCCGAATACACATAGCAACACAAATGAGGCCCATGCTGGGGAACCATCTACATCGGCCATCCCGAGCTCGAGTCACACAAAGGCCAATATGACAAACTATGTATAAAAAGTTTTCAAACACCCACAGGGACGACAGCACTGTATTATTGTCCAGGGCCTAGAAGAATGTACTTCAGTCAGTTCAGACCATAACGCGGAGGACATGGAATCCTTCAACCGTGTTCTAAACGATCTGTTCGAGCCAGGTTTAGAATTTCCAGTTCTGAAATCGTTTCGGATCGGAAAAAAACCTGACGAGGCCACAGGTACGCCGCGACCAAGACCTCTAAAAATTGTGATGCAAAATAACGAACACGTTAAACTGATCTTATCCAAAAAGACCAGCCTTCGCCAGTCACACAAAGAAGTTTTTTTTTCAGCCGGAGTACTCTCTAGCGGAACGGCTCAAACGTCGGGAACTTGTGGCAGAATTACTTTCGAGAAGAAAAAATGGCAAGACCAGCCTGGTAATCTCGAACGGGAAGATTATTCACAGAAATATGAGGTTCTTGAACCAACCGATAATACTTCGAACAATGGCCTGAGCGTGGCTTACACAGCCGATGTCAAACAAAGTTCAAATTCCACCGAGACAAAATTCGTCAAAAATATGTCAATTAAATTCTTCTACACCAACGCACAGAGTCTGTTGTCCAAGTTAGATGAACTAAAAGTGCAGATATATGACCTTTCTCCCGACATTATCTCTCTGACAGAAACCTGGCTGTCTGAAAACGTGGATGACCGCGAAGTGGCACTACCTGGCTTTAATCTGTTCCGGAGAGATAGAAGAGGGCGCCAAGGAGGAGGAATTATAACTTACGTCAAACATGGACTGCTAGTCTCGGAAAAAACAGAGCGGTTTCATTGCAGCACCGAGGCCATCTGGCTTACTATAAAGGTACCGGAATCACCCAGCCTGGAAGTTCTGACCGTGTACCGTCCGCCTAGATTTGATCATGAGGCTGACACTGGTCTACTAGAAGAGTTAGCGAGATTAGCTGCTCGGCCCGACGTCTTGATTATGGGAGACTTCAATGCCCCGCTTATCGATTGGGGTTCATCATACGCACGAGGCCCAGAGCAAGCATTCGACTGGCGTTTACTAGCTCTGACACTTAATGCATCTCTCAGTCAACACGTTCTATTTCCCACCAGGGTGCGTGAGGGGCAGCAATCAAACTGCCTAGACCTGGTACTTACGAAATCGCTGGACAGCATCGACGAGGTGCAATCTCTACCTCCTCTAGGTAAAAGTGATCACATCGTACTAAATTGGGACTATTCTATATTTTCGGTACCCGAACAACCCACCAAGGTTAGAAGGAATATTTGGCGTGGTGACTTTGATCAAATGAAGGCCGAAATAAACAACATAAATTGGG